>OW121743.1:60656138-61078638 GCA_933228675.1 Stomorhina lunata
TATAATAAAAAAACAAGAATTACACTATACAACAAATAAACATCGTTTGAAAAGTGCAAGGTCGCGACTATATAGGTGCTATTCTACTATCAAATTGTAGTAAAACTTTATACTCAGTTTGCCCAATTTAGTGGCCATTTTATTTTTATGGGTCACCAAAGTTTTCCAATATTAGCATGATGTCGAAAAAAGGTATCATTAGTTTCTTTAACTTTAAAAAAAGTCCCTAGTTTTCTGCAATTAGTAAGTACTTACCAATGACATTACCACGCTAATGTAACGACTTAAACAGCTAATGAGTAAGTTTAGTTCAATTTTCTGATTACTGAATTTATTTTCAGTAATCAGTAAAACTTACTGATTACTGATTTTTTCAGTAATCAGTAAAACTTACTGAATACTGAAATTTTTTTTCAGTAATCAGTAAAATTTACTGAATACTGAAATTGTTTTTCAGTAATCAGTAAAATTTACTGATTACTGAAATTGTAAAGTTTTAGAAAATTTTGTTAAAAAAATATTATGGAAAATGGTACTTTTTTTGGGACCGTTTCAAAACTCACTTCTTAAGTTTCAGAAAATTTTGTTAAAAAAAATTAAAAATTTCAAAATTTTTTTTCGGCATATTAAAATAGACATATGTAGTAATAAACATTTTTTAAATTTTTTGAAATTTTTCGAAAATTTTAAATTTTTAATATTTTTTTAACAAAAACTTAAAAAGTGAGTTTTCAAATGGTCCCTAAAAAAGAGTACCATTTTCCAGTAAACAATAAACTTTTTAATAAATTTCAACTATTTTGTACTTATAAGTCTTTAAATAGTAAGGATTGTCTTACATTGTTATTTCTGTAACTCTAAAGTTATTTTTTTTGCTGCATATCCTTAGGCTTGTTTAAAAGAACACAAATTTTCTAGGGCAAATTGCAATAACTTAAAAAATACTTCATGGATTTTTGGTTTTTATGACTCTTATGACTCAGCTAATTTAGTTGTCTTTTACATCCAATCATTGGTTTTGCCAAAAGCATATAATTATTGGTTGATATTTACCAAAAACCGAAAAAACTGTCATTTTTTCCCATACAAATGGGTCCTAGAAATAAATGTCCTGTACGCCACCTCAGAACATTGACCTAGGAAAACAAGTTTTAGGATCTTAGTATGTAGAGCATCGATTTTTAACCCAGGCGCATCGAATTTCAATAAAAGTTGTTTTTCGCTCCACCCTAATGTGCATATAGCTAAAATGTTGGGAAGCTTATGTTTTGAACCTGGAAAGCCTAGATTTTGGGGCGGCACAATCGGCCTCCAAAGTAGAGCACTTCAGACTTATAAATCACTTTAAACGATATATAATTGTTCTTTTCCAATCGATTTTAAGAAACATGCTATATAATAAATAGGTAGGTCAAGATCAACAAAAAAAACGTTGTGACATGCATATCCTATATATTATGGTTTTAAAGATATTCATTTGGGCCATCCTAATGAAAATACGGAAAACACATTTTCGCCTGGAAAATTGTGAGCTTATAAATAAGTTTGTGTTTTATTAAATACAATTACAAGTTTGTGGTTACAAGTAATTTTTACAATTTTTAAGTTTACAGGTCATATTTTCTACAAGTGGTTTTGTTTCACTAACTTAAATTTGTACTATTTATACACTTGTAGAATTGTAGATAAAGTCAAAGGGTCGACGGTGACTCTCAAAAAAATTTTACAAGTTACAAGTGAATGATAAATTTAATTCAAATTTGATTTTTAACTATTTATACCCTTCACCACTACAGGTGGATAATGCATAATAAGTTTGTGCTGATGTATGTAACTTAAAGTATACCAATAGACTTAGAAACACTTCCTGAGTCGATTTAACGGTGTCAGTCGGTCCGACAAAATTTTTTTAAGTTTAGGGCTATCTAAAAATCAACGTACTGTTATCAACTATGACAATTTTTTACAAATGGTTTGAATTTAACTCGTTGATTGATAGATTTGATATATTTTCTATTATTTACATTAATCGATATGCCTTCCTATTGGGACATACCTGTCGAACATGATAACAAAAAAAATCTAAAATATTAATTTATTATAATTTACACATGCTAATCGACCTAATATGATTTGCATTAATTTGGTAAATCATTAGTTTTAATATTAGTTTATTTAAATTTTTTGATTTCTAACTATTTAGTTAAGATCGTTGAAAAAATAGTTGTTTTAAGAACTTTATAAAGTTAGGCTTGATAATCGTTTAAAACTAAGTAGATTTCCGTACTTTATTTTGAGGCTTTTGTTAAAAGTTTGAAAGAATAACTAAGAGACCTAAATAATGAAATAATCAGTTCTTAGGCTTGAAAATAATTTAAACGATGTTTTGAATTACATATTACTCAGTTTTAAACGTATATCTTATCTTATATTCTAAAACGAGCAATAATAGCAATAAACGGCTTTTACGATTTTGATAAAATTTGGACAGTGGGTATCTTTTTTGATGTATAGGTCGAAGAAGAAGGGACTTTTGGAACTTTTGCCTCTAAGAGGGTAAAAACGGGTAAAAAGAAAAAATCGAAAACGCTATATCTCCTAAAGTAATAGGTATAGAAACAAAATTAAAATTACGTTTTAAACAGCTATGAAAATAAGCGGACAGGTGTTTGGTACTTTTTTTAAACTATGTCCGATAGGGGGTAAAAAAGGATGAAAATAGTTTTTTTGGCACCTTTTTAACCCACTCTTATATTTTAAGCTAAAGAAAATAGAAAGAAATTTGGTACTGCAATCGATAGATGTAAAAGAAACATGAAACACGTATTTGGTACTTTTTTGATTTTGGAGCCAAAATGGGTAAAAAAGGGATAAAATGATAACTTAACATCTCCAAAGTAATATGAATAGGAACATTATGTTAACTGCGTTTTAATAAAATTTACCGAATTTTAAAATTATCCCCATTATACATTATGTTAAATGCGTTTTAAAAAAATGTACCAATTCAATTGGCACCAAAAAAGTACCAAATATGCATATGTAACTTTTAGAAATTAGGGAATAAAAAGGGGGAAAAATTAGTATTATTTTAAACAAATAAATGTTTGTCTGTATGTATGTTCTTTATAGAATAGTAAACTGTGAATTTTATCATGTTATGCTCTTTAGCGAAGATGTTGCAGATAAGCCGGCGAAGGTTTTTAAGTTGATAATTTCCGACAGATTGCGCCACGGAAAATTACCAAAAATTAATTAAATCGTAAACTGTACATTTGATCATGCTATGATCTTTAGCAAAGTTGTAGCGCATGAGCCGACGAAGGCTTTTTAGTTGGTATGAATAATTTCCGACAGGTGGCGCTACAGAAACTTACTCAAAGTCAATTTAATCGTAATCTGTACATTTAATCATGCTACAATCTTTAGCAAAGTTGTTGCACATGAGCCGACAAAGGTTTCTTAGTTGGTATGAAGAAATTTCGACAGGTGGCGCCACTGAAATTTACTCAAAGTCAATTTAATCGTATGCTGTACATTTAATCATGCTATAATCGTCAGCAAAATTGTTACTGATAAGCCGAAGAAGGTTTATGAATTGGAATGAGCAAAGTCCGACAGGAGGCGCCACAGAAAATTACTCAAAGTGAATTAAATCGTAAACTGTGCATTTGATCATGTTATAATTATAAGCAAAGTTGTTACGAATAAGCAGACAAAGATTTCTTATATGGTATGAACAACTTCAGGTGGCGCCACTGCAAACTACTCAAAATGAATTAAATCGTAAACTGTGCATTTGATCAGACTATAATCTTTAGCAAAGTTGTTGCGCATGAGTCGACGGAGGTTTCTGTTCATATGAATAATTTCCAAAATTATTCAAAATGAGTTAAACTGTAAACTATGCAAACTATATGTTGGTCGGACAAAATAAATCAAATAATTCAAAATTAACTGAATATTTGTACAATGTCTTTTCTCTAAATTTATTTTAGCACTTTATAATATAAAATATATAAAAACTTTAAAATTTTCCTCAAAATGCTTATCATAAAGCTCCGAGCAAGGCTCGGTCAACCAGGTACTAACTCATTATAGCGACATGCGACTTTTTTAAAATTATGGAAACATAAGCTATAGTGAAGCTCAATACAATTAACAATATCAGAGATATTACATTTTAGAACCATCCACTAACAATTTTAAACGAACTAACAATTTTAAATGTGCCATATTTACATAACAAAAACATTAATGAAGTTTAATTTATTATTATTGGATTAGTCAATTAAAAATACCATTAGAGTGCTTAAGATTTTTTTAATCTTTTTTTTTCAATATATCCACTTAAGACATTTTGTCGTCTTAGCCACAAATTGTTTCATTAGTTTCTAATATTATCATGCAATATAAACAGTTTAGTTTTAGCGATAATCTTAATTTCTCCTAATCATTCTAAGAAACTAAAAAAAACAATTTGTCTGTTAATCTCAAACATTAGATAGAGTTAATGTCTACAGTTGTTATGATAATGTATTCAGATTTTTTAGGGAACCGATTTTATTTTTGGAAAATTTTTTAAGCATAAGTAATTTTAAATTTGAAGTTCATCTTAAGGTTAGATAGTTACTAAATTTGTAACATAATCTGTACATAATGGAAATATATATTATAAAAAAATTGAATATATCTCATTATCAGTTGTTTTCATTTCCAGTTCCTCATGGTTTCTGACGGGCCTCCCCACAAAAAATTCTTATTATCGCAATGCATCAGCTTAAAAATAGACAAACAAAATTTATGTTAATTTATTTTATGCATAAAACTAATTTTTGGTTAATATACGAATACAATACATACGTTCTTGTATAAATATTATACGAAAAATATTAATAATTTATTAGACATTTATATGAATTAATTTAACAATTAATATTCCCACATCATTTTAATACCTATTTTATATTCAATTGTAGTAAGAAAGTATGGGCGTAGTCGAACAAAGTCAACCTTATCAGTATTATTTAATACTAACATTTAAACCCTCTACATCCTTTGCTGTTAACCAAGGTATTACCTAAGAAAGTACCAACATCACAAAAATTCGAAAAAATACCAAACTCATTTTTTCAAAAATTTCTAATATTTTTTTTTTTAATTTCTTATTTTTATAGAAAATTTTTCAAAAATTTCTTATTTTTATAGGAACTTTTCCAAAAATTTCTTATTTTATTGGAAATTTTTCAAAAATTTCTTCTTTACATAGGACAATTTTAGAAATTTTTTTATTGAAAAATTTTTTAAAGGTTTCTTATTTTTATAATAAAATTTTCAAAAATTTCTTATTTTTTTTAAATTTCTTACTTTTATAGGTAATTTTTCAAAAAAATTTTTGTTTTTAGCAAATTTTTCAAAAACTTCTTATTTTTATAGGAAATTTTTCAGATATTTCTTATTTTTTAGGAAAATTTGCAAAAATTTCCTATTTTTATAAGAAATTTTTCAAAAATTTCATATTTTTATAGAAAATTTTTAAAAAATTTCATATTTTTATAGGAAATTTTTCAATAATTTCATATTCTTATAGGAAATTTTTAAAAAATTTCATATTCTTATAGGAAATTTTTCAAAAATTTCATATTTTTATAGGAAATTTTTCAAAAATTTCTTATTTTAATAGACTATTTTTCAAAAATTTCCTATTTTTATAGGAAGTTTTTCAAAAATTTCCTATTTTTATAGGAAGTTTTTCAAAAATTTCCTATTTTTATAGGAAATTTTACAAACAATTTCCTATTTTTATAGGACACTTTTAAAAAATTTCCTATTTTTATAGGAAATTTTTCAAAAACTTATTATTTTTATAGGAAATTTTCCGAAATTTTCCTATTTTTATAGGAAATTTTTGAAAAATTTCCAATTTTTATAGGAAATTTTTCAAAAATTTACTATTTTTATAGGAAATTTTTCAAAAATTTATTATTTTTATAGGAAATTTTTAAAAATTTCTTATTTTTATAGGGAACTTTTAAAAATTTCTTATTTTTATAGGGAATTTTTAAAAATTTCTTATTTTTATAGGAAATGTTTAAAAATTTCTTATTTTTATAGGAAATTTTTAAAAATTTCTAATTTTCAAAGGATACTTTTCAAAAATTACTTATTTTTATAGGAAAATTTAAAAAAGTTGTTTGTTTTAATAAAAAAATTCGTATTTTAAAAGGCAATTTTTTAAAAATTCCTTATTTTTATATTTATAGAAAACTTTTAAAAAATTTCCTATTTCTAAAGGAAATTTTCTTATTTATTTCTATAAGAAATTTTTCAAAAATTTTATATTTTTATAAGAAATTTTTAAAAAAAATTTCTTTTTTTTTAATAGAAAATTTTTGAAAAATTTCTTATTTTTATGGAACTTTTCCAAAAATTTCATATTTTATTGCAAATTTTTCCAAAATTTCTTATTTTTATAGGACAATTTTAAAATTTTTTTTAAAGGAAATTTTTCAAAGGTTTCATATTTTTATAATAAAGTTTTCAAAAATTTCTTACTGTTTAAAAAATTCTTATTTTTATAGAAAATTTTTCAAAAAATTCTTATTTTTATAGGAAATTTTTCAAAAAATTTTGGTTTTTAGCAAATTTTTCAAAAACTTTTTATTTTTATAGGAAATTTTTTAAAAATTTCTTATATATTTTAGAAAATTTTTCAAAAATTTCCAATTTTTATAGAAAAATTTTCAAAAATTTCTTATTTTCATAGGAAATTTTTAAAAATTTTTTAATTTTCATAGGAAATTTTTCAAAAATTTCATATTTTTATAGGAAATTTTCCAAAAATTTCATATTTTTATAGAAAATTTTCAAAAATTTATTATATTTGTAGAAATTTTTAAAAAATTTCTTATTTGAATCGGAAATTTTTTCAAAAATTTGTTATTTGCATCGGAAATTGTTCAAAAATTTCTTATTTTGACAGGAAATTTTTCAAAAATTTTTTATTTTTACAGGAAATTTTTCAAAAATTTGTTATTTGAATAGACAATTTTTCAAAAATTTCTTATTTTAATAGGAAATTTTTCAAAAATTTATTATTTTTATAATAAATTTTTAAAAAATTTCTTATTTTTATAGGAAATTAAAAAAAAATTCTTATTTCTTTTCAAAAACTTCCTATTTTTATAGGAAATTTTTCAAAAATTTCCTGTTTTTATAGGGAATTTTTTAAATATTTCCTGTTTCTATAGGAAATTTTTCAAAAATTTCCTGTTTTTATAGGAAAATTTTAAAAAATTTCTTATTTTTATAGGAAATTTTTCAAAAATTTCCTATTTTTACAGATTTTTTTTAATTGTTCCAATTAAAAAAAAAAAAAAATTCAAAATTTTTTTATTTTTAAAGAAAATTTTTCAAAAATCTCTTATTCTTATATTAAAGTTTTCAAAAATTTCTAATTTTTATAGGAAATTTTTCAAAAAGTTCTTATTTTATAGGAAAGTTTTCAAAATTTCTGTATAATATAATAATAGGGTGCTTAAAATTTCCCCAAATGCTTTAAATATAAATATTCTTTGTTATTAATTCACTTTTGTTTAAACAATATGACTAAATGCATGGCCAGTTGAATTTAAATCAGACAAATTAAACAATAATAATTAAGATTGTAAAATAAAACCGAAATTGGAAATTCAACAAACGTTTTGATTTTGGTTTGAAAACACATATTCGTACCTATATTTAAGTAATAATTCCTTTATGTGTAGATTAGACTAGACCCCTGTGTAGATCACATTATTTATATAGGCTTGATTCCCATAATCTTAAAATTTGATTATAGCTCTTTTTTGTATATACAAACTTACATACCAATTAAATATATGTAGAATATTTATATTGTTTTAAAATGTATTTTTATTCCCATATTCGAATGACAGATAACATCTCGAAATTCTATAAAATGCTTTCATAGAGAAATTTCACGTTTTAGTTTTAGAACAAAACTCAAGGCGGTCGGGTTTATTGTGAAAAAAATAATATAAAAAATTAAAAGTTTTTTACTTTTAATTCAACATGAAAGTTAATATAATAATAAGTGCTTTCCTTTTAATGGGCTCTTTGAGTGCCATTAATTGTATGGATTTCGGCTTTCCCAATGTTTTCAAATCTGCAATCGATGTAACTTCGGGCGTGGCACAAGATATTGGCAATAAATTGCCTACACCAAAGGGTCTATTCGAGACCAGCAAACAATTAGTGGCCGGCTATCCCTTCGAGTTTGTTTCATCTTCGATCAATAAAATATGTAAGTATTAGAGGTTCAAAAATACAATTTTCAAAAATATGAAATGTGAAATTTTTGAAAATTTTCCTATAAAAATAGTGAATTTTTGAAAATTTTCCTATAAAAAAAAGGAAATTTTTTAAAAATTTCCTATAAAATTAGGACTTTTTTTTTCAAAATTTCCCATAAAAATAGGAAATTTTTGAAAAATTTCCTATAAAAATAGGAAATTTTTAAAAATTTCCTATCAAAATAGGAAATTTTTAAAAATTTCCTATCAAAATAGGAAATTTTTAAAAATTTCCTATAAAAATAGGAAATTTTTGAAAAATTTCCTAAAAAAATAGGAAATTTTTGAAAAATTTCCTAAAAAAATAGGAAATTTTTGAAAAATTTCCTAAAAAAAATAGGAAATTTTTGAAAAATTTCCTATAAAAATAGGAAATTTTTGAAAAATTTCCTATAGAAATAGGAAATTTTTGAAAAATTTCCTATAAAAATAGGAAATTTTTGAAAAATTTCCTATAAAAATAGGAAATTTTTGAAAAATTTCCTATTTTTTTTAGGAAATTTTTGAAAAATTTCCTTTAAAAATAGGAAATTTTTGAAAAATTTCCTATAAAAATAGGAAATTTTTGAAAAATTTCCTATAAAAATAGGAAATTTTTGAAAAATTTCCTATAAAAATAGGAAATTTTTGAAAAATTTCCTATAAAAATAGGAAATTTTTGAAAAATTTCCTATAAAAATAGGAAATTTTTGAAAAATTTCCTATAAAAATAGGAAATTTTTGAAAAATTTCCTATAAAAATAGGAAATTTTCGAAAAATTTCCTATAAAAATAGGAAATTTTGGAAAAATTTCCTATAAAAATAGGAAATTTTGGAAAAATTTCCTATAAAAATAGGAAATTTTTGAAAATGTTCCTATAAAATTAGTAAATTTTTGAAAAATTTCCTATAGAAATAGGAAATTTTTGAAAAATTTCCTATTTTTTTAGGAAATTTTTTAAAAATTTCCTTTAAAAATAGGAAATTTTTGAAAAATTTCCTATAAAAATAGGAAATTTGTGAAAAATTTCCTATAAAAATAGGAAATTTTTGAAAAATTTCCTATAAAAATAGAAAATTTTTGAAAAATTTCCTATAAAAATAGGAAATTTTTGAAAAATTTCCTATAAAAATAGGAAATTTTGGAAAAATTTCCTATAAAAATAGGAAATTTTGGAAAAATTTCCTATAAAAATAGGAAATTTTTGAAAATTTTCCTATAAAAATAGTAAATTTTTGAAAAATTTCCCATATAAATAGTAAGTTTTTGAAAAATTTCCTATAAAAATAGTAAATTTTTGAAAAAATTCCTATAAAAATAGTAAATTTTTGAAAAATTTCCTATAAAAATAGTAAATTTTTGAAAAATTTGCTATAAAATTAGTAAATTTTTGAAAATTTTCCTATAAAAATAATAAATTTTTGAAAAATTTCCTATAAAAATAGTAAATTTTTGAAAAATTTCCTATAAAAATAGTAAATTTTTGAAAATTTTCCTATAGAAATAGTAAATTTTTGAAAAATTTCCTATAAAAATAGTAAATTTTTGAAAAAATTCCTATAAAAATAGTAAATTTTTGAAAAATTTCCTATAAAAATAGTAAATTTTTGAAAAATTTGCTATTTTTGAAAATTTTCCTATAAAAATAATAAGTTTTTGAAAAATTTCCTATAAAAATAGTAAATTTTTGAAAAATTTCCTATAAAAATAGTAAATTTTTGAAAATTTTCCTATAGAAATAGTAAATTTTTGAAAAATTCCAATAAAAATAGTAAATTTTTGAAAAATTTCCAATAAAAATAGTAAATTTTTGAAAAATTTCCTATAAAAATAGGAAATTTTTGAAAAATTTCCTGTAAAAATAGAAAATTTTTGAAAAATTTCCTATAAAAACAGGAAATTTTTAAAAATTTCCTGTAAAAACAGGAAATTTTTGAAAAATTTCCTATAAAAATAGGAAATTTTTGAAAAATTTCCTATAAAAATAGTAAATTTTTGAAAAATTTTCTATTTTTATAGGAAATTTTTTAAAAATTTCCCATAAAAATTACGATAATTATTTTATTTTATTTTGTTCCACTGTTTGATTTTAATTTAAAAATTTTAATCGCTTTCAGGTTCATCGGCCCTCTCGTCACAGACGATTACACCCAAATATTCCCCAGATATTGATAAAATGCAATTCCAATTAAGAACAGCCTGTGACAAATTCAGTTTCCCCCTTAAGAAGGCCAATGATATGTGGAAAAGTCCTCATTTTGATCCTTCTAAAAAAGTTGTAATATTGGCCACCGGTTGGACTACTACCGTCAATGAAACAGATACAATTGATGTATTTGCCAAGGCCTACAATTGCAGAGGAGGCATCAACTTTGTGGTAGATAAAATAAAATCATGTTTTGAAAATATTTAGTTTTAAAATATAATTTTTTTATTATTTCAGGCAGTAGATGTGGCTAGTTTTGTCGACACCCTATACACCTGGTCAGCCTTTAATACCGAAGACATAGGCTTGCATATTGCCGAAGGCCTTAAGCAGCTAATTCAAATAACTCCTCTGGAAAATATCCACTTAATCGGCCACAGTTTGGGTGCTCATATTGTCGGGTCAGCTGCTCGTAATTTCCAATTTATGACTGGTTTATCTATACCCCATGTTACAGGCCTAGACCCCGCCAAACCCTGCTTCAATGAGGGTGAATCTTTATCAGGCCTTTTGAGAGGAGATGCCGATTTCATTGATGTTATACACAGTAATCCCGGTGTTTTGGGCAAGCGTGATCCCTTGGGCGATATTGATTTCTATCCCGGCGGCTTGGATCCCCTACCCACCGGTTGCATAAGTGTCACCTGTGCCCATGCTCGGGCCTGGGAATATTATGCTGAGACCATTTATCCCGGCAACGAACACAATTTCATTGGTGTCCGCTGCAGTTCGTTGACACGTTTGCGCGAGGGCAAATGTCCCAGCAAGGAAGTACCCATGGGCTATGCTGTGCCCCGTGATGTTAAGGGTAATTATTTCATGGAGGTCAAAGGATCGTCACCATTTGGCCAGAATGGTAATAAACAGCGCACTCTTGGGTATGAAAACTGTGGTCTTTGCGAGAAGAAAAATTAAGGGATTGAACTTGAATTTTTATATCTCTTGATTTTATCTGAAATATCAGTTAAATTGTTTTATATTTTTTGTATCTGTTTTTTAAATACCATAATTAAGTAATAACTTTTGTTTAAGTTTTGAAACTTTATTATAAAAAAAGCTTTAAAAGTTTAATTATATTTTATTTTGTTTAATGATGTGGGTCTTTGTAAAATGTAGTAATGAAGTGTAGGGTATAAGCAAAGAAACACAGTGAGAAAAATTTTAATATTACTATTAAAAGAGTCACTTTGCGCTGAACATAAAAACTGCATTTTTCCCAATTACGTTTCCCGATTTTTTTTCAAAGAGAAGTCACTCTCAGGCAAATACTACCTATACAATTGTATGTATATATCAAGCTAACAACAGATGGCGCTACATCATCATTCTATATAGTCACAACTTTACAATATTCTTCTTTGGAAAGAATATTGTAAAGTTGTGAAAAGTGTTAAAAATTAGAGATTTATTCTTCTTTGGAAAGAATATTGTGAAGTTGTGAAAAGTGTTAAAAATTAGAGATTCAGGTCATGACTATATTGAACAGTGATGTAGCGCCATCTGTTGTTAGCTTGAAGCATTATTTAAGATTTTTGTTCTATTGCCAATTTTATGTTTTTTTTTTGCAAAATTTGACTTTAAATTTCTGAAAAACCGTAAAAGATACAACAATAAGTTTTAGCATTTATAAACCTTATTTTATTGTTTATATAAAACAATTTTAAAAATTTCAAAAAAGCAAACCCAATTGACCTTGTTTTGCAATTAAAATTTTGTTATATAGAAAATTGGCATTTTTTTATAAAATTCGATTTTCTGGATTCGTTTATGAATTCGCGCTACCGTTTATTTTTGAAATCTTAAGAACATATATGGGACTATATAACTGCATGTCAGAAAGTTGCAAAATCGGCTTGACTTTTTTGTTATATGTTCCAAAACACCAAAATTTTCTTAAAAATTAGACGAATTTCTTTCAATGCTGTACGTAAACGGAATGTTACACTGACTTCAATTTTGGTTTAAAATCATTTCAAAACTCCATTATCTATGAACATAGAATAAAATATTAACTTTCGATAAAAACTTCTTCGTAAAAAGTAAAAAATTAATACCATCTTTTTGAGAAAAAAAAATCCACTTTTTTCAATCAGCGAAAAATATTTGAATTTGGAAATTTTTCAATATTAAATGGTTCAAGATATTTAAAAACGGTTTTCAGTATTTAATTTCCTGAGATATGGGCTGTATGCCAGTATTTTTTTAAAAATTATGGGTTTAATATCGAATGCACAATGGATCAAAAACTAAAAAAAGTCGAAGAGAAAAATGATTTTTTTTTTATTTTTAAAATGAAATAAATTAAGACCTATAACAAATATTATAGTAAAATATGCATGTTTTTTCTTTGTTTCTTCAAGCTTATTCCAAAATATAAAAATCAGCCATATTGGACAATTATTGAAGAGCTACATGGTCCAAAAGCCTTTTTACTTCTGAGGTGGTTACTTTGACGCCTAATGATTCACCCTGTGTAAACACAGCGTTACCATAAATCAAAAATTTAGAAAGCTTGGGTTGTTCCTTAAAATTCTCTCATATATGCTGATATAATCAGACTTACAGTTTAGAAGATACTGATTTATTACCATTTTTTGCCACGGCGTGTTATTGCTGCACAGTGGGTTGAAAGAATTTTGGGAAATAATTCAAGAACTTTTAAGCGGTAAGCTCAATTATCATTTCACACCGTTATTGAGGAGGGGTATTCGAGTTTGAGTTCTGAATTTGGAGTCTGTAGACTTATCAGAAGGGGAGCCCTTAAAGTAGGGCGCCTCGGTTTTTTTTGAAAATTAAAAACGATCCAGAAGTTACATTTTTTGATCCGCTATTAAAGAAATTTATGTGAATGAAATCTGCAAGCTTAGATCTGTATTGCCACATGTATGGTTTATCTCCTAAAGTTTATGAGATATTCGAAAAAATTTTAAGTTTTTGACATCTTAGAATTTTGCTAATATCGAATCCAAATTTTTCCCGATTTTTTTTTATCAAGAGAAGAGCTATATGCCCTCAAAGTAGGGCACCTCGGGTTTTTCGAAATTTGAAACGATCCAGAAGTTACATTTTATGGTCTGATATAAAAATGTATGTGTACTAAATCTTCTAACTGAGATCTTCATCGCTACATGTATGGTTTATCTCCTATAGTTTATGAGATATTCGACTTCGAAAAAATGTTAAGTTTTTGACAACTTAGAATTTTTCTAATATCGACTCCAAACTGTTCCCAATTTTTTTTATTAGGAGGGGAGCTATATGACCTCGGGAGCTATATGCCCTCGGGTTTTTCGAAATTTAAAACGATCCAGAAGTTACATTTTTTGGTCCGATATAAAAATGTATGTGTACTAAATCTTCTAACTGAGATCTTCATCGCTACATGTATGGTTTATCTCCTATAGTTTATGATATATTCGACTTCGAAAAAATTTTAAGTTTTTGAAATCTTAGAATTTTGCTAATATCGACTCCAAAATTTTCCCGATTTTTTTTTATCAGGAGGGCAGCTATATGCCCTCAAAGTAGGGCACCTCGGGTTTTTCGAAAATTAAAAACTATCCAGAAATTACATTTTTTGATCCGATATAAAAATGTATGTGTACTAAATCTGCTAGCTAAAATCTACAGAAAACATTGCTGCACATATGGTTTATCTCCTATAGTTTATGAGATATTCGACTTCGAAAAAAATGTTAAGTTTTTGACAACTTATAATTTTGCTAATATCGAATTCAAATTTTTCCCGATTTTTCCGAAAATTATTTTATTTCCTGAAAAATATTTCAAGTTTTTTACAACTAAGAATTTTGCTAATATTATAAAATAAACTTTTCCCGATTTTTTTATCAGGAGGGGAGCTATATGCCCTCAAAAAAGGGCAACTCGAGTTCTTAGAAAATTTAAAACGATCCAGAAGTTACATTTTTTATCCGTTATAAATATTTATGCTTACTAATAGCTGAGATCTACAGAAAACATTGCTGCACATATGGTTTATCTCCTATAGTTTATGAGATATTCGACCTCGAAAAAAATTTTATGTTTTTGACAACTTAGAATTTAACTGTTACCGAAAATAACTGATATTTTTGAATTTTTAATTAAAAAAAGCAACTGCAAGAAAATGTCGGAAAATAAAACAAAGTACATATACCATTTTGATAGTCGTGGACGAAATTTTCATAAAATGCGATGATTTTTAAAAATCTTCTATTTTTTAGAAAAAAAAAATAACAGTTATTTCAAAAATAACTTTTATTTCTGCTCGAAAAAATAAAAGTCAAAAAATAACATTATTCATGCTCGAAATAATAAAAGTAAAAAATAACTGTTATATTTGCTCGAAAAAATAAAAGTTAAAAAATAACTTTTTTTTTTGCTTGAAAAAATAAAAGTCAAAAATAACTGTTATTTATTATCGAAAAAATAAAAGTCAAAAAATAACTTTTATTTCTGCTCGAAAAAATAAAAGTTAAAAAATAACTTTTATTTTCTGACTTTTACGATAAAAGTTATAACAGTTATGGTCCCTGTGTATAAATCACACAGAAAAAGAATTGATGGATAATCTTTAGCCGATCAAAAATTATATGTATTTATGTTTTCAAAATAAGTATAAGCTGTAGGGTTTATAGCCGATGGAGAATGCTGTGGTAATTAATAATTTTAATAGAAATAAATAACTGTAAAAAATAATATTGCCGTAGCTGGGGCTCGAACCCTGACAGAATTTGATGTTTTATTCTAAGTAGTCGACATGCGACCAGAAACGGCGACCAGAAACTTTGTGAAGCCAATTTGTATATGAACTTTAACCGTTTTGGTGATATTCAGTCATTTTCATTTTACTTGAACATTTTTTCTAAGTGTATCTCAAACTCAAACATATACAATTTAATTACTCCATGCAAAAATAATCAAGTCTTAAAATAATTTTGTTTGTTGTATGGGCACTAAGAACTTCATTACAAATTTGTTTAGAGTTTCAACTTTAAACAAACAAAATACAATTTTTTAAATGACCCTCAAAATTTTAATGTTTTCCATCACTAAACAGACAGACAGACAGAAAGACCTGCGAACATAAAGAAGGTCTGAAGTTTTAAATCAAGTCTGACTTAAATAGCGGAAACAATTGTTGTATCAGTTGCAACAGAGCACAGTGTTGCGAAGTGGTTGAAAATTAAGTCAGAATACCTAAAAGTATTGGTCAAACCCCCTCCTTTAAGGTCAGATAAAATCTGTGTCTGACCTAATTTCGTAATACAAAGCGAGAAGAAATATTGGCCTGACTCCCATCTTAAAGTCTTCCGATCGACTTATACTCTTTTCCTTAACTAATTTTATCATGATTGTAAAATTTTGAAATATTATTTAACCTTTCACATGATACATGACTTGTGCTTCCACGGATCCATTTGAAAAAATTTTAAGCCCACAATTTCTTTGACTTTAAAAAATGTGCAGGGGCCAAATTATGGCATTCGATATCGATCGAAATTTTAGATATTTTAAAAATATTTGTATAGCCTACTTTAAGGACAATCAAAATTATTTAAAAGATGCAGAGTTTACTATATTTTTTTGAAGTTATTTGCCAAAAAATGAGCAATAGTAAAAGAGTTTCAATTAAACAATATATATTTTTAAAAACGAATCAAAATGGATACCTAATTTCATTAAACTTTTTGCATTGAAGTAATTTTGAACATCCCTAAAGTATACTTTACAATATTCGCTAAAAAGTCTGAGTTTTCAATCGATATCGAATGCCGTAATTTGGCCCTATGTAATGTGGTATACTACTTGTTGCTATAGTATACGACATTATTTTTGTTATATTTATACAGAAAAAATTGAAGTTCAAACGCATTAATGAACCAAAGACCCTCGCTTGGCTGATGTCATCGTTGCATTATATGATTAAAATTTTTTAGGAATCGTTTGATATTCGATCAATATAATATGTACTATAAAGCTTTCATTTTAGTCAGTGGTATATGTAAGCATTCTATTTACTTATTTAAATGGACTATATTTACAACTTATTAAGGTCAAAGGCCGAGCATATTTTAGAAGAAAAGAAATTAAGAAATTGTTTCTTTTAGGAGTGAGTTACTAGTTCGATGTACCAACCCATCGTTCTTATGGGAGAACTAGCGGCTCATGATAGCTAACTACATTAACGGGTCCGTGTCCACAGTTGAGATGATGGATAAGTCTAGGCTTACCATGTTAAGACCTATCAGAAGCGTTGCTTGAATTCAACATCGCCTACATTACCCATAGGTCAACTCATATATTCTGACCCATTTCAATAAAACTTCAAAATTCATTCCACATATTTTCTTAAAATTTTTGAACCATTAACCAATGGATTATATGATATCACGACACTGTGCATTATTGTCTTCTTCTTGCAATTCGACTTCGTTTTTTTTTTCAGTTTGTGGACTAAGTAGTTATTGTGTGCAAATGTTAAACCATCATTTTAACCTGATGATGATGACTAAACATGAAAAGACATTCTCATTGAGACCGACATGAATGCGAATTGATTGTGGCACATAAATAAAACAAACAACAAAATAAATTAATGAATGAGCCAATGAATGACTGAATGACTAAATTCCATGCAACTTAACAAAGTGTCATTATAGAAATTCATAGATTTTTTTTTGGGGGGGCGAAACAAAGATTGAACATTTTTTCAATCGACCATGACAAATTGTCAACGAGATTTTCTTTTGATTTTGAGGGTAATGAATAGTGAAGTTAAGGTAACAAAGAGATATCTATATATTTATTAATACTAGATGATCTAAACCGTCTTTTAAAAAAACTCTTGGTATGACGAGAAGTGGAATTCTAAAATATGATCGGGCTTTAACCTAAACAGGTTGTAGCTTTTGAAAAAAAAAAAATTCTTCCTAGGATTACGAAGGATTTAATCTTTTAGAAAATCGGTAGATTTTCCTATTTTAGTTAACTTTTAAAACTTAACGAATCTTTATTTTCTAAACTAAAAGAATTTTGAGAAAAATTTTGTCTCCATCGTTTTGCTAAGAAACTAGACTTTTAAAATCTGTAAATATTTTTTATATTTTCTTAAATACTAAAACATAACGAAACTTTATTTTCTAAACTAGAAGAATTTTATGAAAGTTTTTACCTTCATCGGTTTACTGATAAACTCGAATTTTAAAATCTGTTAATATTTTTCATATTGCGTAATTTTGAAAATTTAACGAAACTTTATTTTCTAAACTAAAATAAATTTCTACAAAATTTTACCACCATCGGCTTAACAGGACCTTAAAATTTTCCTATAGGGAAGAATTTTAACCCTTCCGTAAAGTTTTAAAACTTAACGAAACATTTTTTTCTCAACTAAAAGAAATTTGAGAATAAATTTACCTACTTCGATTTACTAAAAAGTTAAACTGTAAAAATCTGTTAAAATTTTTCATGTTTTCTAAATTTTTAAAACTTAAGGAAATTTTTTTATTTAAGCGAAATAAGATTTCAATAAAGTTTTACTACAATTTTTAGAATCAGGCAAAATTTTTTCTACTTTGTTAACTTTTAAAACTTAATGAAATTTTATTTCTTTAACTAAAAGAGTTTTTAGACTAAGTTTACCTCCATTGGTTTACTGAGAAACTATAATTTTTAAATCTGAAAATATTTTTTTATATTTCGTAATTTTTAAAACTTAACGAAACTTTATTTTCTAAACTAAAATAAATTTCGACAACATTTTATCACTATCGGTTTAACGACACTATAATCTTTTCCCATAGGGAATAGTTTTAACCCTTTCGTTAAATTTTAAAACTTAACGAAACTTTATTTTCTTAAATAAAAGAAATTTGAGAAAAATTTTACCTACATCGGTTTACCAGAAGTTAAACTTTAAAAATCTGTAACAATTTTTCATATTTTCTTAATTTTTAAAACTTAACGAAACTGCTTTTTTTAACTAAAAAGAAAATAAAGACAAAATTTTACTAGCATCGGATAACTAAGACTATAAGTTTTTGAATCTGGCAAAATTTGGCCCATTTTGTTAATTTTTAAAACTTAACGAAACTTTATTTTCTTAACTAAAACAACTTTGAGTAAAATTTTTACCTACATCAGCAGACTAAGAAATTAGACTATTAAAATTTGTAAACATTTTTGTTATTTTCCCAGTTTTCAAAACTTAACGAAACTTTTTTATTTTAGCTAAAAAAGTTTTCGACAAAATTTTACTTGTGTCGGATTATAAAGACTTTCGGTTTTTAGAATCTAGCAAAATTATGCCCTGAACTTAACGAAACTTTATTTTCTAAACTAAAAAAAAATTTTGAGAAAAGTTTTGAGAAAAATTTTATCTCCGTCGTTTTGCTAAGAAACTACACTTTCAAAATCTGTTAATATTTTTCTTATCTCGTAATTTTAAAAACTTAACGAAACTTTATTTTCTAAACTAAAATAAATTTCTACAAGATTTTGCCACTATCAGTTTACCAAGTCCTTAAACTTTTAATACAAGGAAGAATTTTAACCCTTTCGCTAACTTTGAAAACTTAACGAAACTTTATTTTCTCAACCAAAAGAAATTTGAGAAAAATTTTACCTATACCGGTTTACTAAGAAGTTAAACTTTTAAAATAAGTTAATAATTTTCATATTTTCTTAAATTTTAAAACTTAACGAAACTTTTGTTTTTAAACTGAAATAAATTTCGACAAAATTTTACTAGTACTGTATTATTAAAACTTTAGATTTTTAGAATCAGACAAAATTTTGTCCATTTTTTTAATTTTAAAAACTTAACGAAACTTTATTTTCTAAACTAAAAAAACTTTGTACAAAATTTTATCTCCATCGTTTTGCTAGGAAACTAGACTTTTAAAATCTGTAAATATTTTTCATATTTCATAATTTTTAAAACTTAACGAAACTTTATTTTCTAAACTAAAATAAATTTCTCCAAAATTTTACTACTATCGGCTTACCAAGATCATAAACTTTTAACATAAGGAAGAATTTAGATCCTTTCGTTAACTTTTGAAACTTAACGAAATTTTATTTTCTTAACTAAAAGAAATTTCAGAAAAATCTTACCTACATCGGCTTACAACGAAGTTAGACCATTAAAACCTGTAAACAGTTTTCATATTTTATAAATTTTTGAAACTTAACGAAACTTTTTTTTAAACTAAAAATAATTTCGACAAAATTTTTCTAGTATCGGATTACTAAGACTTAAAGTTTTCAGAATCTGGCAAAATTTTGTCTGTTTTGTTAACTTTTAAAACTTAACGAAACTTTATTTTTTAAACTGAAAGAATTTTGAGAAAAATTTTATCTCCATTCTTTTGCTAAGAAACTAGACTTTAAAAATCTGTAAATATTTTTTATATTTCGTCATTTTAAAAACTTAACGAAACTTTATTTTCTAAACTGAAGTAAATTTCCACAAAATTTTACCACCATCGGTTTACTAAGATCTTAAACTTTTAACATAAGGAAGAATATTAACCCTTTCGTTAACTTTTAAAACTTAACGAAACTTTATTTTCTCAACTAAAAAAGATTTAAAAAAAAATTGTACCTACATCGGTTCACTAAGAAGTTAGACTTTTAAAATCTGTAAACATTTTTCATATTTGCTCAATTTTTAAAACTTAACGAAACTGTTTTTTTTTAAACTGATAAAAATTTCCACAAAATTTTACAAGTATCGCACTATTAACCCCTTAGATATTTAGAATCTGGCAAAATTTTGACCATTTTTTTAATTTTTGAAACTTAACGAAACTTTATTTTCTTAACTATTTGAAATTTCTATGAAATCGAAACACTGTGCGAATTGACTATAAAAGAAAATCAAAATATATCGATAATATTTCGATTTTTTTTATCAGATTACCTTTCATTTCTTGGTATATTTCCTCAACAATACAAATAAATTGTAGACATACAAAGATTCTTTAGAAATTCATCCTTAAGCAACTTAAGCTTCTTAAATAACCACTGAAATTGATTTAAATTAAGTTTGTAGTTATGCTTCTTTTAAACTTGCTCTATAATCTGTTAATAAGTCGGTTTACAACTATTCATTTTATTGTATTCAAGCAGTTAACCAGCCAATTTTGCGGTTAGTGTAAAAATGATGGATGCAGTTGTAGGAAATACCATCATGTCCGATCAGTGCCAAGTAAATAAATAAAAAAAAGTTTTAAAGATTTAAGATTATGTTACCGAAATTTGTGGCATACCTGAGTATGAGCGTTGGTTATAAGTACATAAGTAGTTGACCCTGATCGGATCGTCTTAGTAGGTAAATAGTTGTTTTTATATCGTACCGAATAAATAATAGTAAATCTTTATTGAAAAGATGTTCTGGTTAATGATGGGTTTGGTTATAAAAAAAAAACGTTATTTGCTTCCTGCAACCGTAAAAAATATTTATGTGCAACATTTATGGCAGGTTTTTATGCATTTTTTAGTTGTTTTATAACTAAAACTAATCTGCCATGTTCTGTCTTCATGTCATGTCACTTTAGTGTGTTAAAGCCCCTATGACAATTTGTTTTTTGGGGGAATATAAATACTCCAAGATGCGTAAATCTTAATTACAGTCATTCTCTGGCATTCGATCTGCAAATAATTCAGTTTTTTCATTAAAATTCAAAGGAATCAAACAAATCATGAAAGTGTTCGTTATTTTATTCGCCTTAATTGCCGCCGCCTCGGCAGGATTAATAAATTCGGGTTGGTCTAGTGGCGGCTATGGTGGTGGCTATATTGGAGGAGGTTATGGTGGTGGCTATGGTGGCGGCTATGGTGGCGGCTATGGTCATGGTGGTTATGGAGGCGGTGCCAGAATTGTAAAAGTCATTCGTCTGGGTGGTGGTCATGGTGGTTATGGCGGCTGGAACTCTGGTGGCTATGGCGGCTATAGTGGATATGGTAATGGCTGGTGGTAAATATTTAAGATATTAAAAGTTTTAAACGTCATTTAAAAAGCGTAAACTGTGTAAATTGTTGTAAAATATGTTTTGTAAATTTGATGATTATTTTAAAGAATAAAAATTTGTTAATGTAAATTTAATTAAAAGGTTTTAATATCATTTTAAAATAATAATCAAGTAGAGAAGGCGAAAGTTAAAATTTATATTAAAAAACATTTCTGATCAACAAATCTATAATAGAAAGTTTTTCAAAAAAAAAATTCTGGCGAAATATTTTCTAAAAAAATTAAAAAAAGAAAATTTCTGATAGAAAAATTTTTTTCTACAGAAAAACATATAATAGGGTAGAAGGGGGACCATTTGCCATAGGGGCGCATTTGCCACCACTAATTTTCTTGAAAACTAACTTATCTTTTTTGATGCTGTAATCGATTTTATAGTCGTTTATCATTTATATTATATATCTCAAAATTTGACTGCAGTAGCTTTCATATTTAAAACATCAGGAGTAATATATTGTTTCAGCAGATCCTGAAGAAATATTTTCCTACAAGTATTTAGCTTAACCAACCATCGAAACGCGTCGAGGAATTTGGTTTCTCCGCAAACATTTTTTGGCTTTTTATCAATAAATTGGTCTGTTACATTAATAAATAAATGTAACAGATTTGGGATCAAATGCGAATACTCTTCTTTTTGAATAATATTTACATCCCGACAATTTTGTTATTTTTTGATAAAACTGCATACATTCAGCTTATTATACCCTTCACCACCATAGGTGGAAAGGGTATTATAAGTTTGTGCTGATGTTTGTAACGCATAGAAATATTTGTCTTAGACCCACCTTTTAGTATACCAATAGACTTAGAATCACTTTCTGAGTCGATTTAGCGATGTCCGTCCGTCCGTCTGGCTGGCTGGCTGGACCCCCATGTAAACCTTGTAATCAAACTACAGGTCGCAATTCTAAAGATAATTTGATGAAATTTGGCACAGATAATTTTTTTGATAATGGGACCATGGCTCTTGAAATTGGTCAAAATCGGTTCATTATTTATGGTACCTCCCATAGGTCACACTTCCCGGAATTGCTATATTGGCCACAAATATCAATATTTTTTCATGAAATTTAAAACACCCTGCAGTAAATGCCGTCAGAGAAACAATACTGTTTTGCTATTGACAATGTCTCCAGTACTACTTGCCTATTTTGCCCCATCCAATGTTATCTACTATTGACATTTAACATTTAGAGTTCCTACGAAATCTACCAGTAGACATTACCACTATTTACTTAGTATTGACTTTGTAGTTCTTTTGGTCTAAATGGAGACATTGGGATCAAATCGGGGCCTATTGATATACATATATGTTGACACATTCGTTGACAATGTCACCAGATATATACTAGAATAGTTGTCTCTATATATTCACTATCTCAGTACTGAACTAAAATTGGGGACATTTGAATTGATGTTACACAAAGTGTCGACATGGAGACACATGATCCCAGTTTTACTACAGGGCAGATACTGCTTATGTAAACTTAAATCACTGCACCAAATTTCGTTGAAATCGGTCCACATTTGACCATAGCTCCCATACAAACTCTTCTTCAAAAACGCACTAAATGAGACAAAAAATCACTAAAACGCTCGTAAATCTAAAGATAATGAAAATTTTGAGTTTATTTTTGCATACATAATTTTTGTAACAACTGTAATCAATTTGCCAAATTTCGAGATAATCGGTCCACATTTGACCCTAGCTCTCATATAAGTCCAAATGACGGAAACATGTTGAATATATACGTTTTGAGAAAATGTTTGTATGATGGTAAAATTTAGCAAATATTTGTCTTAATACAGGAAAAATAACACCTTTGACCTTAGTGGTGAAGGGTATCGTATGGTCGGCTTGACCGACTATAGCGCTTTCTTACTTGTTTTTAAAATAAACTTGTTTATTTTAAAACATCTTACCCCACCCCCCTCCTTTTCAGCAAGAATGTGGGAAGTGAAGGTAGATGAAAACTGAAAAATGTTTGTTTTTGTTCAAGCGATAATCTACGCTTTTGCTTTTGGTCTATGAACATAATTCTTAAAAGTTATATTTGTAAATTTAGTAATAATGCGAGGTTTTCGATCTGTCTAAATTGGGGATAATCCTCCTGAAGAGATGGCTTAACCAACCATCGAAACGCGTCGAGGAATTTGGTTTCTCCGCAAACAGTTTTTGGCTTTTTATCAATAAATTGGTCTGTTACCTTAATAAATAAATGTAACAGATTTGGGATCAAATGCGAATACTGTTCTTTTTAAACAAGTATTTTTGTAATATTTTCTTTGGTTTTTTTTTCCTAAAAAATTATTCATTAGTTTAATAAACAATATAGTATTGAGAACAAATATTTTAAGTTTTTATACCCTTCACCACCATAGGTGGAAAGGGTATCATAAGTTTGTACTGATGTATGTAACGCATAGAAATATTTGTCTTAGACCCACCTTTTAGTATACCAATAGGCTTAGAATCACTTTCTGAGTCGATTTATGTAAACCTTGTAATCAAACTACAGGTCGTAATTCTAAACATAATTTGATGAAATTTGGTACAGATCATTTTTCTGATAATGGGACCATGGCTATTGAAATTGGTCGAAATCGGTCCATTATTTATGGTACCTCCCATAGGTCCCACTTCCCGGAATTGACATATTAGCCACAAATATCAATATTTTTTCATGAAATTGAAAAACATATAATTCTTATGTAAACTTAAATCACTGTACCAAATTTCGTTGAAATCGGTCCACATTTGACCATAGCTCCCATACAAACTTTTCTTTAAAAATGCACTACATGAGACAAAAAAATCACTTAAACGCTCGTAAATCCAAAGATATTGAAAATTTTGAGTTTATTTTTTGCGTACATAATTTTTTAAACAACTGTAATCAATTTGCTAAATTTCGAGATAATCGGTCCACATTTGACCCTAGCTCTCATATAAGCCAAAATGATGGAAACAGCTTTAATATATAAGTTTTGAGAAAATGTTTGTATGATGGCAAAATTTAGCAAATATTTGTCTTTATACAGGAAAAATAACACCTTTGACCTTAGTGGTGAAGGGATCGTATGGTCGGGCTTGACCGACTATAGCGCTTTCTTACTTGTTATCAATAAATCTATTTCTTATGTGAAAAATAATTCTTTACATCTAACGACTCTACCTGGGGCACATTTGCCATACACATATAACAAAGCAACTCGTCGACATTTTTTGAGCCCGACATTTGTAATATCCCTAAAAAGGATATCGTATTTTGGTTGCTAGACCCAATCCATCTTCCATCTTAACATTTTTTTAATGTTCATATGTCACAGTATAATGTTAACAGGGGACCAATAGTTTAAATTTTGATCTCTGAATTTTTTACTGTGAAATGAACTTGAACTAATTTTTTGGTTTGTTTGTTTTGTATATTAAAACTTTATAGAAATAAAAATTTACTTTATTACAACAATTTTTTTACTTCTTTTTTATACCAAACTTATTGGCAAATGTGCCCCATGGATGGGGCACATTGGCCGCTTTTAGTTAATTTGCTATTTTTCAAATTTGATACAAAAAGACAAGCCGTAGGCAATCTGAACCAACACATTTTAAAGCTAACATATATAGGTACCTATGAAGAACAAAAAACTTGTGATAACTCTCACGGTAAGAAACCTAGAGCACTTAAAAAAAAAAGTAGCAAATGCTCCCCCTTCTACCCTACTTAATTAACAGTACCTGGTTGACCGAGCCTTGCTCGGAGCTTTATGATAAGCATTTTGAGGCAAATTTTTAAATTTTTATATATTTTATTTTAAAAAATAGTAAAATAAATTAAGAGGAAATACATTGTACAAATATTCAGTTAATTTTTAAATTTTTTTCGAAATTTCTTCAAACCAACTAAGAAACCTTCGTCGGTTCATGTGCAACAACTTTGCTAAAAATTATAGCATGATTAAATGTACAGCTTACGATTAAATTGACTTTGAGTAATTTTCAGTAGCGCCACCTGTCGGAAATTATTTACACCAACTAAAAAGCCTTCGCCGGCTCATGCGATACAACTTTGCTAAAGACTATAGCATGATTTACGATTTAATTCATTTTTAGTAATTTTCAGTGGCACCACCTAACGGAAATTAGTCTTACCAACTTAAAAACCTTCTCCGGCTTATCCGCAACATCTTCGCTAAAGAGCATAACATGATCAAATTCACAGTTTACTATTCTATAAAGAACATACATACAAACATCCATTTGTTTAAAAGTTATAACATTACTCATTTTTTCCCCTTTTTATCCCCTACTTTCAAAAAGTTCCATATGCACATTTGGCACTTCTTTGGTACCAATCGAATTCGGTACATTTTATTAAAACGCAGTTAACATAAGTCTTATTCATATTACTTTTTGAGATGTTAAGTTATCATTTTATCGCTTTTTTGACCTATTTTGGCTCCAAAATCAAAAAAGTACCAAATACGTGTTCAATATTTCTTTCACATCTATTGACTGCAGTACAAAGTTCCTTTCTATATTCTTTGGATTAAAAAATAAGAGTGGGTTAAAAAAGTGCCAAAAAAACTATTTTCACCCTTTTCTACCCCTATTAGACATAGTTTTAAAAAAGTACCAAACACCTGTCCGCTTATTTTTATAGCTGTTTAAGACGTTATTTTAATTTTGTTTCTATGCCTATTACTTTAGGAGATATAACGTTTTCAATCTTTTCCCCTTTTTACCCGTTTTTACCCTCTTAGAGGCAAAGGTTCCAAAAGTCCCTTCGATTTTATCAAAATCGTTAGAGCCGTTTTTGAGATATATAAATACATACAATTATTCCTCGTTTAAGAATATAAGATAAGATATAATACTTTTTCATACAATGTATCGAATATATCCCATTGTGCATGGTAAAATGAGAAAGAAAATGAGAAAAATTACTCTCAGACAAGTATAAATAAAAGAGAATAAGAATACGTGCAAATTCGATTGGAACAATTGCTCTTCCTACTGGACTTCCCTTATTTAATGCTGTAGTTAGCCGATCAAGAGCCGAAGTTTTTATCGCATCGGATTATTATTTGCTTTGTAATTAGGGTATTATAAGTTTGTGCTTATGTATGTGACGCATAGAAATATTTGTCTTACATCCACCTTTTAGTATACCAATAGACATAGAATCACTTTCTGAGTCGATTTAGCGATGTCAGTCCGTCCGTCTGGCTGGCTCTACCCTCATGTAAACCATGTATTCAAAGCACAGGTCACAATTCTAAAGATAATTGAATAAAATTTGGCACAGATAGTTTCTTTGATAGTGGGAACATGGCTATTAAAATTCGTCAAAATCGGTTCATTATTTATGATATCTCCCATAGGTCCTACCCGGAATTGATATTTTGGCCACAAATATCAATATTTTTTCATGATATTTAAAAAAAATACCGCTCATGTGAACTAAATTTACTGTACCAAACTCTTCTGTCAAAACTCAGCAAATAAGACAAAAATCACAAAAACGCTCGTAAATCTGAAGAAAATGAGAATTTTAAGTTTATTTTTTGCATACATAATTTTTGTAACAACTGTATTTGCCGAACTTCGAGATAGTAGATCCACATTTGACCCTAGCTCTCATATAAGTCCAAATGACGAAAACAGCTTAAATATATAAGTTTTTGAGAAAATGTGTCTATGATGGCAACATTTAGGAAATATTTGTCTTAATACAGGAAAAAGAACACCTTTGAGCTTTGTGGTAAAGGGTATCGTATGGTCGGACTTGACCGCCTATAGCACTTTCTTTCTTGTTTTAATTGAACTCTTGGTGGGTCGTAACATTGTTAAACTACCATTTTTGTCTATATGTGATACTGATCAATGATCAACTCTTTGGGGCGCTCTTGGTTTTTTATTCTTTTGTAAGCTTTTTTGTCAATAAAAAGATTTAAATCTTGACTACAATAAGTTCCTGAAGCTGCTTATACACAATCATTCTTTAACCTCATAACAAGTGGTTCATCTATTCAGTCATGTCCAAAATCTGCGTGGGGGCTTTTAAATGTTGGGAAAATTTACAATACCTTATAAAATGATACTACGAAATGCTATGAATATAATGAGCAGAGTTTTTTTAAGTTCTTTATTCAAAAATATTTATTGCCATATAATTAAATATTATTATTTTAAAAATATTGCAACTACTACAGACTTAGAGAGTGTAACTGTAACTGGCTCGTTTTGTATCCTAAAATATGACTTTTATATCTTAAACATTTTTGATGTGTTTGTTCCTATAGACATACAAATAATTTGTTTTTGTTATTGATTGAAGCCATTGAATAGAAGGTATTTGTTTGTAAAGCTGGTAAATTTTTATAAAAGTTTATGTATAAATATAACTGTTTCCACAAATGCCTCAATAGATGGCGCTGTTGAGAAGATATAATAATTTGGGTTTATCATATACAAATTTAACTTGAATTATTTTTACACCTGTTACAAAACTATGATTTGCCGGGCTCAGTAAGTTTTAATACTAAAGCATTTAAAAGTATGTATATGCTACTTAGTTCCTTTTGTTAAAAGCTGATAGATATAATTATTATGACCCTTGATGCAATTACTACTTGAACAAAATGTTAAATTACATGAAAACTACTTATGTACGGATATTAAATCATTTCATTTAAATATTTTATAGTCATTATTCACGAATTTTAGTTACTTTTACACACAGATTAAAGCATTTACATGCAGGTAAAGTATGTTAAAAAATTGTGAACTTATATCTTCAAATACAAAGTAGGAAATTTGTTTTTTTTTTTTAGTTCTGAAAACATTGTAGAATAAAATTCTTAATATTTTTTGATCCTTTAGTAGGTCTTAAGTACCTGGTTGACCGAGCCTTGCTCGGAGCTTTATGATAAGCATTTTGAGGAAAATTTTAAAGTTTTTATATAAAAAAGTGCTAAAATAAATTTAGAGGAAAGACATTGTAGAAATTTTCAGTTAATTTTGAATTATTTGATTTCTTTTGTCCGACCAACACATAGTTTGCATAGTTTATAGTTTAACTCATTTTGAATAATTTTGGAAATTATTCATATCAACAGAAACCTCCGTCGACTTTGCTAAGGATTATAGTCTGATCAAATGCACAGTTTACGATTTAATTCATTTAAAGTAGTTCGCAGTGGCGCCACCTGAAGTTGTTCATACCATATAAGAAACCTTTGTCTGCTTATTCGTAACAACTTTGCTTATGATTATAACATGATCAAATGCACAGTTTACGATTTAATTCATTTTGAGTAATTTTCTGTGGCGCCACCTGTCGGACTTTGCTCATTCCAATTCATAAACCTTCTTCGGCTTATCCGTAACAACTTTGCTGAAGATTATAGCATGATTAAATGTACAGCATACGATTAAATTGACTTTGAGTAAATTTCAGTGGCGCCACCTGTCGAAATTTCTTCATGCCAACTAAAAAACTTTCGTCGTCTCATGTGCAACAACTTTGCTAAAAATTGTAGCATGATTAAATGTACAGATTATGATTAAATTGACTTTGAGTAAGTTTCTGTAGCGCCACCTGTCGGAAATTATTCATACCAACTAAAAAGCCTTCGTCGGCTCATGCGCTACAACTTTGCTAAAGATCATAGCATGATCAAATGTACAGTTTACGATTTAATTAATTTTTAGTAATTTTCAGTGGCGCCATCTGTCGGAAATTAGTCTTATCAACTTTAAAACCTTCGCCGGCTTATCCGCAACATCTTCGCTAAAGAGCATAACATAATCAAATTCACAGTTTACTATTCTATAAAGAACATACATACAGAGAAACATTCATTTGTTTAAAATAATACTAATTTTTCCCCCAATTTATTCCCTAATTTCTAAAAGTTCCATATGTATATTTGGTACTTTTTTGGTGCCAATTGAATTCGGTACATTTTATTAAAACGCATTTAACATAATGTATAATGTTCCTATTCCTATTACTTTGTAGATGTTAAGTTATCATTTTATCCCTTTTTTACCCATTTTGGCTCCAAAATCAAAAAAGTACCAAATACGTGTTTAATGTTTCTTTTACATCTATTGATTGCAGTACCAAGTTTCTTTCTATATTCTTTAGTTTAAAATATAAGAGTGGGTTAAAAAGGTGCCAAAAAAAACTATTTTCACCCCCTATCGGACATAGTTTTAAAAAAGTACCAAACACCTGTCCGCTTATTTTCATAGCTGTTTAAAACGTAATTTTAATTTTGTTTCTATACCTATTACTTTAGGAGATATAGCGTTTTCGATTTTTTCCCCTTTTTACCCGTTTTTACCCTCTTAGTTCCAAAAGTCCCTTCTGCTTCGACCTATGCATCAAAAAAGATACCCACTGTCCAAATTTTATCAAAATCGTTACAGCCGTTTTCGAGATAGCCATTCTTTATATATATATATATATATATATATATCTATCTATATATATATATATATATATATATATATATATATATATATACAATTATTGCTCGTTTCAGAGTATAAGATATATGGAATACTTCGATGCCCTAAAGCTCTCACCTTTTGATCTCAATAATGTTAGCTTTTGACAAAGAAATAGGTTTATCAACAAAGCTTTAGCAAACTAAAATTTTAAATATTTGGCAGAAAAATATTTTCGTGCACAACCTTTTTGATGTGAAAAAAGTATGTAATTAATTATAAATCCATCTAAACAGATCATAAAATATTATAATTGTTAAATCATGATTTTGCAATCATTTATATATATATATATATATATATATATATATATATATACATATATATATATATATGTATATATATATATATTTTTTTTTTTTTTTTGTAAAATTTATGAAATACATTTGAAGTATTATTTTAAGTATTATTTGGGTATATTCGTGTTCAAATTATTTAGGGATATCACAGTTTTTAGATGTTCAAACTCATGAAGAACCAAAAATGTACAAAATAGTTGTTTCTTGTCTGTTTGTGAAGATCACATTCATAAAATCTTTTGATTGAATTTACAAAATACAAGTACTTAATTTCTATTACAGACAGTCTAGCCACTGAAGTCACTGAGGTCAAAAATGGGCTGATATTTAGATTTTCAAAAATTTGAGAAATAAACATCAAACAATCATTTTAACGAGAACTTCAGCAGTTGGTCTAATTTTTGGTTTATCGATTTTTGTTTACACTAAACTTTGCATTAAGTTTAAGAATCTTATATTCTTAAATAATTCTTAACAATTGTATATATATATATATATATATATATATATATATATGTATATATATATATATATATCTTATATTCTTAAACGAGCAATAATTGTATGTATATATATATATATATATATATATATATATATATATATATATATATATAGAATGGCTATCTCAAAAACGGCTCTAACGCTTTTGATAAAATTTTGACAGTGGGTACCTTTTTTGATGTGTAGGTCGAAGAAGAAGGGACTTTTGGAACCTTTGCCTCTAAGAGGGTAAAAACGGGTAAAAAGGGGAAAAGATCGAAAACGTTATATCTCCTAAAGTAATAGGCATAGAAACAAAATTAAAATAACGTCTTAAACAGCTATAAAAATTAGCGGACAGGTGTTTGGTACTTTTTTAAAACTATGTCTAATAGGGGTAGAAAAGGGTGAAAATAGTTTTTTTTTGTACTTTTTTAACCCACTCTTATTTTTTAATCCAAAGAATATAGAAAGGAACTTTGTACTGCAGTCAATAGATGTGAAAGAAATATTGAACACGTATTTGGTACTTTTTTGATTTTGGAGCCAAAATGGGTAAAAAAAGCGATAAAATGATAACTTAACATCTCAAAAAGTAATATGAATAAGACTTATGTTAACTGCGTTTTAATAAAATGTACCGAATTCGATTGGTACCAAAGAAGTGCCAAATATGCATATGGAACTTTTTGAAAGTAGGGGATAAAAAGGGGAAAAAATGAGTAATGTTATAACTTTTAAACAAATGGATGTTTGTATGTATGTTCTTTATAGAATAGTAAACTGTGAATTTGATCATGTTATGCTCTTTAGCGAAGATGTTGCGGATAAGCCGGAGAAGGTTTTTAAGTTGGTAAGACTAATTTCCGTTAGGTGGTGCCACTGAAAATTACTAAAAATGAATTAAATCGTAAACTGTACATTTGATCATGCTATAGTCTTTAGCAAAGTTGTATCGCATGAGCCGGCGAAGGCTTTTTAGTTGGTGTTAATAATTTCCGACAGGTGGCGCTACTGAAAATTACTCAAAGTCAATTTAATCGTAAGCTGTACATTTAATCATGCTATAATTTTTAGCAAAGTTGTTGCACATGAACCGACGAAGGTTTCTTAGTTGGTTTGAAGAAATTTCGAAAAAATTTAAAAATTAACTGAATATTTGTACAATGTATTTCCTCTAAATTTATTTTACTATTTTTTAAAATAAAATATATAAAAATTTAAAAATTTGCCTAAAAATGCTTATCATAAAGCTCCGAGCAAGGCTCGGTCAACCAGGTACTATATATATATATATATATATATATATATATATATATATATATATATATATATTGACTATCTCGAAAACTGCTCTAACGATTTTGATAAAATTTGGACAGTGGGTTTCTTTTTTGATGTATTGGTCGAAGCAGAAGGGACTTTTGGAACCTTTGCCTCTAAGAGGGTAAAAACGGGTAAAAAGGGAAAAAAATCGAAAACGCTATATCTCCTAAAGTAATAGGTATAGAAACGAAGTTAAAATTACGTTTTAAGCAGCTACGAATATAAGCTGACAGGTGTTTGGTACTTTTTTGAAACTATGTCCGATAGGGGGTAAAAAGGGTAAAGATAGTATTTTTTGGTACTTTCTTAACCCACTCTTATATTTTAAACCAAAGAGTATAGAAAGTAACTTTGTACTGCAGTCAATAGATATGAAAGAAACATTAAACACGTATTTGGTACTTTTTTGATTTTGGGGCCAAAATGGGTAAAAAAGGGGTAAAATGATAACTTAACATCTCAAAAAGTAATATGAATAGGAACATTATGTTAACTGCGTTTTAATAAAATGTACCGAATTCAATTGGTACCAAAGAAGTACCAAATAGGCATATGGAACTTTTTTAAAATTATCCCCTAATTAGTAAAAAAATAGTAATGTTATACCTTTTAAACAAATGAATGTTTATCTGTATGTATGTTCTTTATAGAATAGTAAACTGTGAATTTGATTGTGTTATGCTCTTTAGCGAAGATGTTGCGGATAAGCCGGCGAAGGTTTTAAAGTTGATAAGACTAATTTCCGACAGATGGCGCCACTGAAAATTACTAAAAATTAATTAAATCGTAAACTGCACATTTGATCATGCTATGATCTTTAGCAAAGTTGTAGCGCATGAGCCGACGAAGGCTTTTTAGTTGGTATGAATAATTTCCGACAGGTGGCGCTACAGAAACTTACTCAAAGTCAATTTAATCGTAATCTGTACATTTAATCATGCTACAATCTTTAGCACATAAGCCGACGAAGGTTTCTTAGTTGGTATGAAGAAATTTCGACAGGTGGCGCTACTGAAATTTACTCAAAGTCAATTTAATCGTATGCTGTACATTTAATCATGCTATAATCTTCAGCAAAGTTGTTACGGATAAGCCGAAGAAGGTTTATGTGGCGCCACAGAAAACTACTCAAAATGAATTAAATCGTAAACTGTGCATTTGATCAGACTATAATCTTTAGCAAAGTTGTTGCGCATGAGTCGACAGAGGTTTCTGTTGATATGAATAATTTCCAAAATTATTCAAAATGAGTTAAACTGTAAACTATGCAAACTATGTGTTGGTCGGACAAATTAAATCAAATAATTCAAAATTAACTGAATATTTCTACAATGTCTTTCCTCTAAATTTATTTCAGCACTTTATAATATAAAATATATAAAAACTTTAAAATTTTCCTCAAAATGCTTATCATAAAGCTCCGAGCAAGGCTCGGTCTACCAGGTACTATATAAATAAATATTCAAATTTTGAGGAATTATTACAGCCCTAGTAGACAATGCACAACGGTAGAAATTTGGGATTACATGTTTTGAAATGTCAGCACTAATCTGACATTAAAATTTATAAAAAGAAAATTAAAAACATCTGTGGTGGCTTTGGCCATAATTTCCTACTGTGCTATGGTGGTGGAAGACTATAAAAATAATTAAGATAATATAGACTAAGGCAAAAACCATAACATAGACATTGAAATGGACATTGACATGGACAAAAATACTTATATCAAGATATTGAAATCTAGTTACTTAAGGCATAGATTTGATAAGTAAAAATAAAGTATTGCAAGCATTCAATGTGGGCAAACCTGAAATATCTTCTCTATATCTTGTAACTTTATGCTCGAATGCATTCGCCATCTTCAAGGGTCTAAGTCCCCTGATTACCAAGAAGCGCAATAGTTATAATACATTTGTAACTACTTGTGTTTAAGTATTTCATTGTTAATTCTCATTAAAGTAATTTTTGTTTCCAAGTTAATGTGAAACATTTTGTAATCCGCAATATTACAACAATGAAGATTAACTATCCATAATAAAGTGCATTTTACGCTATAACGAAGTGTTACAGCAAAAAAATAGCAAAACAGCACAAAATAAATTAAATGATGATGTTCATGCATTAATTTTATTAAACAAAAACTAAAGAAGAAAAAAAAACAATATATTAATAAAACTTATTTATTTATTTAATAAATTTGTATTTAAAATACTCAAAATCCACTTGACTAATTGCTGTAAAAGGGAAAAGTTAAAATTCTTAATTGCACCATCAAAAGAACAATTAGAAAAAATTGAAAAACGTATATAAAGCCTGAATGGATTATGATTTTCATAGTCAGTCGGTTTTGAAAAATTGTTTTGGAAACAAATCAATTTTGCATCAACGGTTTTTTAAATTCGTATTAAGGAGTCAAACACAAAAAAATGCGTCTTTTTGTGGTGGTATTTGTGATCAGTTTAGCAGCTGTGGCTGTATCTGGAGGATATTTGGGAGGCGGAGGTGGTGGAGGAGGCTATGGCGGCGGTGGTGGTCATGGTGGAGGTGGTGGAGGTTATGGTGGTGGCGGTCATGGTGGTGGCGGCGGTAAAAGAGGTGGTGGCGGTGGAGGTTATGGTGGTGGTGGTGGTTATGGCGGTGGTGGAGGCAAAGCCATTGTTAGCTCTGGCAGTAATCCTTGGGCTAGTAAGGGTAGCGGTGGAGGCGGTTATGGTGGAGGTGGTTCAAAGGGTGGTTATGGAGGAGGAGGTGGCGGCGGCGGCAAATCCTGGTCCAGTGGAGGAGGCGGTGGTTATAGTGGTGGAGGTGGCAAAAGCGGTGGTGGAGGAGGTTATGGTGGCGGCGGCAAAAGCTACGGCGGTGGTGGAGGTGGCAATCCATGGGCTAGTAAAGGCAGTGGAGGTTATGGTGGTGGCGGCGGCGGTGGTGGTTATGGCGGCAAAAGTGGTGGCGGTGGTGGTGGTTATGGCGGTAAAAGTGGCGGCTGGTAACTCCTTTAAAATGCTGTGACCTCAAATTTTGATACTCGTTTTAATGTTAAACAAATCTTTTTTATTAATCGAATTAATAGTGTTCATTTTAAAACTTCTAATAAATATTCTATAACATTTTCATAATTATACATAGACTTAATTTTGCGAAAGAAAGTTAAATCTAAATATTTTTCTTTTATAAAAAATTTTTATTAGAAAATTTTGTACGAACAATTAAGAGGATTCTCAAAACGAGATATTGTTTATGAGAAATTTTGTTAAAAGCAAAATATTCTATCAGAAAATTAAAAATGTGACCCATTCCATAAAAAGGTGGCTTATGATTAAAAAACTAAATTTCTAAAAATTTCGAAATTTTTAGCTGATTTTTCGAAATTTTGTTTCTGAGTGAAAAGCCACCTTTTCCCTTTTCATAGACCGGATCACATATAAAAAAAAAAAATTGTAAAAAAAATGTTAAACAAGTAAGAGTGTTATATTCGGCTGTAACGAATCTTATATATCCACAATCAAGTTGTCCTGAATGTACCTCCAAATCATTTTGATTGTAGATGATTTGGAGCCGTCCATCCGTTCGTCCATCCGTCCGTCCATCAGTCTGGCTGGCTGGATCCCCATGTAAACCTTGTAATCAAACTACAGGTCGCAATTCTAAAGATAATTTCATGAAACTTGGCCCAGATAATTTTTTTCATAGTAGGACGATGGCTATTGAAATTCGTCAAAAGCGGTCCATTATTTACGGTACCTCCCATAGGTCCCACTACCCGGAATTGATATATTGGCCACAAATATCAATATTTTTTCATGAAATTTTAACTAAATACTGCTTATGTATACTTAAGTCACTGTACCAAATGTCGTTGAAATCGATCCACATTTGACCATAGCTTCCATACAAAATCTTCTGTCAAAACGCACTAAATGAGACAAAAATTACTAAAACGCTCGTAAATCTGAAGATAATAAGTATTTTAAGTATATTTTTTGCATACATGATTTTTGTAACATGTGTAATCAATTTGTCAAATTTAGTGATAATCGGTCTACATTCGACACTAGCTCTCATATAAGTCCATATGACGGAAACAGCTTTAATATATAAGATTTGAGAAAATGTTTGTATGATGGCAAAATTTAGCAAATATTCGTCTTTATATAGGAAAAACAACACCTTTGACCTTAGTGGTGAATTGTATCGTATGGTCGGGCTAAACCGACTATAGCACTTTCTTAATTGTTGTGTTTGCATAAGTTTTTTATATGGGAGCTATGGTCAAATGGTGACAGACTTACCGACTGACTGACTGACTCGCAGACAGACAACACAGACAGACAGACAGACAACACTGACAGACAGACAGACAACACAGACAGACAAATAGACAACACAGACAGACAGACAGACAGACAGACAGACAGACAGTCAGACAGACAGACAGACAGACAGACAGACAGACAGACAGACAGACAGACAGACAGACAGACAGTTAGACAGACAGACAGACAGACAGACAGACAGACAGACAGACAGACAGACAGACAGACAGACAGACAGACAGACAGACAGACAGACAGACAGACAGACAGACAGACAGACAGACAGACAGACAGACAGACAGACAGACAGACAGACAGACAGACAGACAGACAGACAGACAGACAGACAGACAGACAGACATACAGACAGACAGACAGACAACACAGACAGACTGACAGACATCGCCCAATCGTCTTAGAATTTTATAATTTTATAAAATACATGTAAATTTCACTCAATCGTCAGCCGCTTGAGTTATTTAAACCCCCAATATTTAGGAAATCACAAACGGAATGACAATCTTAATATACCACCTCATTATTTTTGAAAGTTTCAATAAATTTAAAAATTTTACATTGAAAATTTAAAATTAAATGAATCATTTTTCATTGAAAGTTTTTCTATATAAACGCTAAATGTTTTTCTATAAAAATTTTTATATGGAAAATAAAAAGTTTTGTAAAAAATTTTGGAAAAAATTTACATTGAAAAATTTTATAAAAAATTTTTAATCAAATTTACATTGAAAACATCTCAGCAAAACTTTGGTAACGGCAAGTACTCTGGTATCTGGTTACCTTGTAATGACTACAGCATACCCTCCGAATAACTAATAAGTTATTACATAAGTACTTATTTGTAATTAAAATGGTAAGTTGAACTGAATGGCCCGGGTTCAAATCCCACCAAGAGCAACAATTTTTTTTATTTTTTTTTATTAAAAATGTATTTTTAAATGATTTGTGAATTTTAAAAACATAAATATTACCTTCTGTAAAAAAATTTTTGGAAAACTAACTCACGGTAATGAAAAAATACTATCATGAGTCAATTTTGATTATGAAGGCTACATACCTATTGGATACCAAGCAACGGTTCTGCTTGGTCTTAACTTGGTAAGCATAGACTTATCTTGGTTATCCTTTATTTCAACTGTGGACACTGACCTCCTAGTGACATCACCAAAAGAGCTACGTTACGTAGTGAGCTAACATGTACCGCGAGTTGTAAAATAAGAACGATAAAAAATGGGATGGAAAGACCAAGTAGAGGAAAAATTTTCACAACTTGGCCTATAAAGTTGAAGAATATTCGCACAAGATCGAAGAAAATAGGTTGTATCTATAGGCCATTTAAGTAAGTAAGAGCCAATATTATATAAAAACTTATACAAAAGGGAAGATTTAAATTGTTTAAGTTTTAAAATAATTAAAAAACACTTCTTTTTGTTTATTAAATGCATTAAACATTTACAAAAAATCGTATAGAAATATGTTTCCAAAAATTACAACAAAGCAAAAAAGCAGAGAAAAACAAAGTTATTGTCACATGATTTTGGATCTAATAATAAAAATTGTTTATATTAATTATAAGCTGCTAAGTTTTCAACATATGAAGTAGCTCGGTGGAAGAGTCTCCGCCTAGCAGTCGGAGAGTCTGGGTTCGAGCCCCCATGGGGTCATAAGAAAAAATTTGTATTTCGTTTAAAAATATGTTTTTTAAATAAAACAACAACAAAAAAGTTGTTGTTGTTGTTGTTGTCTTCCAATTACTTACCCAAGTCATTACATTTCTGCAATTGGTAAGTACTTGCCTCCAATGACATCCCCATGTTAATGTAATGACTTAAACAGTGAATGAGTAAGTCGTTCGTGTTCAATAGTTTAACTGTTTAACTCATTATTTGGTAATGAAAAGTTTTGCTGGGATATATTGTGAGGCAAACATATATTGTGAATTTTAATATTTTTCTTGAATAAATTAATACTTTTTCTAAAAAAAAAAAAAAGTTTTCTATAAAATATTTTACATTCAAAAGTTTTGCAACAAAAAAATATAACATTAAAAACTTTTGTATACAAAATTTTGTTTAAACAATTTTAAATTAAAATTTTTTATTAAAATTTCTTTATTGAAAATTTGCAACAAATTATTTTAGATGAGAAATAAATATAAAAAACAATTAAATATATGCTTTGACGAATTTTACATAAAAAAATTTGGACACAAAATATAAAAAATTTTTTCCATATACATTTTGGATTTGAAAAATAGATACAAGATTCTCAGAGTTTTTCAAATTTTCTATAAAATAAGTTTTGGTGACAATTAACCCTGGATTGATTCTTATTTACTTTTCAGACTTCGTTCTGTTGCCTTCTTTTAAAGAAAAGATTTAATAATTCCAGGGGCATTTCAAATTAAATTATGAAATTATTTTTATTTTAAAATTAAATATGTCTTCAAGACTTCATACTAAGGGCAGTGCACTAGACTCCCAGTGTTAATTGCAATTATTAAGTATTGCAATACAAATAATTGATAATTCTGTATTTTTACAAAAACTGTGAGAATTTATTGCAGAAGATTATTAAACAAAAATTAATTATAGGTTAGGTTCGAGCCAGCCAAATGAAGCAGTAAAATAGCAGATGTTGATGTTCGAGATCTCCGATAAATCGTGCAAAAAAGGGAATCCAGATTGAGGGTCCTAATATCAGCAAGGGCTGGGCAGTGGCAGTGGAAATGAATGATGATTTCTTCCTCCTCTACGTTGTGACAGCTTCTGCAGTAGTCATTGCTTTAAATAAATTATAACTTAGCTCATAATAAAATTTTGTGATAAAAATGTTATATAAAAAATATTTTATACCGAAATATTTTCTATTAATAGAAATTTATATCGACAAATAAAATAAAGCGACCCTATAGAAAAAATTTCGGTATAAAATTTTTTCTATAGAAAAAATTTCGGTATAAAATTTTATCTATAGAAAAAATTTCGGTATAAAATTTTTTCTATAGAAAAAATTTTGGTATAAAATTTTTTCTATAGAAAAAATTTCGGTATAAAATTTTTTCTATAGAAAAAATTTCGGTATAAAATTTTTTCTATAGAAAAAATTTCGGTATAAAATTTTTTCTATAGAAAAAATTTCGGTATAAAATTTTTTCTATAGAAAACATTTCGGTATAAATTTTTTTTATAGAAAAGATTTTATACCGAAATTTTTTCTATAGAAAAAATTTCGGTATAAAATTTTTTCTATAGAAAAAATTTCGGTATAAAATTTTTTCTATAGAAAAAATTTCGGTATAAAATTTTTTTTATAGAAAAAATTTCGTTATAAAATTTTTTCTATAGAAAAAATTTCGGTATAAAATTTTTTGTATAGAAAAAATTTCGGCATAAAATTTTTTCTATAGAAAAAATTTCGGTATAAAATTTTTTCTATAGAAAAAATTTCGGTATAAAATTTTTGCTATAGAAAAAATTTCGGTATAAAATTTTTTCTATAGAAAAAATTTCGGTATCAAATTTTTTCTTTAGAAAAAATTTCGGTATCAAATTTTTTCTATAGAAAAAATTTCGGTATAAAATTTTTCCTATAGAAAAAATTTCGGTATAAAATTTTTTCTAAAGAAAAAATTTCGGTATAAAATTTTTTCTATAGAAAAAATTTCGGTATAAAATTTTTTCTATAGAAAAAATTTCGGTATAAAATTTTTTCTATAGAAAAAATTTCGGTATAAAATTTTTTCTATAGAAAAAATTTCGGTATAAAATTTTTTCTATAGAAAAAATTTCGGTATAAAATTTTTTCTATAGAAAAAATTTCGGTATAAAATTTGTTCTATAGAAAAAATTTCGGTATAAAATTTTTTCTATAGAAAAAATTTCGGTATAAAATTTTTTCTATAGAAAAAATTTCGGTATAACATTTTTTCTATAGAAAAAATTTCGGTATAAAATTTTTTCTATAGAAAAAATTTCGGTATAAAATTTTTTCTATAGAAAAAATTTCGGTATAAAATTTTTTCTATAGAAAAAATTTCGGTATAACATTTTTTCTATAGAAAAAATTTCGGTATAAAATTTTTTCGATAGAAAAAATTTCGGTATAAAATTTTTTCGATAGAAAAAATTTCGGTATAAAACTTTTTCGATAGAAAAAATTTCGGTATAAAATTTTTTCGATAGAAAAAATTTCGGTATAAAATTTTTTCGATAGAAAAAATTTCGGTATAAAATTTTTTCGATAGAAAAAATTTCGGTATAAAATTTTTTCTATAGAAAAAATTTCGGTATAAAATTTTTCTATAGAAAAAATCTCGGTATACATTTTTTTCTATAGAAAAAAATTCGGTATAAAATTTTTTCTATAGAAAAAATTTCGGTATAAAATTTTTTCTATAGAAAAAATTTCGGTATAAAATTTTTTCTATAGAAAAAATTTCGGTATAAAATTTTTTCTATAGAAAAAATTTCGGTATAAAATTTTTTCTATAGAAAAAATTTCGGTATAAAATTTTTTCTATAGAAAAAATTTCGGTATAAAATTTTTTCTATAGAAAAAATTTCGGTATAAAATTTTTTCTATAGAAAAAATTTCGGTATAAAATTTTTCCTATAGAAAAAATTTCGGTATAAAATTTTTTCTAAAGAAAAAATTTCGGTATAAAATTTTTTCTATAGAAAAAATTTCGGTATAAAATTTTTTCTATAGAAAAAATTTCGGTATAAAATTTTTTCTATAGAAAAAATTTCGGTATAAAATTTTTTCTATAGAAAAAATTTCGGTATAAAATTTTTTCTATAGAAAAAATTTCGGTATAAAATTTTTTCTATAGAAAAAATTTCGGTATCAAATTTTTTCTATAGAAAAAATTTCGGTATAAAATTTTTTCTATAGAAAAAATTTCGGTATAAAATTTTTTCTATAGAAACAATTTCGGTATAAAATTTTTTCTATAGAAAAAATTTCGGTATAAAATTTTTTCTATAGAAAAAATTTCGGTACAAAATTTTTTCTATAGAAAAAATTTCGGTATAAAATTTTTTCTATAGAAAAAATTTCGGTACAAAATTTTTTCTATAGAAAAAATTTCGGTATAAAATTTTTTCTCTAGAAAAAATTTCGGTATAAAATTTTTTCTATAGAAAAAATTTCGGCATAAATTTTTTTCTAAAGAAAAAATTTCGGCATAAATTTTTTTCTAAAGAAAAAATTTCGGTATACAATTTTTTTCTAAAGAAAAAATTTCGTTATAAAATTTTTTCTATAGAAAAAATTTCGGTATAAAATTTTTTCTATAGGAAAAATTTCGGTATAAATTTTTTTTTATAGAAAAAATTTCGGCATAAATTTTTATCTAAAGAAAAAATTTCGGCATAAATTTTTTTCTAAAGAAAAAATTTCGGCATACATTTTTTTCTAAAGAAAAAATTTCGGGATACAATTTTTTTCTAAAGAAAAAATTTCGGTATACAATTTTTTCTATAGAAAATGTTTCGGTATATAATTGTTTCTTTAGAAAAAATTTAATATAACAGATGCTTAAATTCATTTTTGATATTGAATTTCACTTCGCAACTGCTTCTGCTCAAAAATTAAGCTTGTCCATCTTTCAAATTTATTGCAAAATTATGTTAATAAAATTCAACCAAAGTTGTTCTATAAAAAGCCATAATTTGCATTTAATTAAAAATTGTCATTATAGTCACAGCAAAAACTATTTCATAAAATTTTCATTATTTCATCTCTTTCTAGTATTTTACATCAAATGCACAAAATTTTTGAAAAAATATTGAAATTTGAATGCTACAATGGCAATAACTTCGCTAGACATTTGCGATAAAAAATAATATTTTCTGATTTTTTATGGATTTAAAATCGAATAAAAAAGTGAATAATATAAAATTTATGAATTTTTAAAAATGCTTGAATTTAAATGTGGGAATCAAAAGTGTTTGTTAGTTATTTATTTGGGTAATTTAAAATATATTGAATAGTAATTTTTAGTAATTTAAAAATTTAGGTAATTGAAATTTGCGGTATATTGTGAGAATATAGTTTCTTTTTTTTAATCATTGTTTAAATTTAAAGGTTTTAGACCTCTTTATAGGTTTTTTTTATAATGAATAAGTTTAAATTCAAAATGATACTGCGTCTATATTTTAATTTTCTTGTATTTATTGCCTTTAAAGTTTAAACAAAAACAAATATTTTTTTACTAAAAATCATGTGTTGCTTGAGTTCGATATTTATCTTATCGAGTTTCTACAATTAGAGTTAGTAATCAGGTTCAATGTGGTCCCGATATTTGTATTATAGTGATATATTACAAATCGAAAAAATAGTATTATTTTTTTTTTATTTTATGAACTTTTGAAATAGGTTCGATGACAAGGGGCCCACAGTGGTTTACGGACGCTTTTTTTTGGAAATAATTCTGTAACTTTTGAACGACTGGAGATATTTGAATGAAATTTGACATGGTGGTAGTCAAGGAGTATTTGAGTTGGTTTTTAAAAGCACTGGTCCATGAGGGGTCGGGAGAGTGATTGATGGACCTTCAAAGTTGGTCACCTCGGGTGTTCGATTTTTTTAAAAATTCGCCAAAAATCCATTTATGTATGGATTGAAAAGAAATTTTAAACTTAAGTTGTCCTTGAGAAGATCTACAAAAAATATGCTTAAATGTGTAGGTTATCTCCTTTGGATTTCGAGATATTTGGGTAAAAAGGAATTTTTAGGTTGATTTTTTACCTCTTTTTTTAAGCTTTTTTTGATCTGGTGGACGCATCTGAGGACCAAAAATTTTTTAAGAATATTCTTTAAATTTGTAATAAAATTCTGAATAATTTTTGTGCAAGTTAGTTATAGAAATCTTCTTTTGTTTAAAAGTTAAAAATATTCAAAGTTGAAACTTACAAAAAATTTCGCTTTTTTTTTAGTTTTTCCCCAAAAGATAGCTATATTTTTTCACTAATAAAAAAATATTTTCTTAAGAAACATAAAAAGATTTTTAAAGTTTTTAAAAGAAAACATAATGAGAATGCGTATAAAACAAATTTCTTGCTAATTGGACTTTTGGTCCTCGCACATGTCCTCTCCAAAAAATGGCAATTTGTAAAAAAAAAAATTAGTTTAAACAAAAATTTCTCAAAAGGCAAAGCACCGATTTGAAAAAAATTATAATGTTCATATTTTCCAATATATCTGTTATTGATTAGAAAAGTTTTTTCTGAAACGCGCTGCAAATAGAGACAGTGTTGCCATATTTGTAAAAAAACTCATTTTTTGAAACACCTTTTTCCCCAGTTGGGAATTGGGGAATTTTTAAGTTAAAATTGGGAATTTTTTTTAGTCTATTGCTTTTACATCTTATTGGTCTACATTACTACAAAATTTCATTGTAATATCTTTATCCATGTCATTTCCACAGAATATCAAAGATTAAAAATATTTTCCTTAAAAAAGCAGAAAAACAATTTTTTTTTGTTTTACGATACAAAGTGTAAAAAAAGTAACGCACTTAAAAAAAACTTTTACTTAGTGCTAATCTCCTAGTCTTTCCCGATCTAATGATACTAAACATGTATATAAAGCATTAATACCGAGTCTTAAAAAACTCTGAAAAGTTTGGCCCCCGTAGCATTTTTACACTGTTTATTTAAATATAAGTGATGAATTTGTGCATATAAAGTTAATTATCATACTCAAATATTTCACTATTTTTAAGATGACAATGATCCTTCGCTAATAAACAAATATTTTCTTCAAAAAGATATAAATAGTTTTTTATTTTTTTAAAGAAAACATTATAAGAATGACTTAAAAAAATTTTATTCGATTTTGCCTTTTGTTCCAAGCTAAAAAATAAAATTTTAGTAAAAGATTCTAAATAAGTAAGTACGAGTAAGGCACCGATTTTGATAACAGTGTAAAGGTAATATATCCATAATTTGTAGCAAAAGTTTAATTAGAAGAGTACTTTTATAGTAACAGTGTGACAATTTATTTAAAATAAGATTTAAAGGCATTTTTCCGGTATTTAAAATTGGTGTATTTGAAAAAATTGCAAAATTATGTTAAGGTTATAAAATGTTTTTTAATGTGAAAGTTAATGCAATAGGTAAAAATTGTTACAACTTGGGTTTTTCATAATGGTCAGAAAGGATAAAATACATTAATTCATTGATTTCTTTATTATTCTTTGGATACAGGTATATATAAAAAATGTTTTTTTTTTAATATAAAAAAGAAAGTTTTAAATGTAACTGCTATTAACAGTTAAAACATCATGGCTATAACATTGGAATTTAAAGTGTTGTGCGATATTCTTTTTGAACAACCAAGCAGTTCGAGAGCAGAAAAAATTAAAATAATCATGCGATATGCTAAAAGTCAAACTAACTCCATGATTCTCAATAGTGAGGAAGACAAAGTCGTAAAATTTGTAAAGTTATTTGAACTTAAAATTAAGTCGGTTAATTACTGTTTAAAAAGATTTGAATCTAAATTTAAAGACTGGCTGAAGGACTCAATTGAGCTTAAAACTTCTGGTGCTGGAGCCCCTCTAAAAAACTATGATGATCTCGGAGAAAGATCTAAAAAGATGCGATTATCCGAAGTTCTTTCTACTCATTCGGATACTGAAATCAAAGATTCCTTTAAGGAAGTGCTCAAACGAAATAATCAACCAGCTGAAGCTAAACAAATAGCAGATATTCTCCCAGAGGCTTCTCCTAAACGTCTTAAGCGAATTATTAAGAGTATACCAACTCCTTCTTCTCAATCAGAATTTTCGGAGGAAGAAGCACTTGCTCTTATGCTCGAGTTGAAATTGAGTAAAAATAAATATATTAAACTCTGTAAGGCATTACGAGACAAAGGACACTCAATTTTACCAGGATATAATGCGTTATTAAAAACCAAAAAAAACTTAATACCAACAAACGTGATAGGAGACGAAAGTGCATCTGTGGATTTATCAAAATTATTGGAAAATACGGCATCAAGGCTGATATCTACTACATTGTCTGAAGAAGAAGCCAAGAAACTTGACAACAAGGACTTAACTTTAATATGTAAATGGGGATGTGACGGTTTATCTGGATTACCGGAATACAAACAATCAACATCTCATCAGAACACAAATGACTACAGAAGCGTTTTTATGGCATCCCTAGTACCACTAAGATTAAGAAAGAATCGTTCTGAACCATCCACATCAAAAGAGCGTACTGAATATGTGTGGGTTAACACATCTCCAGGATCAAAGGCATTTTGCAGACCGATCAGATTCGAATATTTAAAAGAAAATGCAGCAAGCACAAAAAATTGGGTTGATGATATCAAATATTCAATAGACAATTTGAGTCCAGTCTGCATAGACATACATGGATATTTGATTAATGTAAATTTTGAGCTTCAATTGACAATGATAGATGGAAAAGTAAGCAACGCTATAACGGAAACCCATTCAACTTGGAAATGCTCATTATGCGGAAAGAAGAAATCGGAATTTCTACAAACTTCAGAAGATGCATCAGCTAGTACTGCAATTAATCAAGAGGTTCTGGAATTTGGTATATCGCCCCTACATGCACGTATCCGATTTTTAGAATTTATGCTACATATAGCATATGATCTGAAATATAGGAATATACCTGATAATCAGCTAAAATCCGTGAGAAATAATAAGGAACTGATTGAAATGAGATCCAGTGAAAAAAAAAGGATTCAGGAAGAATTCAAAACTATGACGGGTCTAAACATAGACAAACCACTTGTAGGATATGGCAGTACAAACGATGGTAATACGGCCAGGCGATTCTTTGAAAATTATGAAACAACTTCAAAGATTACTGGAATTGATGAGGAAGTTCTTCGTAAATGTTACGTAATATTATCGGCAATAAATAGCAAATATCAAATAAATGCTGAAAAATTTCATTGCTATGCCCTCAACGCGTTAACTCGTATACGACATTTGTATCACTGGAAAGAAATTACACCAACAGTTCATAAAGTCCTTCAACATGGTCGTGAAATAATTGAATCAAATCTTCTCCCACTTGGTGAACTGACAGAAGAGGCCCAGGAAGCGCGGAATTCAGATTTCAAGTATATCCAACTATTTAATACCAGAAAATGCTCAAGAAAATCGCAAAATCAGGATCTAATAAATTATCTCTTGTTGTCTTCTGATCCTGCTCTATCAACGATAAGAAAGAAATGGTGGAGCAGTTATACAAAAACTTCTGAAAACGAACACCTGGAAGAGGTTCTTGATATAATAGATTGTACTGATTATTTTACTGAAAATAAAAATTAAGTAAATAACTACTTTTATATAAATATGTAATAAAAACTGTAAGTTTAAACTTTAACTACAAATACTTCAATAAAATGTATTTCACCTTTTAATATAAGTACAAATTATTTACATTTTGATATTTCATAAATCCTCATGATATTTTCTTTAAAAAAATAAAAAAATATTTGTTTGTTATCGAAGGATCATTGTCATCTTATAGTGAAATATTTGAGTATGATTATTAATTTTATATGCACAAATTCATCACTTATATTTAAATAAACAATGTAAAAATGCTACGGGGGCCAAAGTTTTCAGAGTTTTTTAAGACTCGGTATTAATGCTTTATATACATGTTTAGTATCATTAGATCGGGAAAGACTAGGAGATTAGCACTAAGTAAAAGTTTTTTTTAAGTGCGTTACTTTTTTTACACTTTGTATCGTAAAACAAAAAAAAATTGTTTTTCTGCTTTTTTAAGGAAAATATTTTTAATCTTTGATATTCTGTGGAAATGACATGGATAAAGATATTACAATGAAATTTTGTAGTAATGTAGACCAATAAGATGTAAAAGCAATAGACTAAAAAAAATTCCCAATTTTAACTTAAAAATTCCCCAATTCCCAACTGGGGAAAAAGGTGTTTCAAAAAATGAGTTTTTTTTACAATTATGGCAACACTGTCTCTATTTGCAGCGCGTTTCAGAAAAAACTTTTCTAATCAATAACAGATATATTGGAAAATATGAACATTATAATTTTTTTCAAATCGGTGCTTTGCCTTTTGAGAAATTTTTGTTTAAACTAATTTTTTTTTTTACAAATTGCCATTTTTTGGAGAGGACATGTGCGAGGACCAAAAGTCCAATTAGCAAGAAATTTGTTTTATACGCATTCTCATTATGTTTTCTTTTAAAAACTTTAAAAATCTTTTTATGTTTCTTAAGAAAATATTTTTTTATTAGTGAAAAAATATAGCTATCTTTTGGGGAAAAACTAAAAAAAAAGCGAAATTTTTTGTAAGTTTCAACTTTGAATATTTTTAACTTTTAAACAAAAGAAGATTTCTATAACTAACTTGCACAAAAATTATTCAGAATTTTATTACAAATTTAAAGAATATTCTTAAAAAATTTTTGGTCCTCAGATGCGTCCACCAGATCAAAAAAAGCTTAAAAAAAGAGGTAAAAAATCAACCTAAAAATTCCTTTTTACCCAAATATCTCGAAATCCAAAGGAGATAACCTACACATTTAAGCATATTTTTTGTAGATCTTCTCAAGGACAACTTAAGTTTAAAATTTCTTTTCAATCCATACATAAATGGATTTTTGGCGAATTTTTAAAAAAATCGAACACCCGAGGTGACCAACTTTGAAGGTCCATCAATCACTCTCCCGACCCCTCATGGACCAGTGCTTTTAAAAACCAACTCAAATACTCCTTGACTACCACCATGTCAAATTTCATTCAAATATCTCCAGTCGTTCAAAAGTTACAGAATTATTTCCAAAAAAAAGCGTCCGTAAACCACTGTGGGGCCTTTATCGAAGAAAATAGATTTGTTCGAAGAGATTAATCAACGAAAAACGGCCAAAATATCCGACCAGAAACGAAGCCAAAATAATGTAAGGTAGACATGTTATACATCAATTTAAAGGAAATATTGTATACTTTTAAGTGAGGTTAAAAATTTTTCACAACTAAGAATTTAGTTTAAGATTTTTATCAAAAAAGTGCAACAACAATAAATTTATATAATTTTTGAATTTTACTTTGTATTTTTTGCAAAAATCTCTAAAACTGAACAAGGTATTAGGATGATTTTCGGAAACAGTATAGACCAATATATTAGAAGTGCAGAAAAATTAATTTCAGAGCGAATTATAAAATTTTAATGAACATTTCTAAATACAAAAAATTACACTTTTTGCAATAAAGTTATATAATTTTTTAATATTACATTGCAGTATTTTCGCAAATAACTCTAAAACTAAACAAGGTATAATGACTATTTTTGGACAAAGTATAAATTAACATCTTAGAAATTCAGAAATATAAATTTTAGAACGAGTTCTGCAATTTTTATTAACAGTTTTGAATGCTGAAAAGTATGCTTTTTGAAAATTAGAAATTTTTAGAAAAACGGGCCGCGTAACCCTATTTATGGCCGGGCCCTATTAGATTTTTGCACAGACCTTACTAACATTACACTCTATATAATTTAACTAACAAAAAGTTTTGAAATCCATAATCAAATTTTTACACACACAAAAATTGCTGATTTTCGACCATTAGTGGTTGTAGGGTGTATGTCCAAAATTATTCAAAATATAATTTACACACATTCCTGAAGTCTAATCTTTTAAAAAATGTAAAAAAAAATTGTCTTTTGAAAAAAAATTTTCAAAAATATAGAAAAAATTTTCAAACTTTTTTCCGTACACAAAATTTGAAGATTTTTTTTGTGTTATAAATTTTTCATAATTAAACATTTTTTTCTTCTAATTCATTTCGAATTTTATTGGCAATTTCACAGTATGTTTTAAAAAATTTTAATTTTTTACACATGATTTATAAGCCAAAAAAAGGACAGAAGTCATGCCAAAGAATACAAAAAACAGTGTTTGGAGTCAAATATCTCTTAAACTATAAGAGATCATGTATTACAGTAAGCACATTTTTTGTAAAAAGGTTTCTAAAATGTAAAAACCTTTTGGATCGGACAAAATTGGCAAAAGTTATATGCATCCAAAGATTTTACATACCCGAGGTAGGCAACTTTGATCCACTGAACTGCAAATAGATGCGTCCCTAAACATTTTTCTAAAAGCCAAACTCCTTTTCTACCGATGTTTTAAATTTCTACAAAATCCATTCAGTAGTTAAGAAACTACAGGGTTAATACCAAAAAAACTTCTTTTGCACCACTGTGCAGTTGTGCATTAGTATTTATGAAAGAATTGTTAAGGAGGACCCAGCTTTTTAAATTTTGGATTTATGATTACGCTTTTGGATCGTGTAGCTTATTCAATTATTGTTCAATATGGTTGATCTTTACATTTTGGAAGCTTGAAGACACAAAGAAAAAACTTTTCTGTAATAATTGTAATGGGTTTTAAGTTACGAGTATTTCATTTCAAAAATAAAAAAAAAAATATTTTCCCCTCGACTTTTGTGAGTTTTTGACCCATTGTGCATTCGATATTGAACCCATATTTCTAAAAAAAATACTGACATACAGCCAATAATTCAGAAAAGAAAACAGTGAAAACCATTTTTAAATTTCTTAAATCGTTTAATGTTGAGAAATTTCCAAAGTCAAATATTTTTCGCTTATCCAAAAAAGTGCATATTTTTCTCAAAAACATGGTATATATTTTTCACTTTTTACGAAGTTTTTTTTTTTAAATTTAATGTTTTGCTGAATATTCATAAAAAGGGGTTCTAGGATGATTTTTAGCCAAAATTAAAGTCAGTGCAATCTTTCCTTATTATACCCTTCACCACCATAAGTGGAAAGGGTATTATAAGTTTGTGCTAATGTATGTAACGCATAGAAATATTTGTCTTAGACCCACCTTTTAGTATACCAATAGGCTTAGAATCACTTTCTGAGTCGATTTAGCGATGTCCGTCCGTCCGCCTGGCTGGCTGGCTGGACGGCTGGACCCCTGTATAAACCATGTAATTTAAGTCCAGGTCGCAATTCTAAAGAAAGTTAAATGAAATTTGGCACAGATCATGTTTTTTTACACTAGGACCATGGCTATTGAAATTCGTCAAAATCGGTCCAATATTTATGGTACCTCCCATAGGTCCCACTTCCCGCAATTGATATATTGGCCACAAATATCAATATTTCAAATATCAATATTTCAATATTTCATGAAATTTAATCCGAATACTGCTTATGTAAACTTAAATAACTGTACAAAATTTCATTGAAATCGGTCTACATTGGATCATAGCTCCCATACAAACTCTTCTGTCAAATGAGACAAAAATCACTTAAACGCTTGTAAATCTAAAGATAATAGGAATTTTAAGTTTATTTTTTTGCATATATAATTGTTGTAACAACTATAATCAATTTTGCGAAGCCTCGATATAATCGGTCCACATTTGACCCTAGCTCTCATATAAGTCCAAATAACGGAAATACCTCAAATATATAAGTTCCTAGAAAATGTGTGTATGATAGCAAAATTTAGCAAATATTTGTTTTTATACAGGAAAAAGAACACCTTTGACCTTAGGGGTGAAGGGTATCGTATGGTCGGGCTTGACCGACTACAGCTCTTTCTTAATTGTTTTTCAGAAAATTTTTGTGTTTTCAAACTTTTAACAAAAAAGTAAAGACGATTTTGCAACATTTTGAAATGCAGTTATATAGTCCCATATATACTATTTAGATTAAAAAAATAAAAAATAGCTCGAGTTCATAAACGAATTCAGAAAATCGAATTTTATAAAAAATGGCAAATTTCTATACACCATAATTTGAATTGCAAAAAAAGATCAATTGGGTTTAATTTTTTGAAATTTTCGAAATTGTTTTACATAAACAATTGAATAGAATTTGTAACTACAAAAATTATTATGGGTTTAATATCGAATGCACAATTTGACAAAAAAAAAAATCAAACCTATTGGATAAAAATTGAAAGACCTGCTTGGTCCAAAAACTTTTTTACTTCTGATGTGGTCTCATTTGACACCCAATGATTCACACTGTGTAAACGCAGGGTAAAAATAAATCCAAAATTAAGAAAGCTTGGTTCCTTAATGGGTCCTTAACAATTCTCTCATATATCAGACTTACAGATACAGATTTATTACCACTTTTTTTTTTGTTTCAAACCACTGTGCATTGCTTCTTTAGTTTTTCTGATGTGAATAGGATTCAAAAAGGATGATTTCCATTTGCATTCCCTTTTGTCCATTGTACTCACAATAATTCAAGTTTTTGTTTAAAATAGTCCTTTATCCTTTTTTAAATATTAAAAACTCCAGATTCGAATTTCATTTTGTTAAAAAAAATATTTTTAATTTTTATTTCATTTGCTTATTTCTATTTTTTTTACATTGGATTATTTACACATACATACACATTAATTTTTAGCACCATTTTAATTATTAACAAGATTTTTTAAAAGCATTTTTTTTTTAGTTCGTTGTAAAAACTTAAGAACACAATTTATTTACAGATGGTTTTTTGTTTGAAAGATGATATCACTTCATGAATATTTGTGGTTGCATTTGTGGTTACATGTCTACCATTTCCAGCCACTACCACCGCCGCCTGAAGACCAACCACCACCGCCGCCGGACTTCCAGCCACCTCCGCTGCCACCGGAAGACCAGCCACTATTGCCACCAGACCAGCCACTGTTGCCACCGGACCAGCCGCCACCACCGCCGGACTTCCAGCCACCTCCGTTGCCACCTGAAGACCAGCCACTGCTACCGCCGGAAGGCCAACCACCACCACCTCCTTGAGACCAGCCACCTCCATTGCCACCCGAAGACCAGCCACTGCTGCCTCCAGAAGGCCAACCGCCTCCACCACCGCCGAGACTTATGACCTTAATGACTTTGGTGCCACCACCACTACCGCCACCGGACCAGCCACCACCACCGCCTCCATTTGACCAGCCACTGCTGCCACCACCACCTCCTGACCAACCTCCACTGGATTTTTGAGGCCAAATACTGGAGCCTGATCCTGACCAGCCACCACCGCCGCCGCCCGACTTAGACCAGCCACTGGAACCACCGCCACCAGACCAGCCACCACCACCGCCGCCCAGAAAACCGGCAAAGACTTGGGCACTTAAACCCACGAGTAAAATAATAATTGAACGTTTCATAGTTAAACCGTATCTCAAGGAGCCACTTCCTATCGCCAAGATTGAAATGCCTCAACTAATAACAGTTACAGTTTAACTACAACTATTTATACATCGAACAACTAACCAACACTTGAAGACTTTGGGTAATTGAAATTTGACAATGTTTTTTTTTCTTATTACTATTTTTTTCAGTTTCCACAAAAATCGCCATCGAACACCACCACCACCCATTAAAGCTAAAAAAACATCACCAAAGCACCAACACTTAGAACCCCACAATATCTGGTCATAACCCCTTCCCACAGTGTTTGATATTAAAAATGTATTACACACAGTTACACAACCGATTCTATTCTATTTTATTTGACTATTCTTATGTTGAGTTTACACAATACAACAATAAACATTTACAAAGTCAGTTGCCATCAAACCTATAAGATCTGCTGGCGAATCCAACAAATCTACTCTCAACTTGTGCCATTTTTTTGAATAGAAAAACTTACTCGTCGCCTTCGTTTTGTTTGTGCGAATTTTATGCTGCCTAATCATCGTCAGTAGTAATTTAAAGCTGTTGCTCATAGTTACAAGGCACAGTGGGGCTTAGATGATAATAATAATAAATTTTTGAAAAATTTCCTATCAAATTTTTGAAAAATTTCCTATAAAAATAAGAAATTTTTGAAAAATTTCCTATAAAAATAGGAAATTTTTGAAAAATTTCCTATAAAAATAGGAAATTTTTAAAAAATTTCCTATAAAAATGGGAAATTTTTGAAAAATTTCCTATAAAAATAGGAAATTTTTGAAAAATTTCCTATAAAAATAGGAAATTTTTGAAAAATTTCCTATAAAAATAGGAAATTTTTGAAAAATTTCCTATAAAAATAAGAAATTTTTGAAAAATTTCCTATAAAAATAAGAAATTTTTGAAAAATTTCCTATAAAAATAAGAAATTTTTGAAAAATTTCCTATAGAAATAAGAAATTTTTGAAAAATTTCCTATAAAAAATAGGAAATTTTTGAAAGATTTCTTATAAAACTAAGATATTTTTGAAAAATTTCCTATAAAAATAAGAAATTTTTGAAAAATTTCCTATAAAAATAAGAAATTTTTGAAAAATTTCCTATAAAAATAAGAATTTTTTGAAAAATTAAAAAAAAAATCTTATAAAAATAAGAAATTTTTGAAAAATTTCTTATAAAAATAAGAAATTTTTGAAAAATTTCTTATAAAAATAAGAAATTTTTGAAAAATTTCTTATAAAAATAAGAAATTTTTGAAATATCCTATAAAAATAAGAAATTTTTGAAAAATTTCCTATAAAAATAAGAAATTTTTGAAAAATTTCCTATAAAAATAAGAAATTTTTGAAAAATTTCCTATAAAAATAAGAAATTTTTGAAAAATTTCCTATAAAATAAGAAATTTTTGAAAAATTTCCTAGAAAAATATGAAATTTTTGAAAAATTTCTTAAAAAATAAGAAATTTTTGAAAAATTTCTTAAAAAATAAGAAATTTTTGAAAAATTTCTTAAAAAATAAGAAATTTTTGAAAAATTTCTTAAAAAATAAGAAATTTTTTAAAAATTTCCTATAAAAATAAGATTTTTTTGAAAAAAATTAGGAATTTTTGAAAAATTTCCTATAAAAATAAGAAATTTTTGAAAAATTTCCTATAAAAATTAGAAATTTTTGAAAATATATCCTATAAAAATAGGAAATTTTTGAAAAATTTCCTATAAAAATAAGAAATTTTTGAAAAAATTCCTATAAAAATAATAAATTTAAAAAAAATTCCTATAAAAATAAGAAATTTTTAGAAAATTTTCTGTAAAAATAAGAAATTTTCGAAAAATTTGCTATAAAAATAATTTTTTTTTGGAAAACTCAAAAAACTATTTTCATTTTTATCTAATCTTATCCCATTGTGCAGAATAGTTAGTACTGAGTTACATGTATTTAGTTTATAGTTTTGTTGCCAATTTTACGACTCTACTCTCGAATACACAAACCTCATTCTAAACATTCTGACTAACCATCAAACTACCCGAATTAACAATCTCGTCTTGAAAATCTTTACAAAACAACGCCTTCGCTTAACTTTACCTGAAAATATTGTATGATCCAGTCCCAAAGTTTTAGTTACTTACAATTTATGTGTGTGTGTGTATGTTCGTTTAATTTGAGTTGCAAAAAACCTTAAAATCAAAATGCGTTCAGTATCATCGAGCCAACAAGTGATACCTATTTTAATAGATAAGTTAAGCGTTTCACACTGACTATGGAATTTTATGAGGTTTATTAATACAACAAGATTTATTTACATATTTTTCACTTCGTTTGGCTGGCTTTTTTGCAAATCTAAACCAGGCTTTGAAGGGGATCCAAAATATTAAAATTATACTATATTTTGTGAATAAGAAAGAGCTTAGGAGTCCGCTGAAGAAGGCTGTTATAAAATAAAATGATGAACAATCCTGCATTAACTGGTTGATAAGACTAAATTATTTGCAAGTAATTCTTGCTAAATGGAATGCCTGATCTCAAAAGAGTTAATAAATATTTGCACATCTAACCTTGAAAAAGTGCAATTAACTTTTAACACGCAAAAACAAAGTTTAGTCTTTGCTAAAAGTAAATAGTTTATTTGAACAAAAATACTTAAATAAATTAATAAAGAAATTATAAAAGTTAAAAAAATGCAAATATTTTATAAAAAATTTTAAAAAATTTTATATGTATCGCAAAGATGTTGTTGCATTAAAGAAATTCAAAACCATTAACAATTGTATCAACAGATCGAAGATCTTAATATCATTTTAGTTTTATTAAATTTAATTTTGAATGTCTTTGAATTTCTAAAATTTAAATTGCGCTTTTAAACAATTTTTGTTTTCTATTATAATTAAATCAGCTGAGTAAACTGATATGATTTGCTTAAGATTTCGTGGGAATTCTTTTGAATCCCCACGAAGTTTTGCCAAATTTTTAAGTGTTTGTTGTGGTATCTCGGCAATGGTACCTTCAAATGCACATTTGTCTTTGCACCAAAACTTCACTTGTAATGGGTACCATGTCTTCTGAGACTTGTGGCATTTCTGAGCCTCAAATTGAAAGCAATAGATGATTTTGAATCGATTGAACAGTGAAACACGGGTGTTGGATAACCTACTGATACTTTCTTTGTATAGATAGACTTTGATGAGCTTGCCCTTACAGAACTCTTGTACTCCATTCCCGATCGTGTAAATATAAGGAAGACCAGATAAAGTGATATATTTAAACTTGTCTCATATTGTTTTTCTACAAGAAAAGAGTGGCGAGTTAGTCGAATCTTGGGACTAAAAGACTTTATAGCCGCTTCTAATGTTTTTTTTTCTTTTAACCCATTTCGCTCCGAGATTGCATTCTTGTTTAGTTTTAACTATTGAATATCATTGTAAAGATACCAAATTTCTTTTCATCCATTTTTTTCAAACTAGTAAAAGTTGCTTCACTCAAAAAAATAAATCCCACAAACTGATAGTTTTTTCACAAACTGTCCAATTTTCCCGAAACTTATCAATTTTATTACAGCTTTTACAAAAATTATGTGTGCAATTAAAAAACGTCAAATTGCCATTATCTTCAGATCTAGGAGTGTTTGTGAATTTCGATGGATGGCTTTAGTCAGGAAGTCTTGTATGGGAGCTATGATCAAATATAGACTGATTTTCTAGACAGTGATTTTTGTTTAAATATAATTCTTTTAAATTACATAAAAATCTCCAAATTCCTAATTCCGGGAAGTGAGACCAATGTGAGGTATACGAAATAATGAATTTCTTTTTGCCAATTTCAATAGCAATGGGCCCACTGACAAAAACTGTCTGTACGAAATTTCAAAGACAAAAGAAAATGTGTGTCTTTAAGGAATTTAAAACTATATTCCGGGAGGAATATTGTTTTAGATGTACCCCAACGTTTTGGACGATTTTGTTTAAGATAGGGCTTTTTGTAGTATTATTTCCGAGTATCATTAAAAAATGCGACTTAGGGCTTTTTTCTATTGTGATCAAAACAAATTATATTAATTAAAGCTTAATATAGCGAATATATTCTATAGAAAAAGCTAACATTTTCTATAGAAAAGCTTTTGATAGCAAATGATTTCTGCAGGATATCTTTCGATATTAAAAGTTTTCTGTAGGAAATCTCGATAAAAAAGTTTTCTTTCTAAAGAACAGCTTTCGATATTGAAAGTTTGACTTCTAACGTTTTATATATAAATTTTTTGATATTTAAAGTTATACTTAGGAAATCAAAACTTTTCTAAAGAATATCTTTCAATATCGAAAGGAAACCTTGCCACATTTTTAAAAGCTTTCTATATGAAATGTTGAAAGCTTCTTTATATCAAAAGCCACCTATGGAAAACCTTTACTACTAAATGTTCTCTATAGGGAAGTTTTATGAAAGAAATATTTTGATATAAAATGTTTATTATGGGAATCCTTTCAACATCGAAAGTTTAATGTAGGAATTTTTAATATAAACAGTTTTTTAAAAAGTTTTAGGTATTAAAGTTATCTTAAGGAAAGCTTTTACTATTGAAATTTTTCTATAGGAAAGTTTTATATAAAACGTTTTCTAATATTTTGACGACAAATATAACAAATCTTTCGATATCGAAAGTTTTCTATGCGAAAAATTTTATATTTCAAATTCGCGGAAAAACGCTATAACTTGAAAACCTTTTGAGCCATTTATAAGATATCTACTTCAAAAGAAAGCTTGTTAAGTAGACATTACAAATGAGTGCTCACTTTTTTTTTTACAAAAGTTAGCTTAAATAGCTTTAATCTGGCAAAACCCGAAAAAAGACACGTTTTTCTTCTTGTAAACGCCTTTTCCAAATTTAGGGGTTAATGTTTTTGACCAAATGATACAATAATCCGACAGGCCCTCCTGAAAAGTGATCAAAACAAATAATATTAATTAAAGCTTTACATAGCGAATCTTTTCTATGGGAAAGCTAACATTTTCTGTAGAAAAGCTTTCGATAGCAATTGATTTCTACAGGAGATCTTTCGATATTAAAAGCTTTCTGTACGAAATCTTGAGATACAAAAGTTTTTTTTTTCTATATGAAAGCTTTCGATATTGAAAGTTTGACTCTTAATATTTTGATATTAAAATTTTTATAAAGGAAATAAAAAGTTTTCTAAAGAAAATCTATCGATATACAAAGTTTAATAGAGGAAGCCCTTCGACATCGATTTATATAGGAAATTTTTAGATATTGGCGGTTTTATATTAGAAAGCTCTTGATATGGAATGCTTTTAGAAGAAAGCTTTGGATAATTAAAGTTAACTTTATGAAGTCTGTTGATTAAAAAGATTTTCAATCCGAAACATTTAGACAACAAGAGATTTATATAAGAAATCTTTTGATATCGAAAGTTTTCTATAGAAAATCTTTCAATATCAAAAGTTTATTATAGGAAACCTTGCGACATCGAAAGTTTTATATACGAAATCTATTTTTTGTAAAGCTTTCGATATGGAACGTTTTTAGTTGAACGCTTTTTTATATCAAAAGTAACCTTTAGGAAAGCTCTTACTACTCAATGTTCTTTATAGGAAAGTTTTATAAGAGAAATATTTCGATATCAAATGTTTATTATGGGAATCCTTTCAACATCGAAAGTTTAATGTAGGAATTTTTAATATAAACAGTTTTTTAAAAAGCTTTAGATATTAAAGTTATCTTAAGGAAAGCTTTTACTATTGAAATTTTTTTATAGAAAAGTTTTATATAAAAAGTTTTATAATATTTTGACGACAAATATAACAAATCTTGATATCGAAAGTTTTCTATAGAAAATCTTTCAATATCAACAGTTCATTATAGGAAACCTTGCAACATCAAAAGTTTTATATAGATCGATTCTTTTTAAAACTTTTGGTATAGAATGTTTTTAGTTAAAAGCTTTATATATCAAAGGTAACCTATGGGAAAGCTCTTGATATTGAAAGTTTTCTATAGGAAAGTTTAATAAAAGAAATCTTTCGATACCAAATGTTGATTATGGGAATCCTTTCAACATCGAAATAGGAAATTTTTAATAAAAACAGGTTTTTTTTTAAGACATTTTTAGATATTAAAGTTATCTTAAGGAAAGCTTTTACTATTGAAATTTTTCTATAGAAAAGTTTTATATAAAAAGTTTTCCAATATTTTGACGACAAATATAACAAATCTTTCGATACCGAAAAATGTTGTCGACATAAGAAATCGTTAAACATCCAACCGAAAGCTTTGAGTTTCGAAAATTTTCCATTATTTGTCGATGCAAAGACACATACATAATTTGGCAAAATAAGGCTTTTAAAAAATATATTTTTAGTTAGGGCTTTTTAGGAAATTACTTAAATAACTGCTAATTTTTATAAAATTGCTTTAAATTTTTGTGAGGAGGTATACTTGCGTGGGTCTGACCGGGGATCAAACTTGGCACCTCTGGTATGCTAGGAGGATGACTAACCTGCTATACAACGGCGGTTCAAAAATGCATTTATAAATAAATGTGAGCAAAAGGAACCAAAATTACTCCAAAAAATTAAATAATTTTTTTTATATTTTTGTATAATATTAAAATCAAAAAATAAAAAATTGTTTAATTTTTTTTTGGGTCATTTTGGTCCTTGTTGGACACGAAGGGGTTAATATTTATCGTTAATGTAATCTTTGTTATTAATTAGTCTTTTAGAGAGCTTAATGTTTTTATACCTAATGCATTCGTAATAAATCAATGGAGTTCGAAACACAAAATAAAGTCATTTGCAAATCACCTGAAAAAAATCTGTTCACAAATTATGTAACGCTATTTTCGCAGATTTGACCTCCTGTGATACATTTTAATGGAGATCTGCATATAAAATTCCTCTACCGTAACAAAAGTCAAATTCGCGGAAAAATGCTATAACTTGGAAACCGTTTGAGCGATTTATAAGATATCTACTTCAAAAGCTTGTTAAGTATACATTACAAATAAGTGCTCACTTTTTTTTTACAAAAGTTAGCTTAAATAGCTTTAATCTGGCAAACCCCGAAAAAAGACACGTTTTTCTTCTTGTAAACGCCTTTTCCAAATTTAGGATCAGGGTTAATGTTTTTGACCAAATGATACAATAATCCGACAGGCCCTCCTCGAAATTAAAAAAAAAACTCCGTATTGTGCAGTTTTGATATTTTGAAGATCTAAGTAAAAATCATATGAACTTAATCTTATCTTATCTTATCTTATATTCTTAAACGAGCAATAATTGTATATATATATTTATATATCTATATATATATATATATAGAATGGCTATCTCGAAAACGGCTCTAACGATTTTGAAAAAATTTCGACAGTGGGTACCTTTTTTGATGTATAGGTCGAATAAGACGGGACTTTTGGAACCTTTGCCTCTAAGAGGGTAAAAACGGGGAAAAAATCGAAAATGCTATATCTACTAAATTAATAGGCATTGAAACGAAATTTAAATTATGTTTTGAATAGCTGTTAAAATAAGCGGACAGGTGTTTGATACTTTTTTCAATCTATGCCCGATAGGGGATAAAAATGGTGAAAATTGTTTTTTTGGTACCATTTTTAGGCCACTCTTATCTTTTGGACCAAACAATATAGAAAATAATTTTGTAATGCAATCAATAAATGTGAGAAAAATATTGAACACGTGTTTGGTACTTTTTGATTTCGGGGCCAAAATGGGTAAAAAGGGGACAAAATTGTAATTCAACACCTTATGAAGTTATATGAATAGTAACAATATGTTAACTGCGTTTTTATAAAATATACCAAATTCAATTGGTACCAAGTACCAAATATGCATATATAACTTTTAAGAAATTAGGGGATAAAAGGGGAAAAATTGGTAATGTTATAACTTTTTAATCAATTAATGTTTTTCTGTCTGTCATGTTTGCTCATGCAATGACCTTTAGCTAAAGTTGTTGCGCATGAGACGACGAAGGCTTTTATGTTGGTACCACTATCCGACAGGTGGCGCCACTGAAAATTACTCAAAATGAATTAAATCGTAAACTGTGCATTTGTATCTTAAGCGAAGTTGTATATGATCCTTAGCGAAGTTGTTTTAAATAAGCCGGCGAAGGTTTTTTACTTGGTATGAACAATTTCCAACAGGTGGCGCCACTGAAAATTACTCAAATTGAATTAAATCGTAGACAGGGCATTTGATCTTGCTATGATCTTTAGAAAAGTAGTTACCAATGAGACGACGAAGGTTTCTTAGGCGGCATGAACAATTTCCGATAGGTGGCGTCACTGAAAATTACTCAAAGTTAATTAAATCGGCAAAGTTGTTGCACATGATTTGACGAAGGTTTCTTAGTTGGTATCAACAATTTCCGATAGGTTTCACCATTGAAAAATATTCAAAATTAATTAAATCGTAAACTGTGCATTTTATCAGGCTATAATCTTTAGCAAAGTTCTTGCGTATGAGTCGATGGAGGTTACTAGATCGGTATGGCCAATTTCCAAAATATTTAACTATGCATTTGATCATGTGTTGATTGGACAAAATAAATAAAATTATTCAAAATTAATTGGATATTTGTGTACCGTATTTTCTCTAAATTTATTTTAATTTGTTAGGACTTTTTAAAATAAAATATATATAAACTTTAAAATTCACCTCGGAATGCTTATCATTAATCTCCGAGCAAGGCTCGGTCGCCCAGGTACTATATTTATAAGCTAGACTACAAACTTTTATCCTAGCTCTTTTATTCAAACTATAGTCTTACCCTCTAATTTAAAATAACGATATGACAAACTTATAAATTTAATTTTCCATACAAATTTTCTACTATAAAGCTTAGATAAGTTTATTATTCGTTTATGAATTAGAGGGTTAACCTATAAACTACAAAATAAACTTAGAATTTACTTTTATACTTCGGCTCCAATTTCAAAAATTCTCTCCAGTGTAAACGCTCTAAACAAAACCACATTTAATTATATTTTTTATTGCACCTCTGCTTTTGTAAATAAAACTAACTATCACTACTTATGCCACAATCATCGACTAAATACAATGTTTCAGACTCGTCCAAATGACCATCAACTTATGCCATAGAACTTGTACCGACTATTCATTACAAACATTTACTCGGACCAACCATACAATAAAATTTACTCTAACAACATGAGCCCATGTAATTTAGTAGCTACAACGATGATGATCATCATCATCATTAGTTTAAACGCGATGATCATGCAAGTACAAATAAAGTTAAGTTATTTGCCAGGTCTCGTCTTCAGTTTAAGTTATAGCGCCAGTCATTTCAATTATTTCTCTTGTGGCTGGTCGTACGGACTGGCTGTCTAATTGTCCATAGATATGGTTTCATATATAAGAGACTATGTGGTGTGATAGTGTCTTAGACGAAGATTATGTGGGAATGTGTCGTCGATGTGTTTAAAAACCAAAAGTGTCGGTCTTTATAACGCAATTTATTATTTTCCAAGATTCTTCGGAGGGAGCATATAAATGCCTTTTTAAATTGTCTTGACATGGTAAAAAGTGTTCGGTAGTAAATATATGATAACTAAAAATGTTATAGGATGTGTAGACATAAAAAGCATTTGTTTTTGCTCAGATTATTGCATTACTCTAACAATGAACATGTAACTTAGTCAATGACTAGTCGTAGTCATATGTTTAGATGATTTTGTAAAAATTTTGTCTAATTATTAATTTGAAATGGTAAACTTTTGTTTCATTTGTTTTTTTAGATGTGAGAAAATTATACATTTTGAAAATATTGTTATTAATACATTAGCATTTATTCATATTTTACGATTGTAATTATGCCCCAGTACATGTACCTGAGCAATTTTGTTACTTCTAATTAAAAACAAGTAAGAGTGTTATATTCGGCTGTGCCGAATCTTATATACCCACCATCAAGTTGTGTTAAATTTAGAAACATATTTCATATATCTACAAGGGTGCAGCTAATTCAAAATCTGCACCAAAACTGGAAAAATCGCTAAGCTATTTGGTATTGTTAGTAAAACCTTTGGACTAAATTAGGTTTCCGTAGCTTTATAGTTCAATATTTAAAAATATTTTTGTGGTTTCCCCAGTATTTACTTTGATCAAAATTCGGTCTCATAACCAGGTATAGTTTTACATTAATAAGTTGTTAAATACTTTTCGTTGTGATTAATATGTAGTTAGGCTAAACACGTTAATAGTAATACGACAGGTCCATATATTTCGTTATGAGTTCCTAATGCATTCATCATATATAAAGTCTGGGCTGAACATTGATTGATGCCTATATAATTTCATAGGTGCAATCTTAATATAATGAATGTACCTCCAAATCTTTTTGATTGTAGATATAAAAAGGGGATGTTATATATATAAGAATTATAGCCAAATGTTGACCGATTATAACAAAATTTTACACACTGGCTGGTATATATAGAGAGCTTATTCTTGCAAAATTTAGTGACCATAGCTATCATAGTTTCTAATTTAATAGCTTTTAACTGGCCTTTGCTAAAATTTTTGGTTTCCGTGAGTGTTTTTCACATGAAAGCTAAAGTCAAATATGGACTGATTCCTATAAAATTTGATAAACTGATCAAAAATTGCATAAAACTTCCCTATTTTAAATTTAATCGTCATAGCTATTACAATTGTATTCAATTTATCAGCATTAATGTGTTTCCCGGGGCGGGGTTATATGGGAGCTCTAACTAAATTTGAACCGATTTTGTCCATTTTCAACACACATCTTTTTCAAGATATCCAAAATACTTTTGTAAAATTTTGTCCCTCTAGCTCTTTTCGTTAAGGCGCTATCGTGCTTTTATCTGACGGACAGACGGACATAAACAACCTTTTCTTTATGTATTTTTGTGTTTCCATAAGTTTTTTATATGGGAGCTATGGTCAAATGGTGACCGATTGTGACGAAATTTTGCACACTGGCTGGCATTGACATAAGACTTCCTTGTGCTTAACTTAGTCTTACTAGCTCTTGTAGTTAAGGAGCTATCACGATTTTATCTGACGGACAGACGGACATAAATCCCCTTTTCTTTTTGAATTTTTGTGTTTTCGTAAGTTTTTTATATGGGAGCTAGGTCAAATCGTGACCGATTGTGACAAAATTGCACACTGGCTGGCATTGATATAAGACTTTCTTGTGCCAAATTTAGTGGTTATATCTGTTATACTTTTAGATTTATTGGCATTTAAGTGTATTTTAGGTGAAATTTAGCCTGTTTTCGTAAGTTTTTTTGTATGGGAGCTATGGCTAAATGTGAACCGATTTCGATGAAATTTTATATGCTGCCTAGTGCTTATCTAAAACTTCTAGATACCAAATTTTGTCATCATACCTGTCATAATTTGTCATTTATTAGCAAATAAGCGATTAGCCTAGACGAGGTTATACGGGAGCTATGGCCAAATGCTAACCGATTTTGCCCAATTTCAATACCAAAATTTTCTCATAGATAAAGAATGTTTTTGCTAAGTTTCAGTTAGCTAGCTCTTTTCGTTTAGACGTTATCGTGATTTCAACAGACAGACAGACAGACGGACAGACAGACAGACGGACATAGCTCAATCGTCTTAGAATTTCATAAGGATTCAGAATATATATCGTTTTTGATTTTTGAACCAATATTAAGGAAATTACAAACGGAATGACAATCTCAATATACCCCCCATTCTTTTTGATGGTGGGTATAAAAATAAAACTCAAATGTTAATGAGTTTTTTTATTTTAAAGAAATAATTGGTCTAAGATCTATGATTAAGTGTTTTTATTTAGCATTTTGTTGGTGTTGCTTAATTGTTTTTAAACATTTAGTCTTCGTTTGTCGTTTAGTTGCTTAAGGGTAGATATTAACTTATCAGAGTTCCGTTTAAAATTAAGAATAATGACATAATATCATGAGTATAAATTTTACTAAACTAAGGTGTTTTCAAGGTTAAATAACCTTCGAAGGATTATATATAAACTGAATACTACGATGATAAAAATAAAAGGTCTTCTAAAAGGGACTTCCGTACTTTGGCAGTCAAGAAAAAAAATTGTTTTTTAATTTGGGACTGTCTAATCCACAAAAGATTCTAGAGGTTCCAATTCATTTAAAAATTTTTCATACAACAATTTTTATATCAAAAAATTTTCTATAAAAAAATTTGAATACCGAAAAATTTTACATGGAACAAGTTTTATATTGAAAAACTTTCTATAGAAAATTTTTTTATCAAAAAATTTTCAATAGAAAACTAGAATATCCAAAATTTTCTATAGAAAACTTTTTTATTGAAAAATTTTCTTTAGAATACTTTTATATCGAAAAATTTTCTATAGAAAAATTTTTTTGTTATTGTAGAAAACTTTTTCCATAGAAATATTTTTTGTATAAAACTTTTATATCTGAAATTTTCTATATAAAATTTTTCTATAAACAATTTTGCGAAAAAAATGTTTTCTGAGAAACATTTCGATATACAAATTTTTTATAGAAAATTTTTCGATATATTAATTTTTTTTTACAGAAAATTTTTCGATATAAAAATTATAAAAATTTTTCGATATAAAAATTTTCTATAGAAAATTTTTCGATATAAAAATTTTCTATAGAAAATTTTTCGATGTAAAAATTTTTCTATAGAAAATTTTTTGATATAAAAATTTTTCTAAAGATAACTTTTCGATTTAATTTTTTTTTTATAAAAATTTTTTTTCGTTATACAAATTTTTTATAGAAAATTATCCGTTTTGAAATTTTTCGGTATAAAAATTTTTCTATAGAAAATTTTTCGATTTAACAATATTTCCATAGAAAAATATTCGATTTTTCTCTATAGAAAATTTTCCGTTATAAAACTTTTTCGATAGAAAATTTTTCGTCATAAAACTTTTTCTATTGAAAATTTTTCGTTATCAAAATTTTTCTATTGAAATTTTTCGCTATAAAAAATTTTTTATAGAAACATTTTTGTTATAAAAAATTTTCTATAAAATTTTTTTTTTAAGTTTTTCTATACAAAATTTTTCGTTACAAAAATATTTTTATAGAAAATTTTTCGTTACAAAAATTTTTATACAGAAAATATTACATTATAAAAATTTTTCTATACAAAATTTTTCGTTATAAAAATTTTTCTACAGAATATTTTCGTTATAAAATTTTTCGATAGAAAATTTTTCGTCATAAAAATTTTTCGATTAAAAATTTTTCGTTATGAAAATTTTTCTATTGAAATCTTCTGCTATACAAATTTTTCTGTTTAAATTTGTCTCTATAAAAAATTTTCTATAGAAACATTTTTGTTATAAAAAATTTTCTATAAAAATTTTTTGTTTTCAAAATTTTTTATACTAAATTTTTCGTTATAAAAATCTTTCTATAGAAAATTTTTCGTTACAAAAATTTTTTTATAAAAAAATTTTCGTTACAAAAATTTTTCTATACAAAATTTTGCAATAAAAAAATGTTTCTATAGAAATTATTTTGTTATAAAAATTTTCCTTTAGAAAATTTTTCGTTACAAAAATTTTTTGTTATAAAAATTTTTCTATAGAAAATATTTTGTTATAAAAATTTTCCTATGGAAAATTTTCATTATAAAAATTGTTCTATAAAAAATTTTCCGTTAGAAAAATTGTTCTTTAGAAAATTTTGCGTTATAAAACTTTTTCTACAGAAAATTTTTCATTATAAAAATTTTCCTATAGAAAATTTTTCGTTATAAAAATTTTCCTATAGAAAATTTTTCGTTATAAAAATTTTTCTATAGAAAATTTTCCGTTTAAAAAATTTTCTATGGAAAGTTTCGTTATAAAAATTTTTCTATAGAAAATTTTTCGTTATAAATGTTTTTCTATAGAAGATTTTTAGTTACAAAAAAGTTTTCTATTGGAAAACTTTCTATAAAAAATTTTTATATCAAAAAATTTTCTATAGAAAAATTTTTATATCGAAAAATGTTTATATAAAAATTTTTATATCGAAAAGTTTTCTATTGAAAAATTTTCGATTGAAACATTTTTATGCCGAAAAATTATCTATAGAAAAATGTTTATATTGAAAAATTTGTATAGAAAATTTTTATAATAAAAAATTTTCTATGAAAAATTTTATGACAACAAATTTTCTATAGAAAAATTTTTGCATCGAAAAATTTTTATATCGACAAATTTTCTATAAAAGAATTTTTATAACGAAAAAATTTCTATATAATTTTCGAAAGAAAAATTCTTGTAACAAAAAATTATCTAAAGAAAAATTTTTGTAACGAAAAATTTTTATATCAAAATGTTTTCTATTGAAAAGCTTTTTATAGAAAAAATTGTATATCAACAAATTTTCTATGCAAAAATTTTTACATTGAAAAATTTGTTATAGAAAAATTTTTATATCGACAAATTTTCTATAGAAACATTTTTATATCGAAAAATTTTCTATAGAAACATTTTTATAACGAAAGATTTTCTATTGAAAAATTTTTATAACGAATAATTTTCTATAGCAAAATTTTCTATAGAACATTTTTTATTAAAAAAATTTTCAATTGAAAAATGTTTATATCGACAAATTTTCTATAGAAGAATTTTTATAACCAAAAAATTTCGATACAAAAATTTTCAATTGAAAAAGTTTCTATAGAAAAATGTCGAAAAATTTTTGTAACAAAAAAAATTTTATAGAAAAATTTTATAACGAGAAATTTCCTATAGAAAAATTTTTTTAACAAAAAATTATCTAAAGAAAAATTTTTGTAACGAAAAATTTTGTATATACAAATTTTTATATCTAAAAGTTTTCTATTGAAAAACTTTTTATAGAAAAATTTGTATATCAACAAATTTTCTATAGAAACATTTTTATATCGAAAATTTTTCTATAGAAACATTTCTATAACGAAAGATTTTCTATAGAAAAATTTTTATAACGAAAAATTTTCAATAGCAAAATTTTTATAACGAAAAATTATTTTAGAAAAATTTTCAATAGAAAAATTTTTATATCGAAAATTTTTTTATAGAAAAATTATGATATCGAAAAATTTAGTATAGGAAAATTTGTATATCGAAAAATATTCTATAGAAAAATTTTTTTATAGAAAAATTTTTATATCGAAGAATTTTGATATCGAAAAATTTTCTATAGAAAAATTTTTATATCAAAAAATTTTCAATCGAAAAATTTCTAAAAATCTTGTATAAAACAAATTTAACTAGAAATAGTTTATGTCGAAATCTTTTTTTTTATAACAATTCTATATCTTAATATTTTCTATAGTAAAATATTAATGTACCTAGATAATAGTTAGTTTGTAGAATTCTTTTTAAATTTATTCAAAAATTAAATTCAATATAAATTTAAATGCATTCCAATATTTTGCGGCCAACATTATAATGACAATGACATATTCTTATTATTGATATGACAGCCGACACAATTAATCTTTTTTATGACAAACAACATTCAAATTCAAAATTATATGCAAAAATCGATGTAATGATGATTTCATGATGATAAAAATCTTTAACTATAAAATTTAATTCTAAAGCCAAAAATATTTACTACTTATGTTTGAGGCTAAACAAAAACATAATCATAATATTTTGGTAGTAAAAATGCAACACATGCCACAAAAACCCAAAATAAACTTGGCAATTTTATTAGATTTTGATAAAAATGTAAATTCAAAATCAAAGTTGATTTTGAATGAGACTTGGGTATTACATACATTTTTTGAAAAAAATTAAATTAAAATTTCAACTTTTTTAGAAGACAGTCCTATTTAGTTAAATGTACCCAAGCAAACGGTTTTACAAAAATTACTAAATATGTCTAAGTACAAATTGGTTATAGCTAATTTGAAATTGCATATACAAAATTAGAAATTTTTTAAAAATTTCCTATAAAAATAAGAATTTGAAAAATTTCCTATAAAAATAAGAATTTTTTTAAATACCTGCAAAAATAAGAAAATTTTCAAAAATTTCCTATAAAATAAGAAATTTTTAAAAAATTCCTATAAAAATAAGAAGTTTTTGAAAAACTTCTTATAAAAATAATAATTTTTTGCAAAAATTTTATATAAAAATATGAAATTTTTGAAAATTTCCATACAAAAATAAGAAATTTTTTAAAACTTTCCTATAAAAATAAGATATTTTTGAAAAATTTTCTATAAAAATAAGAAATTTTTGAAAAATTTCCTAAAAAATAAGAAATTTTTGAAAAATTTCCTAAAAAATAAGAAATTTTTGAAAAATTGCCTATAAAAATAAGAAAATTTTGAAAAAATTTCCTATAAAAATAAGAAAATTTTGAAAAAAATTCCTATAAAAATAAGAAATTTTTGACAAATTTCCTATAAAAATAAGAAATTTTTGAAAAATTTCCTATAAAAATAAGAAATTTTTGAAAAATTTCCTATAAAAATAAGAAATTTTTGAAAAATTTCCTATGAAAATACGAAATTTTTGAAAAATTTCCTATAAAAAAAAGAAATTTTTGAAAAATTTCCTATAAAAATAAAAAATTTTTGAAAAATTTCCTATAAAAATAAGAAATTTTTTAAAAATTTCCTATAAAAATAGAAAATTTTTGAAAAATTTCCTATAAAAATAGAAAATTTTTGAAAAATTTTCTATAAAAATATAAAATTTTTGATTAATATCCTATAAAGATAGGAAAATTTTGAAAAATTTCCTATAAAAATAAGAAAATTTTGAAAAATTTCCTTTTAAAATAAGAAAATTTTGTAGAATTTTCTATAGAAATAGGAAATTTTGGAAAAATTTTCTATAAAAATAGGAAATTTTTGAAAAATTTCCTATAAAAATAGAAAATTTTGAAAAATTTCCTATAAAAATTTGAAATTTTGGAAAAATTTCATATAAAAATAGAAAATTTTTGAAAAATTTCTTATAAAAATAGAAAATTTTTTAAAAATTTCTTATAAAAATAGAAAATTTTTTAAAAATTTCCTATAAAAATAGAAATTTTTTGAAAAATTTCCTATAAAAATAAGAAATTTTTGAAAAATTTCCTGTAAAAATAAGAAATTTTTGAAAAATTTATTATAAAAATAAAAAATTTTTGAAAAATTTCCTATAAAAATAAAAAATTTTTGAAAAATTTCCTATAAAAATAAGAAATTTTTGAAAAATTTCCTATAAAAATAAAAAATTTTTGAAAAATTTCCTATAAAAATAAGAAATTTTTGAAAAATTTCCTATAAAAATAGAAAATTTTTGAAAATTTTCCTATAAAAATAGAAAATTTTTGAAAAATTTCCAATAAAAATATAAAATTTTTGATTAATATTCTATAAAGATAGGAAAATTTTGAAAATTTTCCTATAAAAATAAGAAAATTTTGAAAAATTTCCTATTAAAATAAGAAAATTTTGTAGAATTTTCTGTAGAAATAGGAAATTTTGGAAAAGTTTTCTATAAAAATAGGAAATTTTTGAAAAATTTCCCCTAAAAATAGGAAATTTTTGAAAAATTTCTTATAAAAATAGAAAATTTTTTAAAAATTTCCTATAAAAATAGAAAAATTTTGAAAAATTTCCTATAAAAATAGAAAATTTTTGAAAAATTTCCTATAAAAATAGAAAATTTTTGAAAAATTTCCTATAAAAATAAGAAATTTTTGAAAAATTTCCTATAAAAATAAGAAATTTTTGAAAAATTTCCTATAAAAATAAGAAATTTTTGAAAAATTTCCTATAAAAATAAGAAATTTTTGAAAAGTTTTCTATAAAAATAAGAAATTTTTGAAAAATTTCCTATAAAAATAAGAAATTTTTGAAAAATTTCCTATAAAAATAAGAAATTTTTGAAAAATTTCCTATAAAAAATCATATAGAAATAAGAAATTTTTGAAAAATTTCCTCTAAAAATAGGAAATTTTTAAATATTTCCTCTAAAAATTGGAAATTTTTAAAATATTTCCTCAAAAAATAGGAAATTTTTAAAAAAATTTATTATAAAATAGGAAATTTTTGAAAATTTTTTTATAAAAATGGAAAATTTTTAAAAATTTCGTATAAAAATACTAAAGTTTTAAAAAATTTCCTCTAAAAGTAGGAAATTTTTAAAATATTCCTATAAAAATAAGAAAATTTTGAAAAACTTTCTTTAAAAATTGGAAAGTTTTGAAAAAATTTTCTATAAAAATAGTAAGTTTTTGAAAAACTTTCTATAAAAATAAGAAAATTTTGAAAAATTTACTGTAAAATAAAGAAATTTTTAAAAAATTTCTAGTCAAAATAAGAAATTTGTGAAAAATTTCCTATAAAAATAAGAAATTTGTGAAAAATTTCCTATAAAAATATGAAATTTTTGAAAAATTTCCTATAAAAATAAGAAATTTTTAAAAATGAATTTCTTATTAAAATAAGTTTTTTTTGAAAAATTTTTAATAAAAATAAGAAATTTTCGAAAAAATTTTTATAAAAATAAGAATTTTTTAAAAAATTTCCTATCGAAATAAGAAATTTTTGAAAAATTTCCTTTAAATATAAGAATTTTTTGAAAAATTTTCTATAAAAATTAACATTTTTGGAAAAATTCCTATCGAAATAAAAAATTTTTGAAAAATTTCTTATAAATAAGAAATTTTTGAAATAATTCCTTGGAGAAATAATTTTTTTTATAAATTTGTTTGCATAGTTATTTTATTAATACCATTTTAGGGGGGTATATTTAACTGACTAGAAATGTTTGAATATTTATTATTTTTTTTTTAGCAAAAGTTTTTTCAATTTGAATTTTTTTAATTTGCTTTGAATAATTTAACAAATAAAATAATATTGTATTTTATTCTTTTTTTATTTGTTTAGATTGTTTTATTTTGTATTTGCTTAAAAGATTTTCATGCGTTTCAAGGATTTTGTCTCAAGTCTTAAATTTATTTGAATTTAACAATTTAAATATTAAGTATGTAAGCCCAAACTATTTTATTTAAAAATTTTGCTTAGTATTTTTTTGCTGAAGTAATTAATCTTTGAACTTTTCTTGGCACTATAGTTATAGTGTTTCAATGCAAATGATCTTTTACTTCTTTTCCATTTTTGATTTTCCTTCATTCAATTTTGTAGGCGTTTTGTAGATCAACTCGACCAGAAAATGCAAATGTGTAAATAATTATTTTTTTTTTACATTTTTAGCAAAAAAAAAAAATACTTAAATATGCAGCCAAAAATATTAAGTAACTTTAACTTTAAGTAGTTATTTGTGCAATTGCTTCAACGTATTTGTTTCTAAATTTATTAACATTTTTTTGTTTGTTAATTTTATTCAAAAGAACTAATAATAGTGCATTATGTTAAGTCTCATTTCAGTTTGAAATATATAAATTAAAGACTGACAGCCATGAGGTCTATTATTTGGCAAAATTAGTCGAAATAAAGCCGAAAGAATTTGTGCTTAGAATACAAAATGCGGTAATTAGTTTCTAAAATGAATGAAGTTTCTTACATTTGTAAAATTTGGTTTAACAAATTTATGTTAATTTTTATCATATTAAAAAAGTTGTTATAAAACTTAGAAAATTTAAGAAATTATATATAAAAATAAGAAATTAAAAAAACTATCCTTTCAAATATAAGAAATTTTTGAAAATTTTCCTATAAAAATAAGAAAGTTTTGAAAAATTTCCTATAAAAATAAGATTTTTTTTGAAAAATTTCTTATAAACATCAAAAATTTTTGAAAAATTTCTTAATTTTATAGCAAGTTTTTAAAAAAATTCATTTTTTTTATAGGAAATTTTTCAAAAATTTCCTATTTCTATAGGAATATTTTAAAAAATTTCTTATTTTTATAGGAAATTTTGCAAAAGATTCTACTTTTACAGGAATTTTTTTTTTAAATTTCTTGTTTTTATGGAAATTTTTAAAAAACTTCTTATTTTTATAGGAAATTTTTCAAAAATTTCTTATTTTTAAAAGAAATTTTTCAAACATTTTTTATTTTTATACGAAATTTTTCAAAAATTTTTTATTTTTATAGGAAATCATTTAAAAATTTCTTATTCCTATAGCAACATTTTTTAAAAATTTCTTATTTTTATAGGAATTTTTTTAAAAATTTCTTATTTTTATAGGAAATTTTTCAAAAATTTCTTATTTTTATAGGAAATTTTCCAAAAGTTTCTCATTTTAATAGAAAATTTTTCAAAAGTTTCGTTTTTTTTATAGGAAATTTTTTTTAAATTTCTTATTTTTATTGGAATTTTTTAAAAGTTTCTAATTTTTATAAGAAAATTTTCAAAAATTTAAAATTTTAAATTAAATTTTTCAAAAATTTCCTTTTTTTATAAAAATTTTCAAAATTTCTTATTTTTGTAGGAAATTTTTCAAAAATTTCTTATTTCTATAGGAAATTTTTCAAAAAAATTTTCAGAAATTTCCTATTTTTATAAAAAATTTAAAAAATTTCCTATTTTTAAATTATACTTTTCAAAAATTTCCTATTTGTGTAATACATTTTTTTTACTTTCCTATTTTTATATGATTTTTTTCAAAAATTTCCAATTTTTATAGGAGGTTTTAAAAATTTCCTATTTTGAAATTTTTCAAAAATTTCTTATTTTAATAAGAAATTTTTGAAAAATTTCTAATTTTTATAAGAAATTTTTCAAAAATTTCTCATTTATACAAGAAATTTTTCATAAATTTTTATAAGAAATTTTTCAAAAATTTCTTATTTTTATAAGAAATTTTTCAAAAATTTTTTATTTTTATAAGAAATTCTTCAAAAATTTCTTATTTTTATAAGAAATTTTTCAAAAATTTCTTATTTTTAAAATAAATTTTTCAAAAATTTCTTATTTTTATAAGAAATTTTTCAAAAATTTCTTATTTTTATAAGAAATTTTTCAAAAATTTCATATTTTTATAGGAAATTTTTCAAAAATTTCTTATTTTTATAAGAAATTTTTCAAAAATTTTCTTTTTTTTATAGGAAAGTTTTCAAAAATTTCTTATTTTTATAGGAAGTATTTCAAAAATTTCTTATTTTTATAAGAAATTTTTTAAACATTTTTTATTTTTATAAGAAATTTTTCAAAAATTTCTTAATTTTATAAGAAATTTTTCAAAAATTTCTTATTTTTATAACAAATTTTTCAAAAGTTTCTTATTTTTATAGGAAAGTTTTTAAAAATTTCTTATTTTTATAGAAAATTTTTCAAAAATGTCTGATTTTTATAACAAATTTTAAAAAATTTCTTATTTTTATAGGAAAATTTTCTAAAATTTCTTATTTTTATAGGAAGTATTTCAAAAATTTCTTATTTTTATAAGAATTTTTTAAAAATTTCTTATTTTTATAAGAAATTTTTCAAAAATTTCTTATTTTTATAAGAAATTTTTCAAAAATTTCTTATTTTTATAAGAAATTTTTCAAAAATTTCTAATTTTTATAACAAATTTTTCAAAAATTTCTTATTTTTATAGGAAAGTTTTCAAAAATTTCTTATTTTTATAGAAAGTTTTTCAAAAATGTCTGATTTTTATAACAAATTTTTAAAAAATTTCTTATTTTTATAGGAAAATTTTCTAAAATTTCTTATTTTTATGGGAAATTTTTCAAAAATGTCTCTTGTTTTTAAAGGAAATTTTAAAAATTTTTTTTATTTTTATGGGAAAATTTTTAAATTTATAATATATTTTTTTAAAAATTTATTCATCTTTCAATATTTGACGCCTTCAGAGATTAGTTTTGTAAATAAGCACTTAAAAAACATTTTGTCTTAAGCAACTAAATAAACTAAACAAACTAAAATTAATTAACAATAACTTTAACTGCAACTCAGAAAAGCAAAAATTAATGAAAAAATATAAAACTAGAAAAAAATCTTAAACTTACAAATAAAAGTAAAAATTTACAAAGATTTATTTGAAAACATTATTCGTACTACGTTTTTTTTTCGTTTAATTTCCAAATTTTGTTACTTTAAGTCCAATAGTTGCAGTAGAGGCTGTTCGACTTGTGAATGATCATCATCCATTGTAAAGTAACGATGCCATTCCAATAGAACTGTATCAGAGTCTGTTGGGGTAGCAGAAACATCAGCACCTGTAGGTGATTGATCCACATTTAAATTGTTTGTAGCTGCCTCCGGCTGAAATCTTGAATGGCCATTGTTTTGTTCATATGATGCAACTGTTTCAAAAGCTGTTTCCAATTCCGCATTTAATCTTAGAGCATATGGATTAATGTCAATATTGGGCAAGATTTTTATTAAATTTAATGATTTTTCTGGCTGCTGTAACTTGCGATCAGTTCTTGAAGGTGTTTCTTCGATCAAACTTTGATATAATGAATTTGTTGATAACTTACGAAATGGAGAAGGTGATGGTAGATTTGAAGGTGTTGGTAATAACCAATTTTGTTTCTTGGTTGGTTCATTTATTGGTGGTCTAAAGGTGGTTATTTTTTGGATTTCTAGAGCAGCCGTTCCTAGACATGTCTCTGTTATTAAAGACCATAATGTTATAAATGTAATAGAAAAAACGCTTTTATGATTCATAATTTGTTTACTATTTTTTTTGTTGTTATTAATTTATTTCGATATTTTATTTTGATGTTTTTTTTTTTTGTATTTTTTCTTCTATTTCTCTGTCTATTCGTTAGGAGCTTGAATTGAAATGTATTTTGTAATTTTGATCCATAAGCGACATTTATAGGTTTTTTTTTTAGCTAGCTCTTAGTTTAACATCTATTTTAAGTCTTTTTCGTTCATATCGTGAAATAAATCTAATTTTCATATCGTGAAATAAATCTAATTTTAGTTTTTTCAAATAAAATAAATCAATTTTATCTTGAAAAATAATTTTAGTAAGAAATTTTCTATCAAAATTTACTAGTTTTTTAAAAAAATTTCTATAAAAATAACAAATTTTTGAAAAATTTCTTATCAAAAAAGAAATTATGAAAAAAAAAAAAATCTATAAAAATAAGAACTTTTGAAAAAAATAATAATCTACATTTCTTATAAAAATAAGAAATTTAGAAAAAAAAATTATCTACATTTCTTATAAAAATAAGAAAATTTTTAAAAATTTGTTATAAAAATAAGAAATTTTTGAAAAATTTCCTATAAAAATATAATATCAAAATTAACTAGTTTTTTAAAAAATTTTCTATAAAAATAAGAAATTTTTGAAAAATTTCTTATCAAAATGAGAAATTATGAAAAAAAAATATAAATAAAAATAAGAACTTTTCAAAAAAAAAATAATATACATTTCTTATAAAAATAAGAAATTTTGAAAAAAAAATTATCTACATTTCTTATAAAAATAAGAAAATTTTTAAAAATTTGATTTTAAAATAAAAAAATTTTGAAAAATTTCCTATAAAAATAAGACATTTTTAAAAAATTTCTTATAAAAATAGGAAATTTAAAAAAAAAAAACTTTTAAATAATTTTCTATGAAAATAAGAAATTTTTAAAAAAATTTCTATAAAAATAAGAAATTTTTGAAAATTGTTTTTACAAAACTAAAAAATTTTTGAAAAATAAAAGATTTGTAAAAAATTTCCTATAAAAATAAGAAATTTGTAAGAAATTTCCTATAAAATAGAGAAATTTTTGAAAATTTTCTACCAAAATAAGAAATTTTTAAAAAGTTTTCTATAAAAATAAGAAAATTTTCAAAAATTTTCTACATAAATTAGACTTCAAAATAAAAAAAAAAGCTTATATAAAAATAAGAATTTTTATTTATTTTTGATAATAATAAATAATTTTTGAAAAATTTTCTTCAAAAATAGGATATTTTGAAAAATTTCTTTTAAAAAAATAAGAATTTTATAAAATAATTCGTATTAAAATTAAAAAATTTTGAATAAAATTAAGAAATTTTTAAACAAATTCCTATAATGATAAGAAATTTGAAAAATAAGTTATTTATAAAAATAAGAATTTTTTTAAAAAATTTCCTTAAAAATAAGAAATTTTTTTAAAATTCCTACAAAAATAAGATATTTTTTAAAATTTTCCTGTAAAAATAAGAAATTTTTGAAAAATTTCCTTAAAAATTAGAAATTTTTCAAAAAATTCCAATAAAAGTAAGAAATTTTTGAAACATTTTTTTATAAAAATAAGAAATTTTTAAAAAATTTCCTATAAAAATAAGAAATTTTTGAAAAATTTCCTATAAAAATAATAAATTTTTTAAAAATTTCCTATAAAAATAAGAAATTTTGGAAAAATTTCCTATAAAAAAAGAAATTTTTGAAAAATTTCCTATAAAAATAAGAAATTTTTGAAAATTTTCCTAAAACAATAAGAAGTTTTTAAAAAATTTCCTATAAAAATACGAAATTTTTGAAAAATTTCCTATAAAAATAAGAAATTTTTGAAAAATTTCCTATAAAAATAAGAAATTTTTGAAAAATTTCCTATAGAAATAAGACATTTTTGAAAAATTTCCTATAAAAATAAGAAATTTTTTAAAAATTTCCTATAAAAATAAGAAATTTTGGAAAAATTTCTTATAAAAAAAAAAATTCTGAAAACTTTAAAAAAAATCGTTGAAAAATATTCTATAAAAGTAAGAAATTTTTGAAAATTTTTCTTATAAAATATCAAAATTTTTGCAAAAAAAAAATTTTCCTATAAAAACAGGAAATTTTAGAAAAATTTTCTATAAAAAAATACATTTTTGAAAAAATTTCTATAAAATATGAAGTTTTTGAAAACTCTCTTTAAAAAAAATATATTTTTTTTAAATTTTCTTTAAAAATGAGGATTTTTTGAAATTTCCCATAGAAATAAGAAATTTTTGAAATAATAATTAAATTAAAAGCTTTTTTTTAATTTTCTATAAAAACAAGAAATTTTTGAAAAATTTCTTAAAACAAAAAAAAAACGAATTGAAAACTTTTCTATAAAAATAAAATATTTTAAGAAATTTTCTATTTAAATAAGAAATTTGTGAAAAATTTCTTATAAAAATAAGAATTTTTCTAAAAAAAAATTCCGATAACAATAAGAAATTTTTGAAAAATTTCCTATAAAAAGAAAAAAACATTTTAAAAATTTCTAACAAAAATAAGAAATTTTTGAAAAATTTCCTTAAAAATAGGAAATTTCTGAAAAATTTCTTATAAAAATAGGAAATTTTTGAAAAATTTCCTATAAATATAGGAAATTTTTGAAAAATTTCCTATAAATATAGGAAATTTTTGAAAAATTTCCTATAAATATAGGAAATTTTTGAAAAATTTCCTATAAATGTAGGAAATTTTTGAAAAATTTCCTATAAAAATAGGAAATTTTTGAAAAATTTCCTATAAAAATAAGAAATTTTTGAAAAATTTCCTATAAAAATAGGAAATTTTTGAAAAATTTTCTTATAAAAATAGGAAATTTTTGAAAAATTTCCTATAAAAATAGGAAATTTTTGAAAAATTTCCTATAAAAATAGGAAATTTTTGAAAAATTTCCTATAAAAATAGGAAATTTTTGAAAAATTTCCTATAAAAATAGGAAATTTTTGAAAAATTTCCTATAAAAATAGGAAATTTTTGAAAAATTTCCTATAAAAATAGGAAATTTTTGAAAAATTTCCTAAAAAAATAGGAAATATTTCAAAAATTTCCTATAAAAATAAGAAATTTTTGAAAAATATCTTATAAAAATAAGAAATTTTTGAAAAATTTCTTATAAAAATAAGAAATTTTTGAAAAATTTCCTATAAAAATAAGAAATTTTTGAAAAATTTTCTATAAAAATAAGAAATTTTGAAAAATTTTCTAAAAAAATAAGAAATTTTTTAAAAATTTCCTTTTAAATTGAAAACAGGAAATTTTTGTAAATATTTTTTTATAAAAAAAATAAATTTTTCAAAAATTTCCTATAAAAATAAGAAATTTTTGAAAAATTTTCTCTAAAAATAAGACGCTTTTGAAAAATTTTCTCAAAAAATAAGACGTTTTTGAAAAATTTCCTATAAAAAAACGAAATTTTTGAAAAATTTCTAATAAAAAACAAAAATTTTCTTAAAAAAATTTCCAAAAAAAACTAAATTTTTGAAAAATGTTCTATAAAAATAAGCAATTTTTGTGTTGAGGTCGAAAATAAATAAATGTTTAGTTCGGCAGACCTGTGATACTTTTATTTTTGAAGCACTGTGCCTTAATATTTTTAACAGCCGTCATCAAAAGCACTGTCGCTTTTTAATCTTACCTTTACCAATTTAAAATTATGGCTTAAATTTTATTCAATTAAAAATTTAGTTATCATTTATCAAAAAATAATATTTTGCCAAATTTAGCATCAGAAAAAATTAAGTCAAGTTCAAAATTATTAATTTTAATTTGATGGTTGCCACTCCATCAAATTAAAACAAAGTATTTCAAATGAAAAAGAGTTTTTATATTAGGAGTTGAGAGACCTTCATTGTAAAACTTTTAGTCAAAGAAGAAACAAAATTTAATATATATTATAATAAAATGTAGATTTAACATATAGAAAGATTTGTAGCTTAAAGCCTTTATTTTTACATAACTTAACTTTTCCTTAAATATTTTTAATAGCTTTAAAACTTAGTCTAGTCAATAATTATGTTGTAAATCATCATCATAATAAAAATATTTATAAACTTATTATTACATTTTTTTTATAAATTACAAGAGATTTGATAAAATATTGAAGCCATAAAAATCTTTAATAAAATGCTACTTAATCTTTTGTTAAGTTTCATATCAAAAACTAACAAAATGAAGAATTTGAGTCGTTTCGCAAAACTATTATTAAAATTTTGTTGTTGTTGCCAACAGAAAGTTAAAAGTCAATTTATGATTTATTAAAACTATTAAACAACAACGACAAGAAACAACTTAACTGTTATTTAAAATTTTATTTGATTGTTATTGTTTGTTTAAGAAAAGCTTTAAATTTAAAAAAATAGCTTTTAAAACTTTGTGTGAAAATTTTTAATTAACATATTTTTAGGCAACTCGTTTTATTTTTTTTAGATTTTTGGCTACTTGATAGTTTTTTTTTTCAGCCAAACTAATTGAAAACAGTGAAGTCAAAAATTATGAGTATAGTAATATATTACTTTTCATTCTTATCGTATAATTAAAAACAATCAAGAAAAACATCCAAAATGATCTATAAATTAAGAATTTTCTTAAAATTTCCTACAAAAATAAGAAACAAATATAATAAAATTTTTTGAGAAATTTTCAGCAAAAATAAGATATTCTTGAAAAATTTGAATTTGAAATTTAGAAATAAGAAATTTTTGAAAAACTTCCTATAAAAATATAAAATTTTTGAAAAAAATTTCTACCAAAATAAGAAATTTTTGAAAAATTTTCTATACAAATAAGAAATTTTTGAAAAAGGGTCCTATAAAAATAGGATTTAAAAAAAAAAATCCTATAAAAATAAGAAGTTTTTGAAAAATTCCTATAAAAATAAGAAATTTTTGAAAAATTTCCTATAAAAATAAGAAATTTTTGAAAAATTTCCTATAAAAATAAGAAATTTTTGAAAAATTCCTTTAAAAATATGAAATTTTTGAAAAATTTCCTATAAAAATATAAAATGTTTAACAAATTTCCTATAAAAATTAGAAATTTTTGAAAAATTTCCTATAAAAATTAGAAGATTAAGAAATCTTCTTAATCTTATTAAAGTAAGAAATTTTTGAAAAATTTATTATAAAGATTATATATTTAAAAAAATATCTTATAAAAATAAAAAAAATTTTAAAAAAAGTTCATATACAAATATGAAGTTTTTGAAAAATTTCTTATAAAAATAGGAAATTTTTTAAAAATTTCTTATAAAAAAATAAACTTTTGAAAAATTTCATATACAAAAGAAACATTTTAAAAAAATATCTTATAAAAATAAAAGATTTTTAAAAAATTTCCTATAAAAATATGGAGTTTTTGAAAAATTTCTTATTAAAATAGGAAATTTTTTAAAATTTCTTATAAAACTAAGAAATTTTTGAAAAACTTGTTATAAAAAAAGAAATAATATAAAACAAGAAAATTTTTTAAAAATTATTAATTGAAAAAAAAAATTAAAAAAATTTCTTAGAAAACTAAGACACTTTCTTATAAAAATAACAAATTCTTGAAAAATTTTTTTATAGAAGTAAGAAAAGTTTGGAAAATTTCTTATACAACTAAGAAGTTTTTGAAAAATTTCTTATAAAAATAAGAAATTTTTAATAAATTTCTTACAAAAATAAGAAATTATTCCTGTCTTTATAACTACCTTTTTAGTTATAAAGACAGGAAAATTTTGAAAAATCTCCTGTAAAAACAAGAAGTTTTAAAAAAATTTCTTATAAAATAAGAAATATTTGAAAAAATTTTTGTAAGAAAAGAAAATTTTTTTAAAAATTTTTATAAAAATAAGAAATTTTTGAAAAATGTCTTATAAAAACATGAAATTTTTGAAAAATTTCTTACAAAAATATGAAATTTTTGAAATTTTTTGGAAAAATTTCTTATAAAAATAAGAAAATTTTCAAAAATTTCTTATAAAAATAAGAAATTTTGAAAAAAATTCTTATAAAAATAATAAATTATTTTAAATATTTCTTATTAAAATAAGAAATTTTTTCAAAAATTTCTTATAAAAAAAAAAAAAAAATTAAAACATTTCCTATAAGAGTAAGAAATTTTTGAAATTTTTTTTATAAAAATAAGGAATTTTTGGAAAGTTTCTTATAAAAACAAGAAAATTTTCAAAAATTTCCTATACAAATAAAAAATTTTTGAAAAAATTCCTGAAATTAAGATATTTTTGAAAAATTTTTTGTAAAAATATAAAATTTTTAAAAAATTTATTTTAAAAATAAGTAATTTTTAAAAATTTTTTTATAAAATTTTGAATTTTTTTATTATTTAAAATTTCTTATAAAAATTAAAAATTTTTGAAAAATTTCTAAAAAAAATATGAAAGTTTTGAAAATTTTCTAATAAACTAAAAATATATTAAAAATTTCATATAGAAATAAGAAATTTTTGAAAAACTTCTTATAAAAAAAAATTAAAACATTTCCTATAAGAATAAGAAATCTTTGACATTTTTTTTATAAAAATAAGAAATTTTTGGGAAATTTCTTATAAAAACTAGAAAATTTTATTAAATTTCCTATACAAATAAGAAATTTTTGAAAAATTTCCTGAAATTAAGGTATTTTTGAAAAATTTATTGTAAAAAGATAAAATTTTTAAAAAAATTATTTTAAAAATAGGTAATTTTTAAAAATTTTTTTATAAAATTTTAAATTTTTTAAAATTTAAAATTTCTTATAAAAAGAAAAATTTTTGAAAAATTTCTAAAAAAAAATATGAAAGTTTTGAAAAATTTCTAATAAGCTAAAAATATATTAAAAATTTCATATACAAATAAGAAATTTTTTGAAAAATTTACTATAATAAAAGGACATTTGTGAAAAAAATCTTATAAAAATAACAAATTTTTTAAAAATTTCTTATAAAAATAAAAAAATTTTGCAAAATTTCTTAAAAAAATAAGAAATTATTGAAATATTTCTTAAAAAAATAAGAAATTATTGAAAATTTTCTTAAAAAAATAAGAAATTTTTGAAAAATTTCTTATAAAAATAAGAAATTTTTAAAAAATTTCTTATGAAAATAAGAAATTTTTGAAAAATTTCTTATAAAAATAAAAAATTTTTGAAAAATTTCTTATAAAAATAAGAAATTTTTGAAAAATTTCTATAAAAGATTAGAAAGTTTTGAAAAACTTTTATAAAAAATAAGAAATTTTTGAAAAATTTCGTCTAAAAATAAAAAAATTTGGGAAAAATTCTTATAAAAATAAGAAATCTTTACAAAAATTTCTTTTAAAAATAAGAAATTTTGAAAAATGTCTTATACAAATAAGAAATTTTTGAAAAATTTCTATAAAAGATAAGAAAGTTTTGAAAAACTTCTATAAAAAATAAGAAATTTTTGAAAAATTTCTTATAAAAATTAGAAATTTTTGAAAAATTTCTTTAAAAAAAAATTTTTTTTAATTTCTTATAAAAATAAGAAATTTTTGAAAAATTTCTTATAAAAATAAGAAATTTTTAAAAAATTTCTTATGAAAATAAGAAATTTTTGAAAAATTTCTTATAAAAATAAAAAATTTTTGAAAAATTTCTTATAAAAATAAGAAATTTTTGAAAAATTTCTATAAAAGATTAGAAAGTTTTGAAAAACTTTTATAAAAAATAAGAAATTTTTGAAAAATTTCGTCTAAAAATAAAAAAATTTGGGAAAAATTCTTATAAAAATAAGAAATCTTTAAAAAAATTTCTTTTAAAAATAAGAAATTTTGAAAAATGTCTTATACAAATAAGAAATTTTTGAAAAATTTCTATAAAAGATAAGAAAGTTTTGAAAAACTTCTATAAAAAATAAGAAATTTTTGAAAAATTTCTTATAAAAATTAGAAATTTTTGAAAAATTTCTTTAAAAAAAAATTTTTTTTAATTTCTTATAAAAATAAGAAATTTTTGAAAAATTTCTTTTAAAAATAAGAAATTTTTGAAAAATTTCTTATAAAAATAACAAAAATTTGAAACACTTTCTATAAAAATAAGAAGATTTTAAAAAATTTCCTCTAAAAATAAGAAATTTTTTGAAAAATTTCTAATAAAAATAAGAAATTTTTGAGAAATTTCTTATAAAAAAAAGAAATTTCTGAAAAAATTCTTATAAAAATAAGAAATTTTTGAAAAATTTCTTATAAAAATAAGAAATTTTTGAAAAATTTCTTATAAAAATTAGAAATTTTTGAAAAATTTCATAAAAAAATAAAAAATTTTTAAAAAATTTCTTATAAAAATAAGAAATTTTTGAAAAATTTCTTTTAAAAATAAGAAATTTTTGAAAAATTTCTTATAAAAATAACAAAAATTTGAAACACTTTCTATAAAAATAAGAAGATTTTAAAAAATTTCCTCTAAAAATATGAATTTTTTTGAAAAATTTCTAATAAAAATAAGAAATTTTTGAAAAATTTCTTATAAAAATAAGAAATTTCTGAAAAAATTCTTATAAAAATAAGAAATTTTTGAAAAATTTCTTATAATAATAACAAAAATTTGATACACTTTCTATAAAAATAAGAAGATTTTAAGAAATTTCCTATAAAAATAAGAAATTTTTAAAAAAAATTCTAATAAAATAAGAAATTTTTGAGAAATTTCTTATAAAAATAAGAAATTTTTGAGAAATTTCTTATTAAAATAAGAAATTTTTGAAAAATTTCTTATAAAAATAAGAAATTTTTGAAAAATTTCTTATAAAAATAAGAAATTATTGATACATTTTAAACATTTCCTAAGGAAAATAAGAAATTTTTGAAAAATTCCGAAAATTTTAAAAAAATTTTAAAAATAAAAAAATTTCTTATAAAGATAAGAAATTTTTGAAAAATTTCCAATAAAAGTAAGAAATTTTTGAAAAAAATTCATAAAAAAAATAAGAAATTTTTAAAAAAATTTCTGTTGAAAATAAGAAGTTTTTGAAAAATTTCTAAAAACTATCATATGAAAAACTTAAATCGGTTACAAGTTTTTTGTATTGGTTTAAATGAAAGTAGGTTATTAGACTTTCTCGCAAAACATTAAAACTGTAATGAAATGGCTAAATATCTAGAAAATGAGCCCATATCTAAGCCTTTTTAATGGTGACAAAATTTAGCATACACATATGTAATACATATACATACATATTATGTATATGTCTGTATATATGAAAGATAAAGAAAAGACATTTTACCTTAGTGGTGGAGGGTATCATCACATGGTTGGAATTTACCGACTATAGCACTTTCTTACTTGTTTCTCTTGAAACTTTTTTGATGGCTCCCTAAAAATGTTCATTTGTCTAATAGTAGTTTATTTAATTAAATTATATAGAAACAATTTAAAGTTTTTTTCGTTGCGTCATTTTAAATTTCAGGTAATATTATCTACAATAACATCATGAGATTTCATTGTGGTTTCGGATCGTTTAATTCTCGCTTTAAGTTAAACATTAATGTTAATCATTAGGTAATATAATTGTATTTCTGCTTAAATTATGCAAAGTTTTCTGAGATAATAGTTTTTCATTAGAAAGATCAGAATATAATTGGGAGATCTATAGCAATTCTTTTTTTTGGAAATTTTTTAATAATTCGAATGAAATTTGAGAGTAAGAGGATCTTGGTTCTTTATAATTCCTATCTAAGTAAATATAGAAGCTTATAACTTTTGAGATAATTAATATCGAACTCGATAGAGTATCGAACTCTATAGAATTTATATCGAACCTGTTATTAAAAATTTTAATTTAATTTAAAAGAATTTTTAAGCTTAAGAAAAGGTCGTTGTTATTTCTAATAATTTTGTTTTCCGTAAACTAATTTTGCAAAAGATTACAAACAAAATTTAATATTTAAAGAAAAACATTCTTTTGAATCTATGAGATGACAAAATAGACCTGTTTCTTTAAAGAAAAAAGAAATAAATTAAATTTGAATATAAAGAATATCTGAATATGTTGTCTTTAGCTACAAAATATGTATTTTGTATTTTGTAGATACATAATGTATCTACTATCTTTTAACTAAAATATGTATGTAGAAAGTTTTTTTTTTTAGTTTGTTCTTTGTCTTATTCTGGTGATTTGTTCTTGCTTTTCTTAGCGTTAAAGGGGAAACTTTATTGGGGAGAACTTTTAGCTAAAATTATCATTTGAATTGTTAATTTATAGAATTGTTGATTTTCGGTAACTTTTTGCTACTAATTAAGTATTAATTAATTAAGTCTTGTAGTTTTTTTGGAGATGGCTTTTCGGAGAGAAATTTTTGGGGTATAAATAGCTCTAAGAATCTTTATGGTTGATTAGTTAACAATTTTACCTTTCATTCTTTGGATTACTAAATTTGTGGATTATGAAGCCGTTCTTCAGTGTTTTATTAGTTTTGGCTGCTTTGATCGCTTGCGGTCAAGGTCACAGCATTCAAAAGCGCTCCTTGGGTGCTTTGCTAGGAGCTAAACTTGGTTTGCTTGGTGGTGGTGGCGGCAGATCTTCTGCTTCTGCCGGCAGCTACGGTGGTGGTTATGGAGGTGGTTATGGTGGTGGCGGCGGCGGTTATAGCGGCGGCTACAGTGGTGCCTCCTCGGGAGGATACGGTGGCGGCTATGGCGGTGGTGCTCCCTCTAAGGTTATTGTCTTAAATGTTGGCAGCAGCGGTGGTTCAGGAGGCTATGGTGGCGGCTATGGCGGTGGTTACAGTGGTGCCTCATCTGGCGGTTATGGCGGCGGCTATGGCGGTGGCTCTTCCGGTGGCTGGAGCCAAGGTGGTGGCGGTTATGGCGGTGGTTATTCTGGCGCTTCTTCTGGCAGTTATGGCGGTGGCTACGGTGGTGGTTATGGCGGTGGTTCTCCTTCTGTTAGCGTTTACAAGATCATCACCTCATCTGCCGGTGCTTCCTCTGGCGGTTATGGCGGCGGTTACGGTGGCGGTTATGGTGGTGGTAACGGTGGTGGCTGGAGCCAAGGTGGTGCCAGCTCTGGTGGCTGGAGCCAAGGTGGTGGTTCATCCTGGTAAATTTTTGTTTGCCATTGCCCCATTGTGCCAAACATACAAAACAAACAATCCACAAATTAGCATTAATGACTATAGACTAAGAGAAAAATAAAATAGAAAAAAATTTTAACGAAATTTTAAAATTTGTTTTAATTGAAAATTTTGAAGTTTTCCAAAAAATATATGAAATTTTTGAAATTTTTTTTTATAAAAATAAGAAATTTTTGAAAATTTCCTATAAAAGTATCAAATTTTTGAAAATTTTCTATAAAAATAGGAAATTTTTGAAAAATTTCCATAAAAATAGGAAATTTTTGAAAAATTTCCTATAAAAATAGGAAATTTTTGAAAAATTTCCTATAAAAATAGGAAATTTTTGAAAAATTTCCTATAAAAATAGGAAATTTTTAAAAATTTCCTATAAAAATAAGAAATTTTTAAAAATTTCCAATAAAAATAAGAAATTTTTGAAAAATTTCCTTTAAAAATAGGAAATTTTTGAAAAATTTCCTATTTTTATAGGAAATTTTTGAAAATTTTCCTATAATAATACGAAATTTTTTAAAAATTTCCTATAAAAATAGGAAAATTGTGAAAAATTTCCTATAAAAATAGGAAAATTTCCTATAAAAATAGGAAATTTTTGAAAAATTTTCTATAAAAATAGGAAATTTTTGAAAAATTTCCTATAAAAATAAAGAATTTTTGAAAAATTTCATATAAAAATAGGAAATTTTTGAAAAATTTCCTATAGAAATAGGAAATTTTTGAAAAATTTCCTATAGAAATAGGAAATTTTTGAAAAATTTTCTATCGGGTGTTTTTTATTGAGGTATAGAACTTTAAGTTGGCATCACTTTTTTAACTGGCGGCCATTTTGTCAGCTGTCAAGTGATTAATATTTAGTTTGGTTTGCCATTTCATCATGAACATTTTGACAAAAGAACAACGCTTGCAAATCGTGCAAATTTATTTCGAAAATAATGGTTCAGTTAGCGAAGTTTACCGCAAGCTCCGTCCATTTTATGGTCGACATAATCGTCCATCAGAGCAATTAATTCGGTTAACCATGGATCGTTTGCGCACTACGTTTACTCTATGTGATAATACGCATCCGCAGCGACGTCGAACAGTGCGCACCGAAGAAACAATTGCCGCTGTAGAGCAAAGTGTTGAAGAGGACCCGAATGAATCGATTCGCCACCGTGCACAGCAATTGGAGCTTTGTCCATCAACTTTATGGAAGATTTTGCGCAAAGATCTTGGCTTGCGACCTTACAAGATCCAGCTGTGCAAGTATTGAAGCCGCGAGACCATGCAATGCGTCGTGATTTTGGTGTATGAGCCGAAAATGAGATTGATCTCGATGCTGATTTTCATCGCAAATTGGTCAATTGGCCACCAAGATCGTGCGATTTGACATCAATGGATTATTTTCTTTGGGGATATGTGAAGTCGCTCGTCTACGCCAACAAACCAGAAACGTTAGGCGACTTGGAAGCCAACATTCGTGGCGTTATTGGCAACATACGGCCCCATATGCTCGAAAAAGTTGTTGAAAATTGGACCTGTAGAATTGGCTTTATTCGAGCCAGCCGCGGCGGCCACATGCCCGAAATCATACTTAAACATTAATGGCATAAAATTATCCTTCCAATAAAGCCAAATTGATGGACATTAAAACGATCTTCTTGTGTTTTATTTCAATTCGAAGTTCTATACCTCTAAAAAAAACACCCATTATAAAAATATAAAAATAGGAAATTTTTGAAAAATTTCGTATAAAAATATAAAAATAGGAAATTTTTGAAAAATTTCCTATGAAAATAATAAATTTTTGAAAATTTCTTATGAAAATGGGAAATTTTTGAAAATTTTCCTTTAAAAATAGGAAGTTTTTATAAAATTTCCTTCAAAAATAATAAATTTTTGAAAAATTTCCTATAAAAATAAGAAATTTTTGAAAAATTTTCAATAAAAATAAGAAATTTTTGGAAAATTTCCTATATAAATAGAAAATTTTTGAAAAATTTCCTAAAAAATAGGAAATTTTTGAAAAATTTCCTAAAAAATAGGAAATTTTTAAAAATTTCCTATAAAAATTTTTAAAAATGTCGTATAAAAAATAGAAATTTTTAAAAATTTCCTATAAAAATAAGAAATTTTTGAAAAATTTCCTATAAAAATAAGAAAATTTTGAAAAATTTCCTATTTTTATAGGAAATTTTAAAAAAAATTTGCTATAAAAAAAAAGAATTTTGTTTTTAAAATAAAATTTTTTTAAAAAATTGCCTTTAAATATAAGAAAATTTTTAAAATATTACCAATAACAATAAGAAATTTTTCACAAGTTCCCTATAAAAATCAGAAACTTTTGAAAAATTTCTTTTAAAAACATAAGGTCGTTCACAAAAAAATAGAAAGTTTTAAAATATACAGAAAACCAAAGTTCATTTAACAGAAATTGATGTTAACAACAAGTGTCAGCTGTCAGTTGGTTCATTTAATTCCACTTAATCTCCTGACAAATCCGCCTTATAAATTAATCGCTCAAATGATGTCAACTAATTGCAGTAAATTATCATCTACAAAGAATATATTTCATGTTTTGCATTTATTATTATTATTATTTGTATTCTTATTGATTTAAAACCATTAATAATTGCATTTAAGTGGGAAGTTTCCATTTGAAATCAATTAGTATTGAAATTACATTCTAAAATTCTTAATTAAAATAGCAGAACACAAATATGATTTGAGGCTATTAAAAATATTTTATATCCATTCTCATGTGAAACTAAGTCTAGTCTGGTCTTAGCTAAAAAAAATCTTAAAGAAATTCTAACTAGAATTGAACAAAATGATATGAAATGATGTAAGCCCAAGATATTTGAAAAATTATGCAAATCTTTTAGTGAAACAAATTATAGTGAGAAATCAAGTTTTATTCCTCGATTTCAATATTCATCTAAAAAATTAGAAATCAGAAACTGAGTAAAAAAAAAACACAACAAGAAGATTCTTATGTAAATACTAAAATTAAAAAAAAAAAATCAAACTAGTTATACATGTTTTGTTAATTTTTTCTTAAACAAATTATCAATTTTTTAATAAATGCAAAATAAAATAAGAACTGTCTAAAACTATAGTTAGAAAGGTGAATAAGTTATTAAAATATTTTAAAAAGTAGAATTAAAAATAAATAAATATTAAAAACAAACATTAAGATTTCAATATTTTAGGGAGAGGAAATTTTTGAAAATTTTTTTGAATTGACAATACATTAATTATGTCATAAATTTTGTAACCCAAAATTTCCACTGGCAAAGTTTTGCATAAAAAAAAGTTATGGATATGTTTACCATAAAAAAATTTAAAGCTGATTTAATTAACAAAATTCTTGTATTAAATAAACAAACAAATTTTCTTAGTTTTACCAAACATTTAAGTATGAAACACAATTGGAACGAACGACCAATTTTTCGGAACGAATATTCGTCGTTAGAAATAGAAGATATGGGTTTATATGAAAGTGCTCACAATAGATGCGTACGACGAAATTCGTCGTGCGTATCGAATAGTGCGATAGGTTTATTTCTATTTCATACGCAGACGAACGACGACTAAACTGACTAAGAGTGGCTGTATTTCTATTTCTGTTGTAAAGTATAAGAAATTAGTACCTGGTAGACCGAGCCATGCTCGGAGCTTTATGATGAGCATTTTGAGGAAAATTTTAAAGTTTTTATATATTTTATATTATAAAGTGCTAAAATAAATTTAGAGGAAAGACATTGTAGAAATATTCAGTTGATTTTGAATTATTTGATTTATTTTGTCCGACCAACACATAGTTTGCATAGTTTACAGTTTAACTCATTTTGAATAATTTTGGAAATTATTCATATCAACAGAAACCTCTGTCGACTCATGCGCAACAATTTTGCTAAAGATTATAGTCTGATCAAATGCACAGTTTACGATTTAATTCATTTTGAGTAGTTTTCTGTGGCGCCACCTGTCGGACTTTGCTTATTCCAATTCATAAACCTTCTTCGGCTTATCCGTAACAACTTTGCTGAAGATTATAGCATGATTAAATGTACAGCATACGATTAAATTGACTTTGAGTAAATTTCAGTAGCGCCACCTGTCGAAATTTCTTCATACCAACTAAGAAACCTTCGTCGGCTCATGTGCAACAACTTTGCTAAAGATTGTAGCATGAATAAATATGCAGATTATGATTAAATTGACTTTGAGTAAGTTTCTGTAGCGCCACCTGTCGGAAATTATTCATACCAACTAAAAAGCCTTCGTTGGCTCATGCGCTACAACTTTGCTAAAGATCATAGCATGATCAAATGTACAGTTTACGATTTAATTAATTTTTAGTAATTTTCAGTGGCGCCATCTGTCGGAAATTAGTCTTATCAACTTTAAAACCTTCGCCGGCTTATCCGCAACATCTTCGCTAAAGAGCATAACACAATCAAATTCACAGTTTACTATTCTATAAAGAACATACATACAGACAAACATTCATTTGTTTAAAATAATACTAATTTTTCCCCCTTTTTATTCCCTAATTTCTAAAAGTTCCATATGTATATTTGGTACTTTTTTGGTGCCAATTGAATTCGGTACATTTTTTTAAAACGCATTTAACATAATGTATAATGTTCCTATTCATATTACTTTGGAGATGTTAAGTTATCATTTTATCCCTTTTTTACCCATTTTGGCTCCAAAATCAAAAAAGTACCAAATACGTGTTTCATGTTTTTTTTTTACATCTATTGATTGCAGTACCAAGTTTCTTTCTATATTCTTTAGTTTAAAATATAAGAGTGGGTTAAAAAGGTGCCAAAAAAACTATTTTCACCCTTTTTTACCCCCTATCGGACATAGTTTCAAAAAAGTACCAAACACCTGTCCGCTTATTTTCAAAGCTGTTTAAAACGTAATTTTAATTTTGTTTCTATACCTATTACTTTAGGAGACATAGCGTTTTCGATTTTTTCCCCTTTTTACCCGTTTTTACCCTCTTAGAGGTAAAAGTTCCAAAAGTCCCTTCTTCTTCGACCTATACATCAAAAAAGATACCCACTGTCCAAATTTTATCAAAATCGTTAGAGCCGTTTTCGAGATAGCCATTCTATATATATATATATATATATATATATATATATATACAATTATTGCTCGTTTAAGAATATAAGATATGTGTTTTTGTGAAATATGGTCACCTTATAAATTGTAAACAAAAAAATAATTATTTCAAATAAAATTAATTAAATATTTTCTTTTTGTGAAAAATTGAAAGAATAAAATAAAGAAAAATTGCAAATATTGTGAGTGCGCGATATGTACGAAAGTGTGTGTAATTTGTGCTAATGAAAAATAAACAAAAATGGCGTCAGCAACGTTTATTCGTCCCAAATGTGTTCAATGGACGAATATACAAGACGAATTTTTAAAGCCGAATTCGTCGTGCTGGACGAAATTAGTCATTCGTCCCAATTGTGTTTCTACCTTTAAGCATTAAAACCTTAAAGTCTATCAGGACCGACATAATGAAACCCTATGAAACTGAGTTAAAATATAGCCGATTTTTAAAAACTGAAAAGTTAGTTTTTTAGTGCATACAAAGACGGTGGGCAAATGTGGCTCCTCGGAACTTTAATTGTGGTTCTTTAATAATTCCTCTTTTGAATTTTTGAACAGATTTTGTTTTAAATTTTAGCTGCAGTTGTTATACTCTTCACCACCATTGATGGAAAGGGTTTTATAAGTTTGCACAGATGTATGTAAGGCAAAGAAATATTTGTAAATATTAGTATACCAATAGACTTAGAATCACTTTCTGAGTCGATTTAGCGATGTCAGTCAGTCCCTCCGTCCGTCCGTCTGGACAGCTGACTCGACCCTCATGTAAGCCATGTAATCAAGGTACAGGTCGCAATCCTAAAGATAATTGGATAAAATGTGCACAGATCATTTTTTTGATAGTAAGATTCTTCAAAATCGATATATTATTTATGGTACTTCCAATGGATCCCACTTCCCGGAATTAATATTCTGGCCACAAATATCAATCACTGTACCAAATTTCGTTGAAATCGGTCCACATTTGACCATAGCTCCCATACAAACTCTTCTGTCAAAACGTACTAAATGAGACAAAAATCACTAAAAAGCGCGTAAATCTCAAGATAATAAGAATTTCGAGTTTTTTTTTCCATACATAATTTTTGTGAAAAATGTAATTAATTAGCCCTAGTTCTTATATAAGTCTAAATGCCAAAAACAGCTTAAATATAAAAGTATTGAGAAAATGTTTGTATGATGGCAAAATTTTGCAAATATTTGTCTTTATACAGGAAAAAGACACCTTTAGACCTTAGTGGTGAAGGGTATTGCCTCGGAAATCACATTAATACTGATAAATTAAATCCAATTGTAATAGATATGACAGCATAATTAAGAACAGAGAAGTTTTATGCTACTATTGGTCAGTATGTCAAATTTTATAGGAATCGGTCCATATTTGACTAAAGTTTTGAGAATTTTTGAAATGCAAAAATAAATTTTTGAAAAACTTTAAATAGAAATATGAAATTTTTAAAAAATTTCTTATAAAAATAAGAAGTTTTTGAAAAATTCTACATAAATAAGAAATTTTTCAAAATTTTTTTTATAAAAATAAGAAATTTTTTAAAAATTTTCTGATAAAATATAAAATTTTTTTAAAAATTTCCTATAAAAATAAGAAATTTTTGGAAAATTTCTTAAAAAAAAAAAAGAAATTTCTGTAAACTTCCGATAAAAATAAGAAATTTTTGAAAACTATTCTATAAAAATAAGAAAGTTTTCAAATATTTTCTATAAAAGTAAGAAATTTTTTAAAAATTTCCTATAAAAATCAGAAATTTTTGAAAAATTTCCTATAAAATTAAGAAATTTTTGATAAAATTCCTATACAAATAAGAAATTTTTAAAAAACTTTAAATAATAATAAGAAATTTTCGAAAAGTTTCCTATACTAATTTTTAAGAAATTTCCATTTAAAATAAGAAATTTTTTTAAAATTTCCTATAAAAGTAAGAAATTTTAAAAAATCTCTATAAAAATAAGAAACTTTTGAACAATTGTCTATAATTTCTATAAAAGTAAGAAATTTTTTTAATATTTGCTATAAAACCGAGAATATTTGAGTTTTATTTTATAAAAATAAAAAAAATTTGAAATTTTTTATAAAAATAAGACATTTAAAAAAATTATCTATAAAATAAGAGATTTTTAAAAAATTACGTATGAAAGAAAATAAGAAATTTTTGAAAATTTTCGTAAATTTCCCCCTCACGTTAGCCCTGACCTAGAATCCCACTCGGATTGTTTACCGCATCTTCAACTAGGTTGTTCAGGTTTCCAGGATGTACCACGATTAGGTGTGAGTAGGAATTGAATACAGTTATTACCTGTTAGCCGGAAACCCAGGTAGCAACTGCATCCCATTTACAATTCTTTGCAACAAGGACTAATGAAGTCAGCCACTGGCTGACCTAATATTCCTTGTCCAGAGTGCCAATGTTAAGCTTAATTACATTTATGTACAATGATATCGCTTTAAATATCAATGGAATAACATACTTGCAGCTTAAGACACTACAAAGACTTAAACTTACAAAAGTATTACACACGATATCTTGTGATATAATGTTATTCCGATATCTACATAGACAAAAGTATTTATTAGAGAGAAAGTGTCATATCATCGCGATAATTTCGGAAGATGAATTGAAAACAATATCTTTAATAAGGTACTAAATTAATCTTGAACTCGATGGATGATGTCCCGCCTATAGGAACTCTTATTCAATGAAGTACGATATTAGTATGTAGTAATTACCTACACCAAAAGCTATACTGTTTGATAGAACCATTCCACAAACTATCGAAGACTTCTACTTCAAGTCCAATCCATAATGGCTGGGGTCAGAAAGAATATATTAGATACAGTTACATATTCTTTTACGGGTTTCAGCCGTGGTTCACTGTTTTCCCCCAACCTGATTAATAAGGGAGAGCTTTCATTTCGGAGCTAGTCGTAAAGAGTTAAAAAGTCGGTGAGTAAAAAGTAGGCATTAATGGTACAGGGATCCAAATTATCAAGAAGTGCTATATTAAAAACTTGTCGGTACTATTTTTGTGGTACCTTTTTATACATCAGGTATCGATTGGTATTTTCTTTTATTAAAAATGTGAATTATGGTAAAATTCAGGCATAACTCGGACCCCTTATTTATATAAGATATCGTTGATAAACTTTTGTATAAGAGTAATTAGAAAATATGTTTAATTATACTCAGGGAATGACCCCTACTTATGCATCGCATTGTAATGGAACTAGGAAAAAAAAATTGTAGAAAAAAGCATGGTGTAGTGTTTCTGGACATTTGATTTAAATTTCTTGATATCCTAAATTAGCTCCAAATGCATTGAGTTTGACGGAAGAAGAAATTTTGACAGTATTATGTTGTGCGATCCACTTGGCTGCGACAGCAAACGATAAGTTCTAGAAACGTTTATGTTTCGGTAACAAGGTCCCAGATTTTACTAGAAGACTTTTCAATGTAGTATCTATAGAACAGTACAACACAACCCACTTAGCGACAATGCTTAAGTGATTTAGTAGAGTTGGTTAAACTACTGTCACCAATATGAATCTTTGGTGACATCTCTAAGGTCGTGTAACTCCAAAGCACAATTTTAAGCACCAGCTCATACATAATTTTCACTTTTGATATTCTTCGTTAAAGTTTCAATAAAGTTCGTGAATTAAAATCAATATAATTTGATATTTTTAAAATTTTCTAAACAGTTTTTTATTTTTCACTTAACCTATAACAATAACTAGTTTGTGGATTTGTTTTTTTTTTGGCAAAATATATGGAACAACTATTAAGTTTACCATGAACCACCTTGGCTCCAGCCACCACCGCCGTAGCCACCACCATAGCCGCCACCATAGCCGCCGCCGCCACCGCCGGCACTAATGACCTTGATGACCTTGACGGAGGAACCACCACCATAACCACCACCGCCATAACCGCCACCGCCTTGGCTCCAGCCACCGCCGCCGCCGCCGCCATAACCGCCTCCATAACCGCCACCGTAACTGCCAGCATCACTATGAACATTAACGACATAAACAGGGGCAGCACTGTAGCCACCGCCATAGCCGCCACCGCCGCCATAACCGCCACCAGAGGAGTAGCTGCCAGCTGAGGCACCACCTCCACCACCACCGCCTCCGAGCAAGGCAAGTTTAGATTGAAGCAATTGGCCAATACCGCCACCGCCGCCGCCACCACCTCCCAACAAAGATCCCAAGGAACGTTTTTGAATGGAGTGGGTTTGACCACAGGCCAAAGCAGCCAAAACCATTAATAAAGTAATAAAGGGCTTCATAATCCAAATAGTTAGTAATCCAATGAATGAAGCGTTGAAGTGTTAACTAATCAAGCATAACTCTTAGAACCATCATTTATACCAAAAATTTTTGATGAAACCATTTCAAAACTAAAGTAATTACTTTCATGTTTTGTACTACCCAAAATACTCTTAAAACAAGATCTTCTAAGAATTAACTAAATATTTATGCTCTAACTAGAATACTCTTTCATAAAGATCCCTTGAACATTAACAAAAACAAATAACCAAAAAGAGTCAAAACTATGGTTTCACAGCGGCTTAAATCAAATGCTAACAAATTTCAAACATAAAATCTTAAAGATTTGAATGCAAAATATTCCAGTTTCTTAACAAAAATTTAAATAAACATATAACACGAAATATGAGTAAAGTAATCAAAAGCCTCAGATTTTAAAATCTATATAAAACTAGTCATTTGGGCGTCTCTTCTTTTAATTTAAGTTCTCAACTTGATCATTTTAGCTTCAGAAATTGAAATTCTATTGTTTTAAGAAGTGTTAAATTTCAAAACTTGTCTTTTTTGTTAACTAAATGGGTAATCAATGTCTTCGACATTTTTGGTTCAATGAATAAAATCAACATAATTTGTAATTTTAACACCTTCCATAAATTTGAAATTACATTAATTACACTGTGAAACAATAGTGGGGAATTACTTATACAAAATTTTGCATATGTGTATTTTCCTAACAAAATAAAAATAAAAAAATTTTGAAAATTTTTCTATATAATATAATATATATAATTTTGAAAAATTTCCTATAAAAATATGAAAATTTTGAAAATTTTAATATAAAAATAAGAAAATTTTGAAAATTTTCCTATAAAAATATGAAAATTTTCTATATAAAAAAAAAATCCTATAAGAATAAGAAATTTTTTAAAAATTTCTTATAAAAAAATTTTTATTGGAAATTTTTAAAATTTCAATTTTTTTTTTTATTAAAAATAATAAATTATTGAAAAACTTCCTAAAAAAAAATAAGAAATTTTCGAGAAATTTCTTAAAAAATAAAAAAAATTTTGAAAAATTTTCTAAATAAAAAGAAATTTTCGAGAAATATCCTATAAATTTTTTTTTTAATTTCCCATAAAAGAAATTAAAAAAAAATCCTTGCAAAATAGGAAATTTTTTTAAAATTTTCTTAAAAAATAGGAAATTTTTAAAAAATTCCAATAAAAGAGGAAATTTTTGAAAAGTTTGATATAAAAGTAGAAAATTTTTGAAAAATTTCCCATAAAAGTAGGAAATTTTTGAAAAATTTCCTATAAAAGTAGGAAATTTTTGAAAATTTTCCTATAAAAGTAGGAAATTTTTGAAAAATTTCCTATAAAAATAGGAAAATTTTGAAAAATCTCCTATAAAAATAGGAAATTTTTGAAAAATTTCCTATAAAAATAAGAAATTTTTGAAAAATTTTCTTTTAAAGTAAGAAATTTTTGAAAAATTTTCTATAAAAATAAGAAATTTTTAAAAACTTTCCTATAAAAATTAGAAATATTAAAAAAAAAAATTCCTATAAAAATACAAAATTTTTGAAAAATTTCCTATAAAAATAGGAAATTTTTGAAAAATTTCCTGTAAAAATAACAGATTTTTGGAAAATTTCTTATAAAAATTATAAATTTTTGAAAAACTTCATATAAAAATAAAAAAAAATTTTGAAAAATTTCCTATAAAAATAAGAAATTTTTGAAAAATTTTCTATAAAAATTAGAACTTTTTTTAAACTTTCCTATAAAAATGAGAAATATTTAAAAAAATTTTCTATAAAAATCCGAAATTTCTAAAAAATTTCCTATAAAAAAAATTTTTGAAAAATTTACTTTAAAAATAAGAAATTTTAAAAAAAATTTCCAACAGAAAGAAAAAATTTTTAAAAATTTTCCTATAAAACTAAGAAATTTTAGAAAAATTTCCTATTAAAATAAGAAAGTTTTTTAAAATTTTCGGTAGAAATAATGAGTTCTTTTAAAATTTCCTATTAAATAAGATATTTTTGAAAACTTTCCCATTAAAATTTTTGAAAAATTTCCTATAAGAAAAAGAAATTTTTGAAAAATTTCCAATAAAAATCAGAAATGTTAATTTTTTTTAAAAATTTCCTATAAAAACAAAAAATCTTTGAAAAAATTTCTATAAAAAAAGAAATTTTTAAAAAAATTTTCTATAAAAATAAACAATTTTTGAAAATTTTCCTATAAAAATAAGGAATTTTTAAAAAATTTCCTATAAAAACAAGAAATTTTGGAAAAATTTTCTATAAAAATAAGAAATTTAAAAAAAAAAACCTATAAAAAGAAGAAATTAAAAAAAAATTCTTATAAAACTAAAAAGTTTTAGAAAAATTTAAAATAAACTTAAAAAAATGTTTGAAAATTTTCGCATAAAAATATGAAATTTTTAAAAACTTTCCTAAAAACATAAAAAATTCTTTAAAAATTTCCTATAAAAATTGGAAATTTTTGAAAAAGTTCCTATAAAAATAAGAAATTTTTCAAAAATTTTGTACATAAATAAGAAATTTATGAAAAATTTCATATAAAAATAAAAAAATTTTGAAAAATTTCTTATAAAAATAAGAAATTTTTGAAAATTTTCCTATAAAAATAAGAAATTTTTGAAAAATTTCCTATAAAAATAAGACAATTTTTGAAAAATTTCCTATAAAAATAAGAAATTTTTGAAAGATTTCGTATAAAAATGAGAAACTTTTAAAAATAAAAAATTTTTTAAAATATTCCTATAAAAATAAGACATTATTTGAAAAATTTCATATGAAAATAAGAAATTTTTGAAAAATTTTCTATAAAAATAAGAAATTTTTTTAAAGTTTCCTATAAAAATAAGAAATTTTTGAAAATTTTCGTATAAAAATGAGAAACTTTTGAAAAATTTCCTATAAAAATAAGAAATTTTTGAAAAAAGTCCTATAAAAATAAGAAATTTTTGAAAAATTGTCTATTAAAAAAGAATTTTTTTTTAAATTTCCTATAAAAATAAGAAATTTTTGAAAAATTTCATATAAAAATAAGAAATTTTTGCAAAAATTCCTATAAAAATAAGAAATGTTTGAAAAAATTCCTACAAAAATTTAAAATTTTTAAAACGTTCCTAGAAAAATAATAAAATTTTGAAAATTTTACTATAGAGATAGTAACATTTTGAAAATTTTACTATAAAGATGGTAAACTTTACAAAAATTTTACTATATTTTTAGTAAAACTTTGAATGTTTTGCTATAAAAAAGTAAAATTTTGAAAATTGTACTGTAAAAATAGTAAAATTTTCATAATATTACTATAAGACTAGCAAAAATTTACTATTAAAATAGTAAAATTTTGAAAAGTTTACTATAAAAATAGAAAAATTTTGAAAAAATGTTAATATAATTAATTTAATTAATAAAAATGTTCTATAATAAAGTAAAATTTTTTGGAAATTTTCCTGTAAAAATAGTAAATTTTTTAGATTTTTGCCTTAAGGATAGTAAAATTTTGAAATTTTTTTTAGAAAAACAGCAAATTTTTGAAAATGTTACCAAACAAATAGTATATTTTTGAAAATTTTCTATAAAAATAGTAAAATTTTGAAGATTTTTCTATAAAAATAATTCTAAAAATATAGTTATTAACAAAAATCAAGGTAATTTCTTTAACACAGATTAATAAAACATTAATTATCATATTAACAACAAGCATTATAACATCATATGTTCAATGGAAATTAACTTAAAAACCTAGAAACATATTTTAGTTTTGGTAATTGTCTTCAATCTAAGAAATCGTGCAGATCACAAAAGATCACATTTCGAAGATGTTTTAGCTTCCGTTATAAATTTTTTAATCCAAAGAAGAACTTCCTGTTACCATTCATTGCTTATTAACAACAATTCACCTTTTATCTTTTGAATTAAAATATTGAATATTTTAATTTATTATGATTCAGATATTGATGAAGACTATAAGATTCAAAATCTGAGACAATGAAGTTGCAAAAAATCCAAACGAAATCAATTAATCAATAAAGATATAGATGAAGACCAGTATCTAAAACAATACCGACATAATTCACTCGAAAACGTTTAAGTTTGAAATAATTATTTTAATTTTAAATTTAACAGATGCCAAATATTTAATGAAAAAAAAAAAAGAATACACTACAATTATCAGAAACCTGGTGTTGCTAGCTATAATGAATAATTAAATTTTGTTAATAAATTAATACTAGGTTAAGAATTTAAACGATTTGCATAAAAGATTCTGAAATATATATTTTATGGGAACAAATATGTTACTGTTTTTACAGAAACTTTTTCAAAATTTTATTACTTTTTAGGAAATTTTTAAAATTTTATTATTTTCATAGTAAAATTTTCTAAATTTTACTATTTCCTTAAGAAAATTTTCAAAATTTTACTATTTTTATAGTTAAATTTTCAAAATTTTACTATTTTTATAGTAAAATTTTCAAAATTTTACTATTTTTATAGTAAAATTTTCAAAATTTTACTATTTTTATAGTAAAATTTTCAAAATTTTACTATTTTTATAATAAAATTTTCAAAATTTTACTATTTTTATAGCAAAATTTTCAAAATTTTACTATTTTTATAGTAAAATTTTCAAAATTTTACTAGTTTTATAGTAAAATTTTCAAAATTTTACTATTTTTATAGTAAAATTTTCAAAATTTTACTATTTTTATAGCAAAATTTTCAAAATTTTACTGTTTTTATAGTAAAATTTTCAAAATTTTACTATTTTTATAGTAAAATTTTCAAAATTTTACTATTTTTATAGTAAAATTTTCAAAATTTTACTATTTTTATAGTAAAATTTTCAAAATTTTACTATTTTTATAGTAAAATTTTCAAAATTTTACTATTTTTATAGTAAAATTTTCAAAATTTTACTATTTTTATAGTAAAATTTTCAAAATTTTACTATTTTTATAGTAAAATTTTCAAAATTTTACTATTTTTATAGTAAAATTTTCAAAATTTTACTATTTTTATAGTAAAATTTTCAAAATTTTACTATTTTTATAGTAAAATTTTCAAAATTTTACTATTTTTATAGTAAAATTTTCAAAATTTTACTATTTTTATAGTAAAATTTTCAAAATTTTACTATTTATATAGTAAAATTTTCAAAATTTTACTATTTTTATAGTAAAATTTTCAAAATTTTACTATTTTTATAGTAAAATTTTCAAAATTTTACTATTTTTATAGTAAAATTTTCAAAATTTTACTATTTTTATAGTAAAATTTTCAAAATTTTACTATTTTTATAGTAAAATTTTCAAAATTTTACTATTTTTATAGTAAAATTTTCAAAATTTTACTATTTTTATAGTAAAATTTTCAAAATTTTACTATTTTTATAGTAAAATTTTCAAAATTTTACTATTTTTATAGTAAAATTTTCAAAATAGTAAAATTTTCAAAATTTTACTATTTTTATAGTAAAATTTTCAAAGTTTTACTATTTTTATAGTAAAATTTTCAAAATGTTACTATTTTTATAGTAAACTTTCAAAATTTTACTATTTTTCTAGTAAAATTTTCAAAATTTTACTATTTTTCTAGTAAAATTTTCAAAATTTTACTATATTTCTAGTAAATTTTTCAAAATTTTACTATTTTTCTAGTAAAATTTTCAAAATTTTAATATTTTTATAGTAAAATTTTCAAAATTTTACTATTTTTATAGTGATATTTTCAAAATTTTACTAATTTTATAGTAATTTTTTTAAAATTTTACTATTTTTATAATAAAATTTTCAAAATTTTACTATTTTTATAGTAAAATTTTCAAAATTTTACTATTTTATAGTAAAATTTTCAAAATTTTACTAATCTTATAGTAAAATTTTACAATTTTTATAGTAAAATTTTTAAAATTTTACTGTTTTTATAGTAAAATTTTTAAAATTTTTCTATTTTTATAGTAAAATTTTCAAAATTTTACTTTTTTTATTGTGAAATTTTCAAAATTTTTCTATTTTTATAATAAAATTTTCAAAATTTTACTATTTTTGTAGTAAATTTTCAAAATTTTACTATTTTTGTAGTAAAATTTTCAAAATTTGACTATTTTTGTAGTAAAATTTTCAAAATTTTACTATTTCTTTATTAAAATTTTCAAAATTTTAATTTTTCTTTAGAAAAATTTTCAAAATTTTACTATTTCTTTAGTAAAATTTTCAAAATTTTACTTTTTTTTTTTAGTAAAATTTTCAAAATTTTACTATTTCTTTAATAAAATTTTCAAAATTTTACTATTTCTTTAGTAAAATTTTCAAAATTTTACTATTTGTTTAGTAAAATTTTCAAAATTTTACTATTTCTCTAATAAAATTTTCAAAATTTTACTATTTCTTTAGTAAAATTTTCAAAATTTTACTATTTCTTTAGTAAAATTTTAAAAATTTTACTATTTCTTTAAAAAAATTTTTCTATTTCTGTAAAAAAAAATTGCAAAATTTTCTTTTTCATTTTTTAAAATTGTAAAGTTCATTAGACATTTTGTTGTCACAGTTTATATTTACATATATGTTAATTAATTGATCACTCAAAAATTTATTGCATTTCTAATAATTTGGAACATAAATTTAAAATAAATCTCAATAATTACAAAAAAATTAAACCAACTGGTTTGGACCTGGCGACAAATTGTCTAAAAGCCATAAAATCAAACATCAGGAAACCTTGAATGGAATTAAACATTAAACAAACATAAAAAACAAATGGAAGAACAATGCAGTTAAAATTGATCGTGCAGAAGGTAAATCGTCAAAAGCGCGTGTGATTTTATAACGAAAAATATTGATCAAAGACAAATATTGAATGATTGATATATTTATGTATGAAGAAGAAAAAAAAAACACATTTTGTTAAAACATGTTTTACCAAATTAATGTTTATTGATGTTTAAAATTATTGTATTAAAAAAAATAAACCTAAATAAAATTTTAACAGTTCAACGATCTGTTAGTATAAACAATATTTAAATATTTTTCAAATTATTTATATTTTATTTATTTTATGTAAAAAGTCTTTTGTTTGATATGTAAAAGAATTTTAACAATTCCTGGTTTTGTGGCACAAAACAAGTTTTTTTTTTAATAGCTTAAAGCAAATATTCTTTAGTTAAATATGTCAAAATTATCTGAATACAAAATTTATAAAGAGAATATATTATTGGTTTATTTCCTGTTTAACTCATCTGCAAGGACAAATCTATGTGTTAGATTTGTTAATTTAATTTCTAGGCTTATCAATTAACAATTAAAATTAAATAAAGAATTTAAAATTTATTATGAAAACAATAACCAAAACTTGTTTTTAAATTCGTTTTGTTATACTTAAATTATTTTATAAAAATGTTGCAAAATATTACCAATAATTCGTTTTTTACAACTCGAATTAACGATCAATAAAAATCTTCAAAAAAAAAAACATTTAACCACAAAAATTTCTCAAATTAATTTATACGCAACGAATTTTAATAATAAAAAGAACAAAACTTAAAGAGTCTGGTTTTGATATTCACATGTTTAAAATTCAGAAGCTAACATTATCGACATTTTATAAAATATTATCATATTAACAAAATGCACTTAATATCCAAATGATGATTGAATTATGAATAATTTATTTTTGGGGGATTTTACGTTGGAATGACTAAAAATTTTGGAAATTTGACAAATATATTGAAATTTTTCTGAAGACATAGTGAAATTTTAAAAAATTTTACTAAAAAAATAGTAAAATTTTGAAAATTTTACCTAAGAAATAGTAAAATTTTGAAAATTTTACTAAAAAAATAGTAAAATTTTGAAAATTTTACTTAAGAAATACTAAAATTTTGAAAATGTTACTTAAGAAATAGTAAAATTTTTAAAATTTTACTTAAGAAATAGTAAAATTTTGAAAATGTTACTAAAGCAATCGTAAAATTTTGAAAACTTTACTAAAGAAATCGTAAAATTTTGAAAATTTTACTAAAGAAATTGTAAAATTTTGAAATTTTTACTAAAGAAATTCTAAAATTTTGAAATTTTTACTAAAGAAATAGTAAAATTTTGAAAATTCTACTAAAGAAATAGTAAAATTTTGAAAATTTTACTAAAAAAATAGTAAAATTTTGAAAATTTTACTAAAGAAATAGTAAATTTTTGAAAATTTTACTTAAGAAATAGTAAAATTTTGAAAATTTTACTAAAGAAATAGTAAAATTTTGAAAATTTCACTAAAGAAATAGTAAAATTTTGAAAATTTTACTAAAGAAATAGTAAAACTTTGAAAATTTTACTTAAGAAATAGAAAAATTTTTTAAATTTTACTTAAAAAATAGTAAAATTTTGAAAATTCTACTAAAGAAATAGTAAAATTTTGAAAATTTTACTAAAGAAATAGTAAAATTTTGAAAATTTTACTAAAGAAATAGTAAAATTTTGAAAATTTTACTAAAGAAATAGTAAAATTTTGAAAATTTTACTAAAGAAATAGTAAAATTTTGAAAATTTTACTAAAGAAATAGTAAAATTTTGAAAATTTTACTAAAGAAATAGTAAAATTTTGAAAATTTTACTAAAGAAATAGTAAAATTTTGAAAATTTTACTAAAGAAATAGTAAAATTTTGAAAATTTTACTAAAGAAATAGTAAAATTTTGAAAATTTTACTAAAGAAATAGTAAAATTTTGAAAATTTTACTAAAGCAATCGAAGGACTTTGAAAACTTTACTAAAGAAATCGTAAAATTTTGAAAATATTACTAAAGAAATAGTAAAATGTTGAAAATTTTACTGAAGAAATAGTAAAATTTTGAAAATTTTACTAAAAAAACAATAAAATTTTGAAAACTTTACTAAAGAAATAGTAAAATATTACTATGTCTTTAGTAAAATTTCTTTTATTTATTATTATTTATTTTTATTATTATTTCTTTAGTAAAATTTTCAAAATTTTACTATTTCTTTAGTAAAATTTTCAAAATTTTACTATTTCTTTAGTAAAATTTTCAAAATTTTACTATTTCTTTAGAAAAATTTCCAAAATTTTACTGTTTCTTTAAGAAAATTTTCAAAATTTGCTATTGCTTTAGTAAAATTTTCAAAATTTTACTATTTCTTTAGTAAAATTTTAAAAATTTTACTATTTTTTTAGTAAAATTTTAAAAATTTAAAAATTTCTTTAATAAAATTTTAAAAATTTAACTTTTTTTCTTATAATAAGAAATTTTCTTATTATAAGAAATATCGTAATGGATTTAAATGGACTGGAAAGATTGTTAAATAATTTGATATCTCGTTTTTGCCAAATTTTTGAAATGACTAACTCATTTATTCCATTTTTTTTGTATATCTGCTTCCATATAAATTCCCATAAAAATAAATATTATTTGCCTACTGTTTACAATTTTTGATTAGGCCATAAATTATTTGAATTTGTTTAGAGAGATTTTTAATACATTATTTTTTTATCATCAAATGGGAATAATAACTTTTTATGGGAAATAATTTTTAGATAAATATAATACAATTACTTTTTTTTTTTGATTTTTTTTAGATAGTAGTAAATCTGGTTACAAAAATGAAACATGTTTAAAAATAATCAATTCTTAACCTGACCCGGGGTGTAGTCTAAGTAAAAACTTATTATCTGTGTACACAAATAAAGTTTGAATAACTGATTATAGTGTGAGAATATGAATGTTGTATAAGTATGTAATTATGACTTTACTAATTGATTCATCATTTCCCAGTCCATATGGCTCAAGTTTGAGAGCTTTAGTTTGAACAGCTGTGGCTATTCCGTTATACATACTCGTATACATATGTGTATTTGTAGGCTAGGGATATTGAGAGTTTTTGAATATAAATTTCCTACAATAAGTGCTTGATAATTTTACAAATCGCTTATGAATAAGGGATTCAGAGTCCATTATATAATTAATGTCTGGAGCCCGAGCACACATCGAATTTGCCTCTTAAGACACTTTTTTTTTATAAAAACCATAAAACTTGTTATTCTTTCCAATACAATAAATCGCGCTTGTTTTCTAAGTCTTTTGTTTGCTGACGCCTATATATAAAACCCAAATTGTAAGTATAAAGTCTAAGTGTAAGTATGGGTAGAAATGTAAATATAAGACTATAATAGAAACTAAAGATGCAGGCAGAATGTTACATCTAAACATAAAACAAAACTTTAATTTTTTTGCTTTGACTGAAGCCGTTTATGCAGAATTAAATTCGGACTATAGCCTTATACTCATGCCATTTATTTATAGTCTTATCCCTATATTAGGGCTCTTTTTCCGAGAACAATGCTTAAGTTGTGGATTATATTTATAATCGAAGTATATAAATTATTATATCACTATTTGTTCTAGTTTTAATACACTTTGTATTTGCGTCCTCTACTGAATGAAAACGAACTACTTTTAAATTTTTGAGACTAGTTTTTTTTTTACAAAAATATTTATTTCACAAACAACTTACATTACTGACACATTTTAAAAATAATCACTCGGTTTACCAACCATGAGAATAGCTACCACTTGAAGCTTGAGCACTGGCTGTGGCATAAGAACCACTGCCGCCACCACCGCCACCATAAAGTTGATTGCCACCACCACCACCACAGGAATTGCAACCGCCACCAACTCCAGGACCATAGCCGCCGCCACCACCAGGATGACCACCATAGCCGCCACCACCGCCTCCGCTGCCATAACTACCGGCATTACTTGAGGCAAAGTTGCTTTGACCACCATAACCGCCTTGGCCGCCATAGCCACCTTGGCCACCATAGTTACCTTGGTCACCATAACCTCCATGGCCACCACCTCCTCCATAACCGCCGCCACCACCACCATAGTTTCCACCGCCACCACCTCCATAGCCTACTTTTTGTACAGTGTAGACAGGAACTTGTTTAACAGCTATAACTTGATAACCTGTACCACCGCCTGGATGACCGCCTCCACCACCATAGTTTTGATTATAGCCATGACCACCACCTCCGCCACCTCCATATCCACCACCATAGCCACCGCCTCCTCCACCTCCATAACCACCACCCCCACCTCCCAAGCCTAACAATTTATGCTTCAGTTTATGAAGCGTGGGAGTAGCTGTAACCAGACCCACCAACAGTAGCAAAACCACAAAACGTTTCATCGTAATCCACTTATTTCGCAAACGCACCGGATTTTGAATATTTTTTTTCTATACGCTTTCTATACGTTTGATTAGAAACTTTGCAATGAACTGAAATGTCTGGATACAAAAACCTTCACATTTATACTTCATCAGGGAAAATATATTATTCTAGGCATGATTCTTTACCTTTTTTTTAGTATTTTGGAATTTAGTTTTTTTTTTGTTTAATATATTATTTTGTACAATATTCCCAGCAATAATCTCAGGCATTAATTTGAAATGATTTAACATGATTCTATAGCTGCTGGTTGGAACAATTGTGTCGTCATCGAAATGTTTGACGTCACAATGTTGGAACTAACAACAAAGTTTGTGTGAATGAAAGGAGCTACAGCAAGCATAATTTTTTATTACACCAATATTCAAAATTTAAGGGAAGAATATAACTACTCGTAAATAGTTTGATAATGTTTAAAAAACAACTCCTAATAATTATAGCAAATGATTTCCACAGTAGAGGTAGAAGATATCATAAGGGGTCCCTGGGTTCCTTTCGAGTCAAACGAAAGCTACCACTTGCCTATGTAAGAAGTGGCAAATGATTAATAAACATAAAATTACTAGTATTGGAGACTTTCATTGATTTGAACATACCCGATGATATTAACAACTCTTTTTATTTACCACAATTTTAATTGTATTCCCATAGTAGCGATCTTCTAAATCGCCTCATACCTCTTCAATTGAAATGCTAATCATTGTTTTTAAAATCATACCATTGTAGTACTTAGTTGCCTCAATATAAAAAAAATAACTATAATTAATTTCGAGCGTGTTTAATAGTTTGGGAAAACCCTCATCGAAATATCATTGCGACTCATCTTTAGTTTTTACTTTATATTTATTTAGAATATTTTGTATTTTAACGACACTGTGCACAAAAATTTATATTTTGTAGGCTCTCACCCAATAAACCCAGTTCTGTGAATCGATTTGAATGATGCTACACCAGGGACCGTAAATAACAGTTATTTTTGAAAATGTGACCCCAAAAAATCTTCATGTTAGAGGCATGGAACACCTATAGTGTCATATATAGGGTTGCCAGTCAGGCTGGATTCGACTGGATTGTCCAGCTTTTTTAGTGCTTGTCCAGTGTCAAGCTAAAATTAAATTTGTCCAGCTAAAAGGTAAAGAATTACATTTTTTTATATTTTTAAAGAAAAACTATCTTTATGATAATGAACTTTTTTACTAAGTGATTTATGCGTTGATTACTTGATCAAGTTAATTTTGTAATAAAATTACCCTCTTTCAAATTTGTATTTACTTCACTTAAATGGCCTATATTTACAACCTATTTTAGAATTCTAATTCTTCAATTTCGTTAGTCAAGCTTTAAAAGATTTTCCTCTACTTCTACTTGGCCTTTGCATCGAATGTTCGTACGTCCTTTTTTATGAGTTCATTCTGGATCGTTTTTGAATACTTTTCTTGCAGAAGTATTTTTATCCATTCGCACAATATGCTCTAGCCAACGCCGCCGCTGCGGTTTGATGCGTTTTACTATGTCGATATTCATGGTTTATTCGAGGTCGATATTCATTGTTGATGCAAACTGGTCGAAGGATTTTTCGTAGAATCTTTCTCTCAAATACTCAAAGAATAGCTTCATCTTCTTGTGCAAGTGCCTATCATTCAGCACCATATAATAACGCAGGTAGTAAAAGCGTTTTATAGAGCGTGTCTTTAGTTCAAACAGAAAGAGCTTTATTTCTTAGCTGCCTGCTTAGGCCAAAAAAACATCTGTTGGCAAGCATGATTCTACGTTTGATTTCGAAACTTTTATCGTTATTTATGTTGACGGCTGTACAAAGGTAAAGAAATTCTTTGACAACTTCGAAGTTTTAGTTCTCACGATCACTATTGTGAACTTTATGTTTGTAGAAACCATCAGTTTTATTTTTGATTTATTGACAACTAGACCCATTTTGTTAGATTTCTTCTCGATACGTGACAAGGCGGCAGCTACCTCGCGCACTGTGCGAGGTACGATTATAGGTAACACAATATTGATGAGATCGCATGACAAACTATCGCCTTGTCTGAATTCCCGTTTAGTTATGAAGGACTCCGAGTGGCTCTTATTTATTTTAACTGTTGAGGTTGTATCCGTTTATGTCATCCTGCATAGTCTCATTAACTTCCTAGGGTTGCCAAACTCAGACATTGCATTAAACACCTTTGTTCGTATCGGGGTGTCAAAAGCAGCTTTGTAGTAAACAAAAAGATGATATGTATCAATTTGTTTCTCTTGTGTTTTCTCCAGGATTTAATGTAGCGTGAAGATCTGGTCAGTGGTAGATTTACCCGGTCTAAAGTCACGTTATTAGGTTCCAATTATTTCGTTAACTTTGGCCTTTTACATTTCACACGATAGGGTCGATATTATCTTATATGCAATTGAAAGAAGACTTATACCTCTATAATTGGCACATACAGTTTTATTTAATTTGTTTTTCCACTGAACAAAGAACACTTAGACTGCAATCGTCCGGCATACGTTCTTCTAACTACATGGTTTTTATAAGCTGGGACATAAATGATTATCAACTCCCACCAGGGATGGTTTGCAGGCAAACCATCGGCACCCGCAGATTTATTACTTTTCAGCTATTGTAATTTTAACCTCATTTTGATTTGTTCGGGAATGTCATCTTATCTACTTTCATTTGGTACTTACATATATATATATATATATAGATATATATATATATATATATATATATAAGTGGTACTTCTCTCAGACAACGAGCTGCATCCGATTCTATTTTTAGACTCATTGAAAGGGACCTATGTGTTAACGCCGGCTCCGAACGGCAAATGCATTAGTTAGAGAAGTTTTACATAGCCTAATACTCAATAACCAGTGGCTAGCTGAGTTATCAGGTGAACCGCCGCTTTTTTGAGAATTTCTTTTTTCAAGTGAGTCTGGCCAGGGATCGAACTTGGGCCTCTGGTATGCTAGGCGGATGACTAACCTGCTATACCACGGCGGTTTCACACTTACAATTTGCAAAATTTATTAATGTCCAGCTAATTTTTGGGTTGTCAAGCTTTTTTTTTTGCCTTATTTTTTTTTGCCTTATGTCCAGGATTCGTACTAACGAGCTTATAAAGAATATTGAATGATCTTCGAAAAACGATCAAAATTTAACAGTTAATGGTTATTTTGCAACGAAAAAATAAAAGTTGATTTAAAACTGTTAGAAAGGGAGTTTTATTTTTCCGGCCAAAAATAAAACTCATTTTAGGAGTTTTATTTTTCCATCAGAAAATAAAACTCATTTTAGGAGTTTTATTTTTCCGTCAAAAAATAAAACTCATTTTAGGAGTTTAATTTTTTTCCGTCAGAAAATAAAACTCATTTAAGGAGTTTTATTTTTTCCATCACAAAATAAAACTCATTGAAAAAGTTTTATTTTTTCCGTCACTCATATTTTTATTTTTTTTTTTAAATAATATTAAAATGATAGTAAAACATATAAAAAGCAAATTTAATGTCCCAATTTTACTTTATTTTATTTTCTGACGGAAAAAATAAAGCTCCTTCAATGGGTTTTATTTTCTAAAGGAGAAAATAAAACTCCTTCAATAAGTTTTATTTTTTGACGGAAAAATAAAACTCCTCAAATGAGTTTTATTTTTCAACGTAAAAATAAAACTCTTCAAATGAGTTTTATTTTTTGACGGAAAAATAAAACTCCTTTTTTAATAGTTTCATCCGAACTTTTATTTTTAGGTTCAAAAATAACTGTTTAAGATGGAGTTTTTTCATTTGACTCATAAAATAACTATTATTTAAGAACTTATTTGATAAAACTTATAACCGTTACGGTCCCCGTGCTACACATTTCTCTAGTTGAGTCTACCCCTTCATTGGAAAACCGATGTTAAATCTCAGGGTTACATTCAGATTTTGCTGAAATTTGGAACATTATAGTAATAGAAAGTGTTCATTGACTTCATCAAATGTTGATATTTTCTTATAATTGCTGCACAGTGGTTTAGAAAAAAAAAGATGGGAAAATAATTCAAGGGAAACAGTAAGCTCGATTATCATGAATTAAAACATGGCTATTGTGGAGGAGTATTCAAGCTTATGTTTAGAATTTGAAATCTGTAAACTTATCAGGAGGGGAGATATATGCCCTCAAAGTACGTCACCTCAGGTTTTTCGAAAATTGAAATCTATCTAGAAGTCACATTTGGGACCCGATATAAAAGATTTTCATATATACGAAATCTGCTAACTGAAATCATCGTATGGTTTATCTCCTAAAGTTTATGAGATATTTGACTTAGAAAAAAATTTTAACCTTTTGACGACTTAGGCCTAGAATTTTCATAATATCGGATCCAATTTTGTCTCGCTTATCCGAAATTTGTTTTATTTTATTTCTAAGGAATGTATAAATTTCACAAAAAAAGAATTAATGGAAAATTCCTAGAAGATCAAAAATTTTGTGTATTTGAGTTAAAATTTTCAAGGAAAGTAATTTTTGTGTCGTTTTTTAGTCAAAAAAGTGATAAGATTCTTTTTGAGATACCAAAGCAAAGTTGCTGAAAAAACACAAATATTATTTATAACTTTAAAAAGGGTATAAGGAAACTTTAAGTGATACCATGGTCCAAAATTTCACTTTGTCTTGACGCTAAAGCCTCTTAAAAATTACAAATTTTTTGCACTGTTTCTCACTTTATGCCTAATTTTCTCCCATCGCAAAGCTAGAATCAAAAATTCAAAAAAATTTGTTTAAACCTTCATATGTTTTTGCTATCCTGTGCAAATAACTTTTGCCGCCCAGAGTTATTAAGAGAAATATTCATAAAAAACCAGGGACCGAAAATAACTGTTATTTTTAAATTTTGATTAAAAAAAGCAACCGCAAGGAAATGTCGGAGAATTAAACCAAGTATACCATTCTGACAGTCTTGGACCAAATGCGATGCTTTTTCAAAATCTGATTTTTATTTTTTAGAAAAAAATAATAGTTTTTTTTTGATTTTTATTTTTTTGAGCAAAAATAACAGTTATTTTTAACTTTTATTTTTTCGAGCAAAAATAAAAGTTATTTTTTAAATTTTATTTTTTCGAGCAAAAATATCTGTTATTTTTTAATTTTATTATATCGAGCATGAATAAAAGTTATTTTTGACTTTTATTTTTTCGAGCAGAAATAAAATTTATTTTTATGTTCCCAACTCCAAGTATGATTGCAAAACTCAACTCCATTAATTTTTGAGCATATGCAAATTATTTTCACTGAAAAATTAACTTCGTTGGAAAAAATTTTTCAAACAAAGATAACTTTCATTTCTGCTCGAAAAAATAAAAGTCAAAAAATAAATTTTATTTCTGCTCGAAAAAATAAAAATCAAAAAAAAATTTTTTTTTTTGTTCTTACTTAAAAAAATAAAAGTCAAAAATAACTGTTATTTTTGCTCGAAAAAATAAAAGTTAAAAAATAACTTTTATTTTTGCTTGAAAAAATAAAAGTCAAAAATAACTGTAATTTTTTATTGAAAAAATAAAAGTCAAAAAATAACTTTTATTTCTGCTCGAAAAAATAAAAGTCAAAAAATAACTTTTATTTTCTGACTTTTACGATAAAGTTATAACAGTTACAGTCCCTATTTTTTATACCATTCACCACGATAGGTGGAAATGGTATTGTAAGTTTGTGCTGCTGTAAATAACACATAGAAATTTTGATCTTAGACCTACCTTTAAGTATACCAATAGACTTAGAATCACTTTCTGAACCGATTTAACGATGTCAGTAAACCTTGTAATCAAAGAACAGGTCGACATTTCTTTTCATTGCGGTATAAAATGGGTAAAATTGGTCCATTATTTTTGGTACCTCCTACAGGTCTGAAGATAATGTTAATTTTATGTATATTTTTTGCACTCATAATTTTTGTATAAGCTGTAATCAAACTACCAAATTTCGAGACAATCGGTCTACATTTGACCCAAACTCTCTTTTAAGGCCTTTTGACAGAAATAGCTTAAATATTTAAGTCTCAAGAAAATGTTTGTATGATAAAAGATTTTGCAGATATGCAAGAAAAAAACAGATATTTGATCTCAGTCATTTCGTGCAGACTTTGCTAAAAAGACTTTTACTTTCTTTCTTTGGGAAGAAAATATAAAAGGTCTCAATGTTTAAAATAATTTGTAGACAAGTGCATATTTATTATTCTAAGAAATTTAGATAATGATTATTTCCTGCACAGTGTAATGTCTAGATAACGCTTAACTATTAACTTCTAAACTTCTCATAAAAAATAAGTAAATTTTTTGCAAAATTGAATTTTTATTGGCATCAATTCATAACCACTAATTAGTAAATTTCACTTTCTAACATTTGATGCGGTAGCTACTAATTGTAGAAAATTCTTAAGTAGTTGTAAGTGAATCCCCACTAAGCCGGTAGTGAAAAAGCATTTTTGATTCAATATTAATTACAGAATATTAGAGGTTTTTTAATCTTACAAATATTCTACGCGTTAGTAGAACAAGTTCGGCTAATTTAATGAAAATCGTATTGAATCAAAAGACTTTGTGATTATTCATTGAATATTTTTTGGGTGTGTTTTTTGAATTCATTGATCTATCAAGTCTATCAATGACCTGCAAAAATTAATTGCTTAGCCTTAGCTATGACTATGAAAATTTTAGAGATTTTATTAGACACATATGTATCTGTCTTTATTAACAAAATTTTAAACATCTGTCGTATTTTTTTTTTGGTCTGGTATTGCATTAATTGCCTTATGACTTCACACTATCATTCATTCATATGATATAAATGTTGGGTTCATCATGATAAGAAAGGAAGTGTTTCTTAAATATTTCAATTAAATAACTACAGCCACATACTCAAGGGCTTATTCATATGTTTATCTATTTAGATTTAAGTAGAAAATTTTTTATTAAGATTCAAAATGTGAACTTCTATGACAATTTCTATCTTTATTTTAAGTTTATATTAAATTTAAAATGAAATTCTTTTTAAAGTAAATAATCTTATAAATTAAGATTATAGCAATTATGCGTCATTTTTTACACGCTACACTAGCACCCGCCTTAAAACAAAAAAACTTAAAATAACCATCACGTTTCATACTATGTCTTTTGATTAAAAATAACATTTTTTGAGGTAATGAAATGAATTTTAATTAAGTTGATTTGTATTGTTTTTAAACAAAATAAAGTATCATGAACTGATACAATTTACAACACCTCTCGTGTGTAAAATGATTGCGCCAGTTAAACTCTATAACGATAACAAACAAAAGACTTAGAAAACAAACGCGATTTCCTTTATTGTAAACAAATGAAATTATATTTGATTTTTTTTTTTTTTTTTAAGTAAATGGCAAATGACATTTGAAACAAAAGAATAACAAATATTGTGGTCTAATATAAGCAATTTATGTCATTCGAGACAAACTCAAAATGTAATGATAATATTAAATTCTAAAACTCGGTTCCCAATGTAAAGACATATTATAAATTAACCTCCTAATTCATAAAAGAAAACTAAAGTTGTGAAAAACTTATAATATAAATTACAGACAAAATTCCTTTGATATTTTTATTATCTATCAATGCATTAGGGGTTCATTTTACAGACTTTTGATTTCCACTATATAATTCCCCTATTTTATTATTATACCCTTCACCGCCATAGGTGGAAAGGGTATGTATACCAATAGACTTAGAATCACTTCCTGAGTTGATTTAACGATGTAAGTCCTTCCGTCTGGACGGCTAGCTGGACCCCCATGTAAACCTTGCAATCAAAGTAAAGGTGGCAATTTGATAAAATTTGGCCCAGCTCATTTTTTTTGATAGTGGGACCATGGTTATTCGTCAAAATCGGACCATTTTTTATGGTACCTCTCATAGGTTCCACTTGCCGGAATTGATATTTTGGTCTCAAATATTAAATTTAACAGAGACTACTTATGCTTGCCAAAACCACTATACCAAATTTCGTTGACATCAGTCCATATTTGACCATAGCTCCCATACAAACTCATCTACCAAAACGCACTCAATGAGACCAAAATCACTAAAACACTCATAAATCTGAAGATAATGAAAATTGTAAGTTTATTTTTTGCACACATAATTTGTTAAAACTGTAATAAATTTTGCGAAATTTCGAGATAACCGGTCCACATTTGAACATAGCTCTCATATTAGTCAGTATATAAGTCTTAAGAAAATGTTTGTATGATGACAAAATTTAGCAAACATTTGTCATTTTATAGACAAAAACGGATATGTTACCTCGAAGTGAAAGGTATCATATAATCGGGCTTGACCGACTATAGCACTTTCTTATTTGTTTACATAATTTTTGATTTTCCCTGAATAATTAAAAGCTAGTTTTACTTATTTCTAACTTTCCATTATAATCGAAAACTCTTTTTATTTAAGATTAATAAAGAAGATTTGTTAGAAATTTATGTTATAAAAGTATTATATTTTTTATAATTAATTTAACTTATTTATTAAGAATCATTGGTAAAGCTTTAACCCATTATAGATCATCTCCACTTTCAAAAAATTAAAAAAAAACACAACTTTTTTAGCTAAAGAAAAAACACTTGTTCAAAAAAGTTAGCAAGACCACACACATTTATTTACATCTATGAAGTATATGAATTTAGTTTTGCTAATTATAATTAAAAAAGGCAAAAGCTTTTGTTATATATATTTAATATCATAAAAGAAGATACTGGTACAAATGTTTCATGACTTTCATTTTCTGTTCCTGACATTGAACTTGCTTAACCTTCATGTGGGATTCATACATGAATTTATGTGCTTTAAACCACAAGCTTGAGATTTAAACTTTTAATGAAACTTGAAAAGTCTTTGTATTTTTTTTGTTTATTTTGTTAATATATATACAAAATTTTGAAAGTAAGAGCCATCTGTTGTCAAACAACTTAATTATACATAAAAGCTTGCAAAGCTTTGTTATTACTTTGAAATATATTAATTCATGTTAGATTTTCAACTGAAGCTTAAATAAGTTCTCAATTGTTTTATTTTATCAAACTAAATCAAAAGACTTAAGAAACAAGCACAACTTTAGATTTAATTTAATGTTCGAACAGATTTCAAAAACTTTAAACAGTATTTCTCTGTTTACGTTATACAAGTATGTCTGTATGTATGTATGTATGTATGTATGTATGTATGTATGTATGTATGTATGTATGTATGTATGTATGTATGTATGTATGTATGTATGTATGTATGTATGTATGTATGTATGTATGTATGTATGTATGTATGTATGTATGTATGTATGTATGTATGTATGTATGTATGTATGTATGTATGTATGTATGTATGTATGTATGTATGTATGTATGTATGTATGTATGTATGTATGTATGTATGTATGTATGTATGTATGTATGTATGTATGTATGTATGTATGTATGTATGTATGTATGTATGTATGTATGTATGTATGCATGTATGTATGTATGTATGTATGTATGTATGTATGTATGTATGTATGTATGTATGTATGTATGTATGTATGTATGTATGTATGTATGTATGTATGTATGTATGTATGTATGTATGTATGTATGTATGTATGTATGTATGTATGTATGTATGTATGTATGTATGTATGTATGTATGTATGTATGTATGTATGTATGTATGTATGTATGTATGTATGTATGTATGTATGTATGTATGTATGTATGTATGTATGTATGTATGTATGTATGTATGTATGTATGTATGTATGTATGTATGTATGTATGTATGTATGTATGTATGTATGTATGTATGTATGTATGTATGTATGTATGTATGTATGTATGTATGTATGTATGTATGTATGTATGTATGGTATGTATGTGTGTATGTATGTATGTATGTATGTATGTATGTATGTATGTATGTATGTATGTATGTATGTCTGTCTGTCTGTCTGTCTGTCTGTCTGTCTGTCTGTCTGTCCGTCTCTCTGTCTGTCTTTCTGTCTGTCTCTAGAAGGAAACAAAGGAAGTTAGGTCACTGAAGCTTGCCAAAATATTCTTTAATTTTTGATTTAATTGAAATTTGGGCGAAATCGGTTTACATTTGACCATAGCTACCGTAAAACCTTGCCTAGAACAAGAAAGTTTTATCTTAATGTCAGACAGTGTGCAAAATGTTGTAGCAATCGGTCGAAATTTGACCATAGCTTCCATATAAAAAACTTACGGAAACACACATATACCAAAACGACAGGGTTTCTGTCCGTCTGTCGTCAAATGAAGGAGCGATAGCGCCTTAACGGAAAAAGGTAGTGTGACAAAAATTTTACAAAAGTATTTTCGATATATTGAAAAAGTTGTGTATTTAAAATGGGTGAAATCGGTCCACATTTAGTTTGAGCTTTCACAAAAATTTACTTTTTTAAAAGAAAAATTTTCACAAAAATTCCTATTCTTATAGAAAATTTTTCAAAAATTACTTTTTACAGGAAATTTTTAAAAAAATTTCTTATCAACAGTCAATTTTCGAAAAATTTCTTATAAAACCGTAAATTTTCGCATAGTTTCTTTAAAATTTCCTATAAAAAGTAAATTTTTGAAAAATTTTTCTATAAAAATTAAATTTTTGAAAAATTTCCTATCAAAAGTAAATTTTTGAAAAATTTTCCATTAAAAAGTTAATTTTTGAAAAATTTTCTTTAAAAAATTCCTATAAAAAGTAAATTTTTGAAAAATTTCTATAAAAAGTAAATTTTGAAAAATTTCCTATAAAAAGTAAATTTTGAAAAATTTCCTATAAAAACTAAATTTTTGGAAAATTTCTTATAAAAAGTAAATTTTTGAAAAATTTCCTATAAAAAGTAAATTTTTGAAAAATTTCCTATGAAAAGTAAATTTTTGAAAAATTTTCTATAAAAAGTAAATTTTTGAAAAATTTCCTATAAAAAGTAAATTTTTGAAAAACTTCCTATAAGAAGTAAATTTTTGAAAAAATTTCTATAAAAAGTAAATTTTTGAAAAAATATTTCCTATAAAAAGTAAATTTTTGAAAAATTTCCTATAAAAAGTAAATATTTGAAAAATTTATTAAAAAAACTAAATTTTTGAAAAATTTCCTATAAAAAGTAAATTTTTAAAAAATTTCCTATAAAAAAGTAAATTTTTAAAAAAATTCCTATAAAAAGTAAATTTTTGAAAAATTTCCTATAAAAAGTAAATTTTTGAAAAAATTCCTGTAAAAAACCAAGTTTTTAAAAAACTTCCTTAAAAAGTTAATTTTTAAAAAATTTCCTTTAAAAGGTAAAATTGTTGAAAAATTTTCTTTAAAAAGTAAATTGTTGAAAAATTTTCTTTTAAAAAGTAAATTTTTGAAAAATTTCCTTTAAAAAGTAAATTTTTGAAAATTTCCTTTAAAAAGTAAATTTTTGAAAAATTTCTTTAAAAAGTAAATTTTTGAAAAATTTCCTATAAAAAGTAAATTTTTAAAAAATTTCCTATAAAAAATAAATTTTTGAAAAATTTCCTATAAAAAGTAAATTTTTGAAAAATTTCCTATAAAAAGTAAATTTTTGAAAAATTTCCTATAAAAAGTAAATTTTTGACAAATTTCCTATTAAAAGTAAATTTTGAAAAATTTCCTATAAAAAGTAAATTTTTGAAAAATTTCATTAAAAAGTAAATTTTTGAAAAATATCCTATAAAAAGTAAATTTTTGAAAAATTTCCTATACAAAGTAAATTTTTGAAAAATTTCCTATAAAAAATAAATTTTTGAAAAATTTTCTATAAAAAGTAAATTTTTAAAAAATTTCCTATAAAAAGTAAATTTTTGAAAAATTTTTTATAAAAAGTAAATTTTTGAAAAATTTCCCATAAAAAGTAAAATTTTTGAAAAAAATCCTATAAAAAGTAAGTTTTTAAAAAAATTTCCTTAAAAAGTTAATTTTTAAAAAAATTTCATATAAAAAGTAAATTTTCGAAAAAAATTCCTATAAAAAGAAAATTTATTATAAAAAGTAAATTTTTTTCTGATTATTTGAGGGTTATTTTTGAAAAATATATGACAGAAAGAAGCTTTTAGAAGCATATTTTAACACGCATATTAACATATTTAAGTAGTTGTTTGTCAGTTTGAACCTAGAACCCTTTTGACTCTATGGGTACGCAAGTGTTAATTTGTATAAAAAATATAATTAATGGCTTCTTTGAACGATTTGCTGAATTTTTATTCAAATATAATAATAAAAACATGTAATTTTTAGTACCTTATTTGAAAAAAAATATTATTTTAAACATTTTACTTTTGACCCTGCTATTAATAGGGTTAATGACATTCAATTCCGACCAAAGTTCTAATTTATATTTCTACCCATCTAAACAATAATAGTAACAGTTTTGTTTAAAAAATTCTTAATATATTAACTATTCACGTGCTTTTTTATAACTTTGGTGAAAAATTGATTTTTTGTCAAAATCCTTTGATTTTAAGTCGCAAGTACGGCTACGCCGTTACAGATATCGATTTTATTATTTTTTTGTACTATTTTTACTAACACTTAGGAACCTTTTTTTTAGTTTTTTTTTTTATTTAACAAACTGTTGAAAAAACCAAAAAAAGGAGTTTTGAAAACTGTATGAAAAAAAAATATTTTTTCGTTCTATGCAAAAGGGACTTAATGTGATTAAAAAAACCAATTGCTTACCAAATATTTTAAATTTTATTCTACTTATTGCGAGTCACTTTACTTTTATTCACTTAAATTTTAGAAACACAGAAAAGCAATACGATCCATGGTATAGTTTTAAATTTGATACCCGTCCTCATATTTAATAAATTGTATTTTAAAACCTTCGAATATTTATCTTTTATTAGGTTTTCTATGGAAATTTATTTATGGGAGTTATTACTAGTTGATAACTATTTTTTATAAAATATTTTCTAGTAGAAAATGAATACAATGTTAATAATTTATGTTGAAAATTTGTAATTGATTTAATTTTGTACAACCCTAAAAGTATACTTTTAAAATGTTGGGAAATTGTGATATTTTGATAGTAACCCAAGAGTTGTTACTTTGATATACTTTCTTAAAAATTTGTGAAATAAAATTTTTATTGCTAAATTTTGTATTAATTCAAATTTTCCTAAATGTAACGACATTGCCAAAAAAAAAAAAAAACACTACAATAACCAATTTCTACTTGAATGGCATACTTACATACACATAAATAATATTCAGAATTGTACAAACGAAAGACTTAAGAGACATGCGTCATATTTCCATTTTTTGAATCGTTTATTCCATTGTTCATAGAGATCACAGTCGTTTTTGTAGAATACATTTTAAATGACAATAGCAATAGTATGTAGATTATTTATTGTTTCCACCAACCGGAGGATGAACCAGAAAAGGAAGATGAGCCACCATAACCGTATCCGCCAGCACCACCAGAGCCATAACCACCAACACCTCCTGCACCATAACCACCAGCTGATTTACCAGCCCAAGCACCAGCACCACCGGAACCAAAACCGCTTGAACCACCGTGACTACCAGAGCCATAACCACCTAGACCACCGAAGCTTCCAGAAGATTTACCAGCCCAAGCGCCTGCACCACCTGAACCGAAACCGCTTGAACCACCATAGCCTCCGCTTGAACCACCATAGCCAAAGCTACCGGCACCTCCAGAGCTATGACTGCCAGAACCAGCATAACCTCCAAAACCACCAGAGCTATGACCACCATAACCTCCTGAGGATTTTCCAGCCCAGCCAGAAGCAGCACCAGAGCCATAACCTCCACCGTTACCAGCAGATTTGCCAGCCCAGCCAGCAGAACCGGAAGCAGCACCACCATAACCACCACCTAAAGCTCCGCCATAACCACCAGAAGCTTTAGGAGCTGCGTAAAAAGGAGCGGGAGCTACAGGAGCAATAAAGGGACTATGATTGGAACTAGAATGTCTGGCAACAGAAACACCAAAACCACCACTGTGGGCACTGCCTACAGCTCCGGCATAACTTCCTCCACCGCCATGTCTTCCTCCGGGCAAATAGCCACCATGGCCACCAGCGCTGACAATGGTTAGAGAAGCTAAAACTGCTACAAAGGCCTGAAATATTTTAAGAATTTTTTGAAGATTTGATAAGGAAAATTCGAAATTTATTAAACAATTTTATAGTATATACCTTCATTTTTCTTTAAATTATTACTTTAGTTAATTGTTTGGATACTCTTCAATTTGATTTGTTTGTTAGAATAATTTTAATTTCCAAAATGTTTGGAATTTATACCATTTTTCTCTAAGTTATGTTTTTTTCAAAATTAATCATTTTAGTCTTGATCCAAATGTTTTCTTTGTTCCTTATTCTTTTGTGGTCATTTTTAGCTTTGCAAAGAATCTTCTTTAATTTAACTTAATATTGCTAAACAATAATTAATTATGATTTTTAATTATATGTTTTTAATTTTTTTCTCACTTACTCTTTCTTGCTAATAGTTAGTCTTAGCTAATGCGGGTAATAGTTGTCTTCAATCGATTTAATCATTAGCAGTAGTTGAAATCATGTGTATATGAACAATTATTATTGTTATCTCATAGTGTTTTTTCTTTAACGTTTTTGAAAAAGTAAGATTCACCGGCCTTTAATGCACACCAAACAACGAATTTTCATATATAGAGCGGTTTTCTCGAAATATTCAATTTGATTTATTCTTCTTCTGTTATCCTTGACTGTCAATACACAGTGGGATGGTTAAAAAAAAGTACAATGAAAATAAGTCCATAACTTCTAAACCGTTGGGGGTTTTTAAAAATTTCATCTGGATATAGCAGAAGTGTTGGGAAGCTTAAGTTTTGAACCTGGACAGCCTAGATGTTACTGGGGCGGCACAATCGGCTCTTAAAGTAAGGCACCTCAGACTCATAAATCACTTAAAACGATATATAATTGTCATTTCCCAACCGATTTAAAAATCATACTATGTATATAACAAATATCAAGATTTACAAAAAACATTACCACATGCATATGTTTTCTCTTACGATTTAAAGATATTCGACTTCAAAAAAGTACAGGTTGCAATTCTAAAGATAATTTTATGAAATTTGGCACAGATCCTGTTTTTGATGGTGGAAACATTGCTATTGAAATTCGTGAAATCGGTCCATTATTTATGGTAAATCCCATAGGTCGCACTTCCCAGAACTAATATTTTGGCCATTAATATCAATAGTTTTTCATGAAATTCAAAACAAATACTGCGTATGTGAACCGAAATTACTGTACCAAATTTCTTTGAAATCGGTCCACATTTGACCATAGCTTCCATACAAATTCTTCTTTAAAGGCGCTCTAAATGAGACAAAAATCACTGAAACGCTCGTAGATCTAAAGATATTGAGAGTTTCAAGTTTATTTTCTGCACACATAACTTATATAACAAATGTAATCAATTTGCCAAATTTCGAGATAATCTGTCCACATTTGACACTAACTCATATATAAGCCCAAATGACGGAAACACCTTAAACATATAAGTTTTGAGAAAATGTTTGTATGATGGCAAATATTTTTAAAAACACCTTTGACCTAAGTAGTGAAGGGTATCGTATGGTCGGGCTTGACTGATTATAGCACTTTCTTACTTGTTAAGTTTTTACAGTTTGTCCCAGAAAATTCGTGTCCTTTTCAACACGCCTAAGGATCTGCAGCAAAAAAATAAACTTTATAGTATAGAAATTACAAAGTAAGACATTCCTTATCATCTAAAGTCTTATAAGTACTAAGTAGTTGAAATTTATTTAAAGTACAATTAAGTTTACATAGTTTTTATACCCTTCACTTATGGGTGGAAATGGTGTTATACGAATATGCTGATGTAACGAATAGAAATATTTGTCTTAGTATACCAATAGGCTTAGAATCACTTTCTGAGTCGATTTAGCGATGTCAGTCCGACTGTCCGTCTTGCTGGGAGCCCAGGTCGAAATTCTAAAGATAATTTGATGAAATTCGGCACAGATCATTTTTTTGACGGTGGGTCCATTATTTATGGTAAATCCCATAGGTCGCACTTTCCAGAATTGATATTTTGACCATTAATATCAGTAGTTATTCATGAAATTCGAAACAAATACTGCTTATGAAAACCAAAATCACTGTACCAAATTTCTTTGAAATCGGTTCACATTTGACCATAGATAGCTCCCATATAAACTCATCTGTCAAAACGCACCAAATGAGACAAAAATCTCTAAAATGCTAATAAATCTGAAGATAATGAAATTTAGAGTTTATTTTTTGCATACATCATTTTTGTAAAAACTGTAATCAATTTGCTAAATTTCAAGATAATCGGTCCACATTTGACCCTAACCCCCATATAAGTCAAAATGACGGAAACAGTTTAAATATATAAATGTTAAGAAAATGTTTGTATTTTGGCAAAATTTAGGAAATATTTGTCTTTATACAAGAATAAGTAAGAGTGTTATATTCGGCTGAATCTTGTATACCCACCATCAAGTTGTACGAGATAGTTTTTAACTGGCGTTTGTGGCATTTTAGTGGTTACCGGGAGCGGTTTTTATATGAAAGCTATGGTCAAAAATGGACCGATTCCTATAAAATTTGACATACTGACTGAAAGTTGCATAAAACTTCTCTGTTCTAAATTTTGTAGTCATAGATTTTACAATTTTATTCAATTTATCAGCATAAATGTGATTCCTGGGGCAGGGTTATATGGGAGCTTTAACTAAATGTGAACCGATTTTACCCATTTTCAGTACACAACTTCTATAACATATCGAAAATATTTTTACTAAATTTTGTCTCTCTAGCACTTTTCGTTAAGGCGCTATCGCTCTTTTCTCTGACGGAAAGACGGACATAAACCGACTTTTCTTTTTGTATTTTTGTGTTTCTGTAAGTTTTTTATATAGGAGATATGGTCAAATAGTAACCGATTGTAACAAAATTTTGCACACTGGCTGACATTCACATAAGACTTCCTTTTGTAAAATTTTGTTTCTGTAGCCTTTTTCGTTAAGGCGCTATCACGCTTTTATCTGACGGACAGACGGACATAAACCCCCTTTTCTTTTTGTATTTTTGTGTTTCCGTAAGTTTTTTATATGGGAGCTATGGTCAAATGGTGACCGATTGTGACAAAATTTTGCACGATCATTGGCATTGACACAAGACCTCCTCGTACTAATTTTAGGTGAAATTTTGGCTGTTTCCGTAAGTTTTTGTATGGGAGCTATGACTAGATTTGAACCGATTTCGATGAATCTTTATTTGCTGCCTAGGGCTTATGCAAAACTTCTATAGATCAAATTTTATCATCATAGCTGTTACAGATTGTCATTTATTAGCAAATAAGTGATAAGCGTAGACGAGGTTATACGGGAGCTATGGTCAAATGTTAACTGATTTTTCCCTGTTTCGATACCAAAATTTTTTCGTAGATGAAGAATGTTTTTACTAAGGTTTAGTGAGCTAGCTCCTTTCGTTAAGGCGTTATCGTGATTTCAACAGACAGACAGACGGACAGACAGACGGACAGACAGACGGACAGACAGACGGACAGACAGACGGACAGACAGACGGACAGACAGACGGACAGACAGACGGACAGACAGACGGACAGACAGACGGACATTGCTCAATCGTCTTAGAATTTCATAAGAATTCAGAATATATATCGTTTTTGATTTTTGAGCCAATATTAATTACAAACGGAATGACAATCTCAATATACTCCCCATTCTTTTTGATGGTGGGTATAAAAAGAACACCTTTGGCCTTAGTGGTTAAGGGTATCGTATGGTCAGGCTTGACCGACTATAGCACTTTCTTACTTGTTTATATATTAACTTTAAGCACTTATAACTTCTTGCATAGTAAAGGTTTTGCTTGTCGAATATTTAAAATTTTGTTCGTTTTTTAGAAAACTTTAAATCAAGAAAATCGGTTCATATATATGGGTGAATCCTGCGTGACGGACGATACATTTGGACGGATTTTGTTGCACTTAAATGCATTGCAAAGATTTCAAAGAATATTAGCCCATCGATTGTGCTATCGAATGGCGTTTGTTAATTTACATACTTCTTTTGTAGGAAAAAGATAATTGCACTAGTCAAACTAAAAAAAAACTTTATTTCTGTGACGGACGCTATACACTGTGAGCACTTTTTTCTTGACGTTATTTATATCACTCCAATTGCTTTTGATGGGGTCTTTTACATTCAATTGTATAAAATTAAGCAGACTTTGAGCCCCTGCTGAAACTTAATACCAAAATGTATGTTTTTGCGATTTTTATGAACTTTTTAAAAACCTATTTTTTTCAAAAATATATAAAAATTCGAGGTGGGTGCAAATTAAGACCTGCCATTTACGAAGACAGCAATCAAAAATTGTATCCATTATATATTCTAAAGGATCAATATATGGTAAATTTTTCCATAAATACAAATACGCGATTTTGACAGTTTTAAAATTTTGTCCTTGGTTTAAGTTTTTTCGGATTTGCCCATATACAAGCATAGCAATTTTTATTTTTTGTCGAATATCTTTAAACTCAACCACTCTTCTGTATTGAATGTTAGCCATACGTCATTCTATGAATAGTTTGCACTCTTCTAGCACGAGCCCAAATACGTCAGCTCCTTCCCTGTGGATTCCAACGAAGCTATTGTCGAGCAATGTTGATATTTGAGCTTTTAAGTATGTGGCACCTGTAGATGCAAGGATTTGGTTTGTAGCGCTAAGTAGATCTTCATTTCTTATGCGTAAGCATATGTTCGCAAAAGTTTGCACTTTGCTTAAATGGCCAATGTCAAAACAAATCAAGTAAGAGTGTTGTATTCGGCTGTGCCGAATCTTATATACCCACCATCAAGTTGTGTTAAATTTAGAAACATATCTCATATAACTACAAGGGTGCAGCTAATTCAAAATCTAGACCAAAACTGAAAAAATCGCTAAGCTAATTGGTATTGTTGGTAAAACATTTGGACTAAATTCGGTTGCCGTACCTTTATAGTTCAACATTTAAAAATATTTTCGTGGTTTCCCCAGTATTTACTTTGATCAAAATTCGGTCTCATAACCGGGTATAGTTTTACAATAATAAGTTGTTAAATACTTTTCGTTGTGATTAATATGTAGTTACGCTAAACACGTTAATAGTAATACGGCAAGTCCATATATTTCGTTAGGAGTTCCTAATGCATTCATCATATATAAAGTCTGGGCTGAACATTAACTGATGCCTATATTATTTCATAGGTGCAATCTTAATATAATAAATGTACCTCCAAATCTTTTTGATTGGGGATATTATATATATATAAGAATTATAGCCAAATGTTGACCGATTGTAACAAAATTTTACACACTGGCTGGTATATATATAGAGCTATTTTTTCTACTCAAAATTTAGTGGCCATAGCTTTCATAGTTTCTAATTTAATAGCTTTTGACTGGCCTTTGCTAAAATTTTTGGTTTCCGTGAGTGTTTTTTATATGAAAGCTAAAGTCAAATATGGACTGATTTCTATAAAATTTGATAAACTAATGAAAAACTGCATTAAACTTCCCTATTTTCAATTTAATCGTCATAGCTATTACAATTGTATTCAATTTATCAGCACTAATGTGTTTCCCGGGGCGGGGTTATATGGGAGCTCTAACTAAATTTAAACCGATTTTGTCCATTTTCAACATACATCTTTTTCAAGATATCCAAAATACTTTTGTAAAATTTTGTCCCTCTAGCTCTTTTCGTTAAGGCGCTATCGTGCTTTTATCTGACGGACAGACGGACATAAAGCACCTTTTCTTCGTGTATTTTTGTGTTTCCATAAGTTTTTTATATGGGAGCTATGGTCAAATGGTGACCGATTGTGACAAAATTTTGCACACTGGCTGGCATTGACATAAGACTTCCTTGTGCTTAATTTAGTCGTACTAGCTCTTGTAGTTAAGGAGCTATCACGATTTTATCTGACGGACAGACGGACATAAATCCCCTTTTCTTTTTGAATTTTTGTGTTTTCGTAAGTTTTTTATATGGGAGCTAGGTCAAATGGTGACCAATTGTGACAAAATTTTGCACACTGGCTGGCATTGATATAAGACTTTCTTGTGCCAAATTTAGTGATTATATCTGTTATACTTTTAGATTTATTGGCATTTAAGTGTATTTTAGGTGAAATTTAGGCTGTTTTCGTAAGTTTTTTGTATAGGAGCTATGGCTAAATGTGAACCGATTTCGATGAAACTTTAAATGCTACCTAGTGCTTATATAAAACTTTTAGATACTAAATTTTGTCATCATAATTTTGAGCCAATATTAAGAAAATAACAAAAGGAATGACAATCATCCGCCTAGCATACCAGAGGCCCAAGTTCGATCCCTGGCCAGACTCACTTGAAAAAATAAATTTTCAAAAAAGCGGCGGTTCACCTCATAACTCAGCTAGCCACTGGTTGTTGAGTATTAGGTTAAAAACTAAAACTTCTCTAACTAATGCATTTTCCGTTCGGAGCCGGCGCTCCGCCGCGGCGTTAAAACGTAGGTCCCTTTCAATGAGTCTAAAAAAAGAATCGGATGTAGCTCAATGTCTGAGAGAAGTACCCCTTGTTCCAATTGGAATGTTGTCGGGGAATTATATATATATATATATATATATATATATATATATATATATATATATATACATATATACATATATATATATATATATTGAGATTGTCTTTTGATGGTGGGTATAAAAAATAGTTTTGAGCAAATTTGATTTAAAATTTTTATTTTCCATAGTAACATTGCCCAGCAAAGCCCTTATAAATCTGCTCTAAGTAAGGTTAGAGGTTAGCTATTGGAGCTAAATAAAAAAGGAAAAAATAAGACAATCTAATGCAATGATTTACTAAAAAAAGCAAAAAATTGACATTGGCCATCTTAGCGCCAAGCCACAGATTAATTTTGACAACATGAAATCTATAATAAGTTAAGTGTTCAATGAGAGGAAAATTATACTTGAGCTTTGGTTGAAATTTAAGTACGGAAAAACAGCACGGAAATACTGTAATGAGTTAAGGCATCCTAATGGGAGGTACATGAAAAAGTAAAATAGCAAAGTGATAATCCTTGGGACACAAAAGTATCTGTGTCAAATTTCATAAAATTAGATTTCAAATAACGACTTGTACTTTGATCACATGGATATGCATCCAGCCAGTCGTAGGAACATCGTGTGAGACTAGTATTTCTATACGTTACAAACATCAGCATAAACCTAATATACACTTTCCATCTATGGTGGTGAAGGATATTTTATTTTCCATATCGATATGATCGTATGATAAATTTCTATTAATTTTTGTTTTTTTTAGGAAATCCATTTGTTAAAATCTTCCTATTTTTAAATTGTTTGCTATTTAGTGTAATTAATGATAGTTATCGAAAAAGATTTTATATTGAAAATTTAGATGTTTTGATTAATCACTATAAAAAATTTAAGTTAAAGTCTTTTCTGTATTAAAACACTTTCTTCTTTAAAACTAACCTCACACAATAAATATAAAGCAATTAACACTTGAACAAAATAAATTAGTTTTAACAACTCAACATTATGTGTTTAAAGCATTAAATATCTATAACAATTTAACAATACTTAGTATTCAAATAACAAATATGACCCCCAGTGCTAAAGACTATTAGCAAAAAGGAGTTTAATAAATTTAATTAAGTTAAAATTAAGCAAATTGTATAGAACCGAAGCATCGAACATTTAACAAAAGAATTGTTGAAGCAAAAAAAAAACACGAAATATCGATTGACCACAGACAAATGAAAAAAGTAGATAAAATTGATTAAAAAAACCCAAAAAGAACAAAGAGTAATTTTTTGAAGAATTATCCAAAAGTCAAAATATAATTACGATCTTCTTCTAATCTTATTTTACTATATAATACCAAAATTTTGAAATATTAAATTATTCCGAAAATTAAAAGCAATTAAAGAGGATCTAATAATCTAGCTTTAAAAGAATTTGCAAAAATCTAAAGAATTATGAAGGTAATCATTTTCGACAGACTTACTATTAATTGATATGATATTTACTGAGTTCCTTTTATTTTGCAGGCTTTTGTAGCACTTTTAGCTTCTCTAACGGTGGTCAGTGCTGGTCATGGTGGTTACCTGACTGGTGGTAGACATGGCGGTGGCGGCTATGGTGGTGGTGGCTATGGTGGATCAGGCAGCTACGCCGGTGCTTCCAGCAGTGCTTATAGTAGTGGTTTTGGTGGTGCTGTGTCCAGACATGCCAGTGCTGGTCATGGTTCTTATGCTCCTGCTCAGTTATATGCAGCCCCTAAAGTTTCCTATGGAGGATCTGGTGGTTATGGTGGTGCTTTAGGTACCGGTTATACAGGCGGAATTTCAGGTGGTGGTTATGGTTCTGGCTGGGCTGGCAAATCAGCTGGTGGATTTGGAGGCCATGGTGGCGGCTATGGAGGCTCGAATGGCTATAGCTCTGGTTCAAGTGCATGGGCTGGCAAATCATCTGGCAGTTTCGGTGGTCTTGGCGGTTATGGTGGTGGTTATGGCTCCGGAGGTCATGGAGGCAGCTATGGCTCTAGTGGTGCAGGAGGCTATGGTGGTTCCAGCGGTTATGGTTCAGGAGGTGCTGGTGCTTGGGCTGGTAAATCATTGGGCAGCTTCGGTGGTCAAGGAGGTTATGGTTCAGGTGGTCATGGCAGCTATGGTGGTTCAAGCGGTTTTGGTTCTGGTGGCTCTGGAGCTTGGTCTGGCAACTTTGCTGGTCTCGGTGGTTATGGTGCTGGTGGTCATGGTGGTTACGGTTCAGGTGGCTATGGTTATGGCGGAGCATCTGCTTCATCTTCTGCCTCTGCTTCCAGTTGGTAAACAAATTCGAAAAGTATTAAAATTTCTTAAATTTAACGAAAAATTATTAACGATTTCTTAAGATGTCTGTGATCTTGGTATAAAAAAAAACAAAAATTAAATAAAAAATATGTATATAAGAAAAATGTTAATCTTTTTTTTAAGTATTTAGAAAAAAATCTTTAAAAATCGATCATTTATGTTTAAAAAGTCTTTCCAAATAATTTTGAATAATCGGTGAAAATTCAGAATATATAACATATAATCGTTGATAATTTACAAAATGTTATTTGTAATTTCCTTAGCCTAAAAATTAAATAGGCTTCAAATTCAGAAAACGATATTTGTTTGAAACTACACCTTATTTTAACTTTTGTTGAACAAATACTTTAGAAAACAAAATATTTTCAAAAGTTCTTTTTATTCTATTCAAATTGAGAAAAGGAGATTTATTAGAAATTACATATATGAAATCCAATGCATCCCAAAGAAGTCACTGATTGGTGTGAATTTTGTTAAATTTTCTTTAAGATTGATGTTGGTCATGATGTCTCTATCAATGACCAGAGTTATAAATTGATAGTCAGGACATCAACAAGGTTTCAAGAGAATGGCACTACATGCTACAATTAAGTAAATATTCTACTCAAAAGATTTGAGGGTTTGGTCATCCTACATGCAGATGATATGAACTGCCACTGAAATCATCCGATTTTGTTTCGTTAATTATTTTCTTATAGGGTTTTTAAGTCGCAAGTGTATACAAATAAGCCACAAACCATAGCCGTTCTCAAAACCTTGTGCCAGGGATATGGAAAATTTGTCATTTCGGATGCGCTTCTTTCAAAGAATACTAAGAACTAATTTGAAAAATTTCAGCATTTAATTCCTCGGATAGGTTTTGTAAAGGAATAATCAAATTGGATAATATTTTACCTAAAAATTTGTTTTATTTAAATTAAAAGATAAACCCTATAAAAAATTAACGCATGTCTCTTAAGTCTTTTGATTTTTACCCTGACTCTTGATTAATTTAGGCTGTTCAAAAGGTTTGCATAATTAAAATTCATATAATTATTTTCATAAAAAGTCACTTTTTTGTCTTTCTCTTTGTGTAAACTTAAGATTCGTTTCCTAAGTCTTTTGTTTTTTTTTAGCAAATTAAGTACTTAATGATTTGCTTCACAAATAGGTGAGGTCTTCGTTTATCAAAGTACTAAGACGACAAAATACTCTACATAAGCAGTTACTTCGCGTTAAAGTTATAACTGCTCCATTGGTCAGTTAAAGCTTTTGGCCATTCATTTAAAGAATAAGTTCAATCACAGAAACATCTTGAAAGAGTATTACATAGTAAATATCCATAAAATATTCGTTCTGGTCCGTGGTGCTAAAATGTTATTAGCAGACCTCAACATAAATAAGTCTTCTGCTCCGGATGACAATTCGGCAATGATTTTAAAGGATTGTGCCATTAAATTAATTTATATTATAACTTTTAATAGTTATCAAACTAGTTTTTTATAGAAAATTGAATCTTACCAGATGTTTTGATTAGTCACTATAAGAAATTTTAGTTAAAGTCTTTTCTGTATTAAAACACTTTCTTCTTTAAAACTAACCTCACACAATAAATACATATAAAGCAATTAACACTTGAACAAAATAAATTAGTTTTAACAACTCAACATTATGTGTTTAAAGCAATAAATATCTATAACAATTTAAAAATATTTCGTATTCAAAACAAATATGACCCCCACTGATAAAGACTATTAGCAAAAAGGAGTTTAATAAATTTAATTAAGTTAAAATTAAGCAAATTGTATAGAACCGAAGCATCGAACATTTAACAAAAGAATTGTGGAAGCAAAAAAAAACACGAAATATCGATTGACCACAGACAAATGAAAAAAGTAGATAAAATTGATTAAAAAAAACCCAAAAAGAACAAAGAGTAATTTTTTGAAGAATTATCCAAAAGTCAAAAGATTATTAATATCTTCTTCTTAATTTTCTATATAATACCAGCATTTTAAAATATTAAATTATTCCGAAAATTTAAAGCACTTAAAGAGGATCTAATAATTTCGCTTAGAAAGTATTAGCAAAAATCTAAAGAATTATGAAGGTAAAAATTTTCGAAAGACTTACTGGTAATTGATATGATATCTACTATGTTCCTTTTATTTTGCAGGCCTTTGTAGCACTTTTAGCTTCTCTAACGGTGGTCAGCGCTGGTCATGGTGGTTACTTGACTGGTGGTAGACATGGCGGTGGTGGCTATGGTGGTGGTGGCTATGGTGGATCAGGCAGCTTTGCTGGTGCTTCCAGCAGTGCTTGTAGTGGTGGTTTTGGTGGTGCTGTGTCCAGACATGCCAGTGCTGGTCATAATTCCTATTCTCCTGCTCAATTATATGCAGCCCCTAAAGTTTCTTATGGAGGATCAGGTGGTTATGGTGGTGCTTTAGGTACCGGTTATACAGGCGGAATTTCAGGTGGTGGTCATGGTTCTGGCTGGGCTGGCAAATCAGCTGGTGGATTTGGTGGACTTGGAGGCCATGGTGGTGGTTATGGAGGCTCGAGCGGCTATAGCTCTGGTTCGAGTGCTTGGGCTGGCAAATCATCTGGCAGTTTCGGTGGTCTTGGCGGTTATGGTGGTGGTTATAGCTCCGGAGGTCATGGAGGCAGCTATGGCTCTGGTGGTGCTGGAGGCTATGGTGGTTCCAGCGTTTATGGTTCAGGAGGTGCTGGTGCTTGGGCTGGTAAATCATTGGGCAGCTTCGGTGGTCAAGGAGGTTATGGTTCAGGTGGTCATGGCAGCTATGGTGGTTTAAGCGGTTTTGGTTCTGGTGGCTCTGGTGCTTGGTCTGGTAACTTTGGTGGTCTCGGTGGTTATGGTGCTGGTGGTCATGGTGGTTACGGTTCAGGTGGCTATGGTTATGGCGGAGCATCTGCTTCATCTTCTGCCTCTGCTTCCAGTTGGTAAACAAATTCGAAGTATTAAAATTTCTTAAATTTAACAAAAAATTATTAACGATTTCTTAAGATGTCTGTGATCTTGGTATAAAAAAAAACAAAAATTAAATAAAAAATATGTACATAAGAAAAATTTTAATCTTTTTCTTAAGTGTTTAGAAAAAAATCTTAAAAAATCGATAATTTATCCTTAAAAAGTCTTTCCAAATAATTTTGAATATTCGGTGAAAAATCAAAATATATAATATATAATCGTTGATAATTTACAAAATGTTATTTGTAATTTCCTTAGCCTAAAAATTACATTTGCAATAAAAATTGATACAAACTTAAAATCTTAGGCATTTCCATAAATACTCTTCAAATTGAGAAAACGATATTTATTTGAAACTACACCTTATTCTAATTTTTGTTAAGCAAATACTTCAGAAAAAAAAAATATTTTCAAAAGTTCTTTTGATTCTATTCAAATTGAGAAAAATAGATTTATTAGAAATTACATATATGAAATCCAATACATCCAAAAAAATTAGCTAATTGTTTTAAATTTTGTCCATATTTCTTTAAGAACGATGTTGGCCATGAAATTTCTGCCAATAGCGAGAGTTATAAATTGATGATCAGGACATCAACAATTTAGGATTTCAAGATGGTGGCGCTAAATTCTACAAGTCACAGTGGATATTCTACTTAAAAGTTATATGAACTGGCATTGAAATCATTCGATTTTGCTCCGTTAAGCATTTTCTTATAGGGTTTTTAAGTTTTATTATTTAATCAAAAAATTAAAAAGATAAAGTCGATCTAAATGTATTATTGCTAAATTTACTCATTTTGGTATCACATAAATTGTTTAAAAATTATTTTCTCAAATTATTGAAAAAAATATTATATACTTAATTTTTGATTTGAGAAATAAATAGTAAAATCGGTAAGTTTAACTTAAGGAAAAAAAGTTCTTTATAGAAAACAGGCCCTATGCTCCACTGGGAGTCAAGCATAATAGAAGAAGAAGAAGAATAGAAGACATTATGCCACCGTTTGATGGAATTTGGGATCCTGTTGTTATTTGAATTGTCTATATCGACGTCTTTCTACTATGGAACTGTTCACAAGTTACGTAGGCAGTCATGGAAGCTCGGCAAGGCATCTTGTTCAGAGGATATCTTTAAGTCAAAAATAGCTCTGCCTGGCTTTAGTAGAGCAGATTATAGTGTCGATGTAGCAGGTTTTGGATTGAATTTTTTTGGCCAAATTGGCAAAACCATTATTAAAAATTGTGTAGCTCTTGAAGAGTTTACTGCATGATATTCCATAATTAACTATTTTTGCATCTTTAGAAGTGAATGAGAAGTAAAAAGTGTTAGACTTTGTAGCTCTTATCGAAACAACTTGCGGTATCGATGTCAAAACAGCGCTCTGTGAAGTGATGGACAGATAAACTTAAAAGCGTTGCTAACGGACTGAAGGAGTGACAAAAATGATGGGGGGGAAATCAAGGTCTTATTAAAATTAATAACAAAGATCCTAATGTTTTAAATTTATCATCATTTTACTACATAATAAACCACGAGAATCACCGAACGAAGCACTTGGAATCTGTAGAAGCTTACACTATCCAATTGGAATGTAATAACGGAATTAAAACCATTCCGATCGGAATTCATGATTTGAATTTCAATGTTTCTTACTGATATAACATTTTCTGAACAATAAATTTGACTTTGTAAAAAATAAACCTTAATCAGTTTTAAATTTAAATTTGATTCAGACCGATCATTTACTCGCTTTTCACTACTATAATCTGCAGTAAATAAAAACTTTCCTTCAAAAGACTCTTTCTTTTAATCGGTAACATCCTTTTTGGGTATAAGTCACAATGCTCCTATCCAAATCTTTACTACTGTGGCTCTTAAAAAAATATGGCTCTTTTTGACCTCATGCGTGCCCACCTCTGCAATATTATTGAACCTACCATCAAAAAGAATGGGGGTATATTGAGATTGCCATTCCGTTTGTAATTTCCTTAATATTAGCTCAAAAACCAAAATTGACATATATTCTGAATCCTTATGAAAATTTAAGATAATTGAGCTATGTCCGTCTGTCTGCCTGTCCGTCCGTCTGTCTGTTGTCGGCACGATAAGGATATAGGTCACTGAAATTTGGCATAAGTTTTCTTCATTTCTTGGAAAATTTTGGTATTGAAATCGGGCAAAATCGGTTCACATTTGACCATAGCTCCCGTATATCCTCGTCTAGGCTAATTGCTTATTTGCTAATAAATGATAAATTATAATAGCTATGATGATATTTGGTATGATGATTTGGTACATAGAAGTTTTACATAAGTACTAGGCAATATATTAAATTTCATCCAAATCGGTTCACATTTAACCATAACTCCCATACAAAAAACTTACGGAAACACCCTGAATTCCACCTAAAATACACTTAAATGCCAATAAATAATAAACTGTAATAGCTTTGGCCACTAAATTTAGGAAGTCTTACATCAATGCCAACTAGTGTGGAGAATTTTGTCACAATCGGTCACTATTTGACCATAGATCCCATATAAAAAACTTACGGAAATACAAAAATACAAACAAACGTGCGATAGCGCCTTAAGGAAAAGAGCTAGAGCCACAAAATTTTACAAAAGTATTTTCGATATCTTGAAAAAGTTGTGTGTTGAAAATGGACGAAATTGGCTCACATTTAGTTAGAGCTCCCATTTAACCCCCACCCCGGCAAACCCTTTAATGCTGATAAATTAAATACAATTGGAATAGCTATGACGACTTAATTCAGAATAGAGAAGTTTTATGCAACTATTGGTCAGTACATCAAATTTTATAGGAATCGGTCAATATTTGACTATAGCTTTCATATAAAAACCACTCCAAAAAAAAAAAAATGTAGCAACGGCCAGTTAAGAGCAGGGACCGAAAATAACTGTTATTTTTGAATTTTTGATTAAAAAAGAAACCGCAAGGAAATGCCGGAGAATTAAATCAAGTATTCCATTTTGATAATCTTAGACCAAATTTTCATAAAATGCGATACTTTTTAAAAATCTGATTTTTATTTTTTAGAAAAAAAAAATAACAGTTATTTTTTGATTTTTATTTTTTTTGAGCAAAAAAAACAGTTATTTTTAACTTTTATTTTTTCGAGCAAAAATAAGAGTTATTTTTTAACTGAAAAATTAGGATTTATCAGGCTTGAGTTCATTTTTAATTTTCAAATTATTAATTTGAAAATTTTAAAGTAATAATGTGGAGAAAAACTGAAAAAAATATTTTTGAACGCGGCTAGTGGATTGCAATTTCTGTCCCGCCACAGGACGTCATCAGCACTTAGCGCCCTCGACCACAGTCGAGTTATCAAATTGCAGAGATAATCATCAATTTAACTCATTGAGTTTGATCGAACATCACTACGTTTAATTGATTGTGTATTCTCCTATTACTTGTTTTGCTCGATCTTTTCACTTGCCGTTGGCATGTAGAGAAGAACAAGACTTTTTTGGTTTGATGCTATTTATAGAATAGTAATAGTGTTCACATATGTAAGTAAATTAAGTTATTTTTTAACTTTTATTTTTTCGAGCAAAAATAACTGTTATTTTTGACTTTTATTGTATCGAGCAAAAATAAAAGTTATTTCTTGACTTTCATTTCTTCGAGCAACAATAAAAGTTATTTTTTGACATTTATTTTTTCAAGCTGAAATAAAAGTTATTTTTGTGTTTCCAACCCCAATTATGATTACAAAACTGAACTCCATTAATTTTTGAGCATATGTAAGTACTTTTCACTGAAAAATTATCTTTGTTTGAAAAAATTTTTCAATAAATTTATCATAATTTTAAACAAAAATAACTTTTATTTCTGCTCGAAAAAATAAAAGCCAAAAAATAACTTTTATTCTTTCTTGAAAAAAAAGTCAAAAATAACTGTTATTTTTGTTAAAAAAAATAAAATTTAAAAAGTAACTTTTATTTTTGCTTGAAAAAATAAAAGTCAAAAATAACTTTTATTTTCTGACTTTTACGATAAAAGTTATAACAGTTACGGTCCCTGGTTAAGAGCTATTAAATTAGAAACTATGACAGCTATGGCCACTAAATTTTGTTAAAATAAACTTTATGTAAGTGTGTTATAATCGGTTCATATTTGGGTATGATATATATATATACAATGGTGGTCACATATTTAACATATAAACCGTATATTTTTCTGTTGGAGTAATAATTTTCTTTTTTTTTTTGCCACGATGTGTAGCTTATGGTGTGATCGACAAGTCCCGTTTTTTCGTTATTCCCTTTCTTCAATTGCTTCATATATAATTTATTTGTTGGTAATAATTGGAGCTGGACACAAATTTAGCACAAATATTAAACATTTTACATTTCTGTTATTTTTTGAATTTTTAATAAATTTTTGGTAAGCTTTTCATCATATTGTGTGCAGTTGAATGTTTTTCAGAAATAAAATATTTATTAGACATGGCCAAAAATAAATGGTGCACAGATACGCAACGACAGGTGATTTGTGAAATAAATTCGAGAGGATGTCCTGTAAGTGAAATAGCAAGTATTTTAAATTGCTCCAGAAAGATGATATATAATGCTTTGAGCCATATAAAAGCACACGGAACAATTAAAAAGGGTTCACGGGCACCTAGACCAAGAAAAACGATAACAAAAGAGGATTATTTAATACATAGAATGTCAGTGGCCGACTCTTTTTAGAGCTCCAGTGAAATAAATAGTGAAGTGTCATCAAAATACAGTATTGATGTCTCCGACAGAACGATACAAAGATGCCTTAATGGAAAAAATTCGCGTGGCTGTATTGTGCAACACAAGCCACATGTGTCAAAAAAGAATTGGAAATCACGAATTTCTTCCGCCCGATAGCATTTGGGAAAGCCATTAGATTTTTGGAAAGACATACTTTGGAGCAACGAATCAAAGTTTTGCAGATTTGGATCTGATGGAAAGAACATGCAGCACAACCCAAAGTATACGTCAAAGGCTGTAAAACATGGTGGAGGAAATGTGATGGTGTGGCTTGCATTCTCAGGGCATGGAGTTGGTCCAATACACAAAATTGACACACGTATGGATCAACACGTTTATAAAAATATTCTAGCCGATATCATTATACCATAAGCAGAGGAAAAGATGCCACCTAGCCGGCGCTTCATGCATGACAATGACCCTAAACACACTTTACGTACTGTAAAGTGTTGCTTGGAGGAGAGTCAAATAGATGTTTTTAAATGGCCAGCTCAATCTCCGGATCTCAATCATATTGAGAATCTTTGGAATGATATAGAGAAGCGTATAACAAGCGTAAAACCTAACAACTTAAATGATTTATGGACGGAAATCCAAAAAAATATGGCACGCTATCCCAAATGAGCGATACCTGGCTCTTGTGAAGAGTGTGTCTAAAAGATGTGCGGCAGTCATACAAAATAAAGGATATCCTACAAAATATTAGGTTTTTTTCAAGAAATTTTAATTAATAACTTGTTTTTGATTTTTAATAAATATTGTTTTTAATTTGTGCTAAAAATATGTCCAGTATTTTTTATGGGTTAGTTTTAAATAATTGCAAAAATAAATATAATTTTTAAAAAATATGTATATAAAAGGAATACGACTTCATCTTCGCATCACGTGTAATACATTACAAAAAAAAAGTAGTGAAAAAAATTGAATTAGGACTTAATATTTCTTTTAAGAGATAACAGGTACCATTTGTGCTAAATGCGTGACCACCACTGTATATATATATATATATCACATTTCCTTTATATCTACAATCAAAAAGATTCTGAGGTACAAGCAGCATTTTAAGATTGCACCAATGTACAGACATTATATACGGACTCCTAACAAAATATATGGACCTGTCGTATTGCTATCAGCATGTTTATCCTATCTAAATATTAAGCTAAACGAAAAGCATTTAACAACTTATTAATATAGAACCATACTAGTTTACGATACCGAATTTGGTAAATACTAAAGAAACCACTTACATACTTTTAAATGTTGAACTATAAAACTACTGCAACCGAATTTATCACGGTATCAACCAGCGTAACAACTTTTTTCGAATTTGGTTCACATTTTGAATTTGGTGCACCTTTTGTAGATATATGAGGTATGTTTCTACATTTAAGACTTGATGGTGGGTATACAAGATTCAGCACAGCCGACTATAACACTCATACTTGTTTTTGACTGTCTTCAAAATTGGTACTAGTTATTTTAAAAACTACATTTAATTCTTTTTAATATCTGCCACTAGACAGATGTTAATGTTTTTAGTTATGCTCATTGTTTAAAGTTAAGAAATATAATTAATACCTTATTATTATTAACTACTACTGTGTTGATGGTTGCATCAATTCGATTTATGATCATAATTAAGCTCCGCAAATTTATATACAACCAACTAAAGTGTTTATGATTTTAGTATAAACAAATTAAATTTAAATCAAAAAACAAAAAATTTTTTCAAATTAGTTACAAAACCATTGAACCTTCATCATTTAAAACAATTTAATTTTATAACTTTCTTACAACTAATTTCATTTTGGTTTTATCTGCTGCTGGAGAAATAATGGGTGTTTTTTTTAGAGGTATAGAACTTCGAATTGAAATAAAACACAAGAAAATCGTTTTAATGTCCATCAATTTGGCTTTATTGGAAGGATAATTTTATGCCATTAATGTTTAAATATGATTTCGGGCATGTGGCCGCCGCGGCTGGCTCGAATAAATCCAATTCTACAGGTCCAATTTTCAACTACTTTTTCGAGCATATGGGGCCGTATGTTGGAAATAACGCCACGAATGTTGGCTTCCAAGTCCCCTAACGTTTCTGGTTTGTTGGCGTAGACGAGCAACTTCACATATCCCCAAAGAAAATAATTCAGTGGTGTCAAATCGCACGATCTTGGTGGAAAATTGACCAATTTGCGATGAAAATCAGCATCGAGATCAATCTCATTTTCGGCCCATACACCAAAATCACGACGCATTGCATGGTCTCGCGGCTTCAATACTTGCACAAGCTGGATCTTGTAAGGTCGCAAGCCAAGATCTTTGCGCAAAATCTTCCATAAAGTTGATGGACAAAGCTCCAATTGCAGTGCACGGTGGCGAATCGATTCATTCGGGCCCTCTTTAACACTTTGCTCTACAGCGGCAATTGTTTCTTCAGTGCGCACTGTTCGACGTCGCTGCGGATGCGTATTATCATATAGAGTAAACGTAGTGCGAAAACGATCCATGGTTAACCGAATTAATTGCTCTGATGGACGATTATGTCGACCATAAAATGGACGGAGCTTGCGGTAAACTTCGCGAACTGAACCATTATTTTCAAAATAAATTTGCACGATTTGCAAGCGTTGTTCTTTTGTCAACCTGTTCATGATGAAATGGAAAACCAAACTAAATATTAATCACTTGACAGCTGACAAAATGGCCGCCAGTTAAAAAAGTGATGCCAACTTAAAGTTCTATACCTCAATAAAAAATACCCGATATTAGGTTTTTTTGCATTTTATATAGTTAAGATTTACAGAAATTGATTAACATCAAAATGATGACTTGTTTGATTAATGATTTTTTGAAAAAATTAAAACATTAAATACTGGGAATTTGTAATATTGAAACAAGGAAATCGTTTATTATTTAATTACTGATCAATTGTTGTTATTTTTGATGCTTTTTTTTATTGTTATTCATTAAATTAGTTTTATATTATTGTCCGGTTAAAATCATAATTTAGATTTAACCAGACAAAAGAAAAATAGCTTCATCATTCAAGATAGTTAGCACAAAACCAAACTAAGTCAAGAACTACCATTTTCAATTTGTATAACATTTCTTTATTTTTGAAAAACAAATTCTTATTTTAGAAATTTATTTTCTTGTCGCTCCCCTTCATAAATATAAATAGTGCATGTGTCTTAAGTCTTTTGATTTTTTAGCATCTAAATGATGCATAAATCAAGTTCTTATCAACTAAATGCATTAAATTAATGTTGCTATCTACTTATAAATAAACTTTATGCATTTATCTAATATACAAAATATTTTACTTAGTACACTATTATTCCCAATGGCTCATTCTATTATTTATTTCAATTTGTTTTGGTTATAAGAATTTTTATGTTTGTTTGATACAGAGACCGAATATTGTTTTATTTTTTAAATCAATCAAGTATAAATATCATTGCCGATGAAAATTTATTTTCATTTCGATCGATGAATGAAAAAGAGGGATTTATATTTGAAATATAAATATCCCTCATGATGAAAATTTTAAATATCTTTAACGATAAATATCCGAACAGAAAAATATTTTATTGATTGTTTTATTTTTGAACTTCTGTTTTGACTTTGAAAAATAAAATATTTTCAAATTTTTAACAATGAATGTGTGAATATGTTTCCAATTAATTGGAATGTTTTAGGACATCGAAGTTAATCCAAATAGTCCTAATGGAACTATTTGTGGTTTTTTTGATTCGCAAAACCATTTCAACGTAAAATTTGCAACAATAATTGAAATTATTGTTATTTAAACGTCCTAAAGACTTTTTATACCAGGACAAATCTTCTTCTATCATCCTTGACTACCAGTGGAGCATAGGGCCTTAGAGGATGCAGCAGTTGCCTGGCGTCTTCAGCTACCAGGTAAGAACTGTATCCAATTACCACTCTAACCTCCTCGTGGTACATCCTGGAAACCTGAGCAACCTAGTTTTAGATGCGGTAAGCAGCCCTGTGGGATTCTAGGTCAGGGCTAATATAAGAGGGAGTTATCTTAGAGCCATTCCAAAGTATTTGGTCTAAGGGTCTAAGATAATTTTACTTGGTAAAGTACGAAAATGCAGCGTGGGCTGCAAGCGGGCGTCAGTCTCGGATCGAGCGGCTCGCTATACAAACGAGCTTGTTTCTTTGGACCCATCGACTTAGCACTTACGATGTTGTAAGCATGGAAAGAAACAACATTACAGAATATACTATTCCAAGGGGTAATCATGCGAGGAATCCCATTGCTACGACAGCTGGCACAAGGATTTTAGAATTGCCTTATCTATGCAAGAACATTATTATGAATGAAACCAGGAAAAATACAGAAATAAAATTTGAATATTTTCTATCAAAATTTTTTTTCATCGGATGAAAAAAGATGAAAATTATTTTGAACTGATAAATATCCCAAACAATTTTTTTATTTTTTATTTTCATCGGATTGAAAAACGATACAAAATTTTTCGAACAATTAAAAATCTTTAGGGATTTTTATTATTTTTTAAACTCCAAAGATTGTTTTTGTATGGATTAAAATATGAAAATATTGTTTTAAAAGTATTAATATTCGGTCTCTGGTTTGATATTCATGTTATTGTGGTTAACAAATTTATATCGTCGACCTATATCTAAAATGGCTTATCTGCAGATTTTAGAAATATAGATTTTAATGCCATACTATTCCGTATGACGCGCTTTAACTATAGCGTAAATTTTTTTTTGTCAAAATGTTAATTTATTCTCGACTTATTCACTTTTTTTGTTTGGCTTATCTACATAAACAATTTTTTTCGGAGACAAAATGGTTTATCTACATTTTTTTACTAAATAGTCATATTTTAAAGTTCTCATTTTAAAATGTTATATAAAAATTTTCGAAGACAAAACGGCTGATCTACCATAAAATCGCTTATATTAGTTTTGATTTAATAATTTTTTTTTCAGGAAATAAGAAGGAGTCAACCAATCATATTGTAAAAGATCACTTTGTTAAAAACTTAATAGTAAGAGAATTAAAGAGTTTTTTCCTTTTCCTGAAAAATCAGTATTTTGCAGATAAGCCGTTTTAGATATAGGCCAACGATATGAAAATCAAGTCATGATTTAGATCTTCACCTTTTTGCTTTATTATGTTAAATTTTAGGTATGACTTAATATTTGTTTACAACCTTAAAAACTTTAAGCTTGATAACGAAATCCTGTGATCACTTATATTTTTTTACAAAAAATCAATTTTTTTACAAAACATACATTTTTTGACTTTTTTCTCGTTAACTATGATAGCTAGAGCAAAAATAACGAAATCCTGTGATCACTCAAAAAATTTGATTTTTTTGAAATTTTTTCATGAAAAACTTTTAAAGTCGATTTACTCGTAAACTATGATAGCTAGAGCAAAAATAACGAAATGCTGTGGTCACTCAAAAAATTTGATTTTTTTGAAATTTTTTTATGAAATACCTTAAAGTCGATTTTCTTTTTAACTATGATAGCTAGAGCAAAAATAACGAAATCCTGTGATCACTTTAAAAATTTGATTTTTTTGAAATTTTTTATGAAAAACTTTGAAGTCGATTTTCTTGTTAACTATGATAGCTAGAGCAAAAATAACGAAATCCTGTGATCACTCGAAAAATTTGATTTTTTTTGAAATTTTTTATGAAAAACTTTAAGCCGATTTTCTCGTTAACTATGATAGCTAGAGCAAAAATAACGAAATCCTGCGATCACTCAAAAAAGTAAATTTTTTCGAAATTTTTTTATGAAAAACTTTATAGTCGATTTTCTCGTAAACTATGAAAACTAGAGCAAAAATAGCGAAATCCTGTGATCACACAAAAAATTTGATTTTTTTGAAATTATGAAAAACTTTAAAGTCGATTTTCTCGTTAACTATGATAGCTACAGCAAAAATAACGAAATTCTGTGATCACTCAAAAAAAAAAAATTTTCCGAAATTTTTTATGAAAAACTTTAAAGTCGATTTTCTTGTTAACTATGATAGCTAGAGCAAAAATAACGAAATCCTGTGATTTTTTTGATTATTTTTTTTTTTAAAAACTTTAAAGTCGATTTTCTCGTTAACTATGATAGCTAGAGCAAAAATAAAGAAATCCTGTGATCACTCAAAAAATTTGATTTTTTTGAAATTTTTTTATGAAAAACTTTTAAGTCGATTTTCTCGTTAACTATGACAACTAGAACAAAAATAACGATATCCTGTGATCGCTCAAAAAAATTGATTTTTTCGAAACTTTTTTTTTTAAACTTTAAAGTCGATTTTCTTGTTAACTATGATAGCTAGAGTAAAAATAACGAAATCCTTTGATCACTCAAAAAATTTGATTTTTTGAAATTTTTTTTGAAAAACTTTAAAGCCGATTTTCTTGTTAACTATGAAAGCTAGAGCAAAAATAACGAAATCCTGTGATCACTCAAAAAATTTGATTTTTTTGAAATTTTTTTATGAAAAACTTTAAAGTCGATTTTCTCGTTAACTATGATAGCTAGAGCAAAAATAACGAAATCCTGTGATCACTCAAAAAATTTGATTTTTTTGAAATTTTTTTATGAAAAACTTTAAAGTCGATTTTCTCGTTAACTATGATATCTAGAGCAAAAATAACGAAATCCTGTGATCACTTAAAAAATTTGATTTTTTTGTAATTTTTTTTTTTTGAAAAATTTTAAAGTCGATAAAGTCCTGTGATCACTCAAAAAATTTGATTTTTTTGAAATTTTTTTATGAAAAACTGTAAAGTCGATTTTCTCGTTAACTATGATAGCTCGAGCAAAAATAATGAAATCCTGTGATCACTCAAAAAAATATTAATTTTTTCGAAATTTTTTTATGAAAAACTTTAAAGTCGATTTTCTCGTTAACTATTATAGCTAGAGCAAAAATAACGAAATCCTGCGATCACTCAAAAAAGTAAATTTTTTCGTAATTTTTTTATGAAAATCTTTAAAGTCGATTTTCTCGTTAACTATTATAGCTAGAGCAAAAATAACGAAATCCTTTGATCACTCAAAAAATTTGATTTTTTTGAAATTTTTTTATGAAAAACTTTAAAGTTTATTTTCTCGTTAACTATGATAGCTAGAGCAAAAATAACGAAATCCTGTGATCACTCAAAAAAATATTAATTTTTTCGAAATTTTTTTATGAAAAACTTTAAAGTCGATTTTCTCGTTAACTGTGATAGCTAGAGCAAAAATAACGATATCCTGTAATCACTCAAAAAACTTGATTTTTTTGTAATTTTTTTATGAAAAACTTTAAAGTCGATTTTCTCGTTAACTGTGATAGCTAGAGCAAAAATAACGATATCCTGTAATCACTCAAAAAATTTGATTTTTTTGTAATTTTTTTATGAAAAACTTTAAAGTCGATTTTCTTGTTAACTATGATAGCTAGAGCAAAAATAACGATATCCTGTAATCACTCAAAAAATTTGATTTTTTTGTAATTTTTTTATGAAAAACTTTAAAGTCGATTTTCTCGTTAACTGTGATAGCTAGAGCAAAAATAACGATATCCTGTAATCACTCAAAAAACTTGATTTTTTTGTAATTTTTTTATGAAAAACTTTAAAGTCGATTTTCTTGTTAACTATGATAGCTAGAGCAAAAATAACGATATCCTGTAATCACTCAAAAATTTGATTTTTTTGTAATTTTTTTATGAAAAACTTTAAAGTCGATTTTCTTGTTAACTATGATAGCTAGAGCAAAAATAACGATATCCTGTAATCACTCAAAAATTTGATTTTTTTGTAATTTTTTTATGAAAAACTTTCAAGTCGATTTTCTCGTTAACTGTGATAGCTAGAGCAAAAATAACGAAATCCTGTGATCACTCAAAAAATTTGATTTTTTTGTAATTTTGTCGATTTTTTCGTTTAATGTCGATTTTCACGATAACTATAATAGCTAGAGCAAAAATAACGAAATCCTGTGATCACCCAAAAAATTTGATTTTTTTGAAATTTTTTTTATGAAAAACTTTAAAGTCGATTTTCTCGTTAACTAGAGCAAAAATAACGAAATCCTGTGATCACTCAAATAATTAATTTTTTCGAAAATAACGAATATCTGTGATCACCCAAAATATATTATATATAAATATATATTATTAATATTTTTTTTCATTTTTTTATAACAAAACTTTAAACTCAATTATTTCATTAAATATGATAGAGCCAAAATAATGGAAATCTGTGATCACTTATATTTTTTACCAAAAGTAATTTTTTTTGTTTTGACTTTTTTATAAAAAAAATATTTATTTTAAAATAACGAAATCCTGAGATCACTAATATTTTTTGCCAAAAATCAATTTTTTGACTTTTTTATAAAAAAAAACTTTAAACTTGATTTTATCGTTAAATTTGATAGCTAGAGCCAAAATAATGAAATCCTGTGATCAGTTATATTTTTTACCAAAAATCAATTTTTTTGACTTTTCTATAAAAAGATCTTTAATTTTTCTCGTTAAATATGATAGCTAGAGCCAAAATAACGAATTCTTTTTTACCTTAAATCATTTTTTTTGACTTTTCATCAAAAAAAACTTTTAAACTTGATTTTCTCACTTAATTTGGACATAGAAATAAAGTGAAGTTTTGCATGTGCCACAAACACGCATGTTTCCTGAGTCTTTTGTTTTGTACAGATTTTGAAAGGTTTTCGACTAAAGTATTTGAGTATAATTTACAGTATAAATATAACACATATATTTAGCTATTTCCACATGATTACAGCCGTCAAATGTACTAAACTGTCCATCTATCGGACGGTTTGACCTTCCATTTGTATGAATATATCTCTACATATGTTTAATTTTGTTTACACTTAAAACTAATCGAAGAAAAATACCTTCTTTACTTAATTAACAAATAACAGTTTATTTAAAAAATATAGGAAGTGAGATATGGTTCGATAACAGTAATGAAATTTGAAGATGTTTCAATAAAAAAATATATATCACAAAGCTAACTTAACAATCGAGCTTTTTGTACTGAATGTTGAGGACTGTCTACTAAATTACCAGCCACCGCCGCCAGCAGACCAACCACCACCACCGGCAGACCAACCGCCGCCACCACCACCGGAAGACCAACCTCCAGAAGGAGCTGGTTCAGTGATGACCTTTATGATTTTGACTGGAGCGGGAGGTGGTGGTGGAGGAGGAGCAGACCAACCGCCACCATGACCGCCGCCGGAGGAGATGACCTTAACGATATGAATACCACCACCGCCATGGCCATGATCACCATGTCCACCATGGCCATGATCATGACCACCGCCATAACCGCCACCATGACCGCCAGCTCCTCCATCGGAGATAACTTTAATAATTTTGACTTCTCCACCGGAAGAACCGCCGCCATAGCCACCTCCATAGCCGCCACCACCACCGCTGGACCAGCCACCGCCGCCACTAGACCAACCGCCACCACCACCAGCACCTCCTAAGAAGCCAGCATTAGCTATAGCACAAACGGCCAACAAACATACGAAAATCTAAAATAATACAAAATTAAAAATATTATTTTCACTAAAATCCTTCCTGCATTCGACTACTCATTTTTATTAAAACAATATTTAACATCGAAAATTGTTGCACCTGAATATTAAAGCCTATAATCCCTGAAGTTAGGCAACTAATATTTCGATGCTAAATTTTGGTTATAATTATAATTTATTGTTTATTTTCTTAACGCACCTTCATGTTTAGCTATGTTAGGTTTAGGTGATTTTTTTAATGAATATCCAATGAAAGTTCAACTGAAATTGATAACTAAATCGCCTAAGTTTTTGGTTTATATACAAAACTAAATTAATTGACTGACTTACAACAAAAATGCAGCAGCAGCTAAAAATTACCACTTTTAAATCTCCAAACTGCTCTTCAGATTAAAACAAAAGTAGGTAGGAAAATTTTGAGTTGTGTGTTTTGGACAAAAGCACTTAAATTACATTTTTTAACAATGAATACATCATAAAACATTTATTTATATGTACATAATTTAGCTTTTAAAAACAATTAAGAAAGTGCTATAGTCGGTCAAGCCCGACCATACGATACCCTTCACCACTAAGGTCAAAGGTGTTATTTTTCCTGTATAAAGACAAATATTTGCTAAATTTTGCCATCATACAAACATATTCTCAAAACTTATACATTTAAGCTGTTTCCGTCATTTGGACTTATATGAGAGCTAGGGTCAAATGTAGACCGATGATCACGAAATTTGGCTAATTGATTACAGTTGTTACAAAAATTATGTATGCAAAAAATAAATTTAAAATTCTCATTATCTTCGGATTTAGAGAAAAGTGTTTGTATGGGAGTTATGGTCAAATGTGGACCGATTTCAACGAAATTTGGTACAGTGATTTAGGTTTACATAGGCCGTATATGATTTAAATTCCGTGAAAAAATATTGATTTTTGTGGCCAATATATCAATTCCGGAAAGTGGGACCTATGGGAGGTATCATAAATAATATACCGATTTTGACGAATTTCAATAGCAATGGTCCCATTATCAAACAAATGATCTGTGCCAAATTTAATCAAAGTATCTTTAGAATTGCGAACTGTAGTTTGATTACAAGGTTTACATGGGGGTCCAGCCAGACGGACGGACGGACGGACGGACGGACATCGCTAAATCGACTCAGAAAGTGATTCTAAGCCTATTGGTATAATAAAAGATGGGTCTAAGACAAATATTTCTATGCGTTACATACATCAGCACAAACTTATAATACCCCTTCCACCTGTGGTGGTGAAGGGTATAAAAATTGTTAAAATCTTTAAAAAAATAAAACAAAAATTTTAGAAAGATTTACATATTTATAAAAAGATAGATAAAGTAACATAACATAACATAAGTAACATCTTTTATGTACATATTATAAAAGATGTTACTTTTAGCAAAAATTGAATCTGCACTTACTCGTATTCCATCTTGACTTAAGTACTTTTGTCGCATGACCACAGTAATGAAACTTTTTTTTAACTAATCTTTAATTTTTGCTTAGAGCAAAAAAAGTTAAACTTGAATTTGAAGAAGATCTTAACTGCCTTTTTAGTATTCGATAATAATTTTATGATAACATTGGGCAAAGTGTTCAAGATGTAACATAATTTTGTACAAGGTTATTTTATGTTATTTCTTATAGTCTCCAAATTTGTATGTAGGTACTTATGAAGAAAACGTTGTTAGAACAGAAGCTGTCTAAATTGCATTTTTAATAATTTCCCCATATTTTAAATAAAGGATTATAAAGAGGCTTTTATTACGAAGATATAGTTTATCGTTTTTTTTTAATAATTTTGAAACCCAATAAGTCTATAAAGAAACCGCTTAGTTTTAATTCAGACAAAGTCGTCTTATCAATAAAACAATAGTGTATACGCATGTACATCATTATCTATACAACTGATTTGATATGTGATAAATATATGGTAAAAGTCTACTACAAAATGGGTCAAAAGATCAACTGAAATAATAGCCTATAATTTCGTAATTTAAATTTTTCAATAAAAATTGTGTCAGTGAAGGTTTCGGTGTTCAAGTTGGGTGCTTCTCTGTATGTAGTTTTGAAGAAAAATAGTGTATAAAAAGCATACACTATAATCATTTTTATTTTACGTGTAAATGCAGTTATGTTGTTGTCATAAGATATTATTCTGAATACAATTTCGAAGAAAAATAGTGTATTTTACGTAAAATTTTGGCTCTTTCCGTAAGTTTTTTGTATTGGAGCTATGACTAAATGTGAACCGATTTTGATGAAATTTTAAATGCTGCCTAGGGCTTATGCAAAACTTCTATATACCAAATACAAATTTATCATCATAGCTCTTATATTTTGTTATTTATTAGGAAATAAGCGATTAGCTTAGGCGAGGTTATACGGGAGCTATGGTCAAATTTTAACCGTTTTGCGCAATTTCAATGCCAAAATTTTTCAAGAAATCATGTATATTTATGCCAAGTTCCAGTGCGTATATCCTTTGGTTAAGGTTTTATCGTGCCGACAACAGACAAATATACAGACAGACAGACTGACAGACAGACAGACAGACAGACAGACAGACAGATAGACAGACAGACAGACAGACAGACAGACAGACAGACAGACAGACAGACAGACAGACAGGCAGACAGACAGACAGACAGACAGACAGACAGACAGACAGACAGACAGACAGACAGACAGACAGACAGACAGACAGACAGACAGACAGACAGACATTTAAAAATTTTACTAAAAGCTATTGTTATGGCCATTTTAGGGATATTTGATAGCGGTACAGGGATTTGATGATATGCCCCACGCAAATAATTTGTTGAAAATAACTTGTCGTGTATAGGAGAAATCAGGTAACAGTTCGGTTCAGATATGGCATTTTATTTTCGCTTGTCCCTGCAAGGCCGTCAGGAACCGTTTCCCTTTTTCACCATGTGAAGTGGACTTGCCTTGCTGAAAAAGGGATAAGAATACCGGTATAGAGCAATAATTGAAAATCTGCTTTGGCATCTTTAAGTAATATTTCTGCAGCAAAAAAAAAACATTTTTTTGAAAAATCTAATGATGCATTCTATAGAAAAGAGTGTAGATATTAAGGATTAATAATTATTTTCAAGAAAATGTTATATTATGTGTTATAAAAAAGGTACTAAAATGTGCTTTATATTCTAAAACGAAAGGTAATGAAATTTTTCATCAAACTCAGCAGCTCATGCATCGAATATAGTTTAATCATGATATAGATTTAATTAAGACACAGAATTTTAGTTTTGGTCTGCAGAGGAAAATAACTTAATTTCATACATATATAGTTAAGGAGATATCAGGAAATCAAAAAAGCTCTTCAAAATTCAGTGTTTTCGTTTTTCTTTGGACAAAAACTAAGTTAGTTTGGTTTTGCTTGGTACTCCCACCATAGCCATGTATAAGGTGAAGGCCTCTCCTTTAGATTGAGCGAAAAAAATTTACCGATCACAGAACAAAGTTCAAAATTTTTTGAAAAAAGTCACATAAATTGTTACGCATAATTTAAGCAAAAAGTGTTGCAGTCATTTAGGCGTAACTTTTTCATCAATTTAAATTTAACCCTAACCGTACTGATAACATTTTTATACGTAGACTCCTGATAAGGGTACCCGGGTACCAGTGAATACTAATTTTTCAGTTACGATTAAAATATTCCGCGAAATGTATTTAGACTAACTGCAGAGGATAATTTGAATAGTTCTTTACAGAAAATGGAATTAACATTAAATCTTTACTAGAAGAATTCAGAAGATATAACAGCTTTGAAATTGTTACCTTTGCATGGCTATTAATCTGAAATCAAATCTCAAAACACATAAAGTGCATGATGGTTGCCAAAGGCCAATATGTAATACACACAACCAAATTATTGCTTCACGCTTAACAGAATTGTAATTTTCTGAAGTTTATCTATTATAAAAGTGCAAAGTTAAGTTGTCAAATTATTAATTAAATGCACACATTTTAAACTAAAATAAAAAATAGAATCATATCCATTACTTTTTTATATATATAATGCCTTAATTTTCGTACTGGTACCCGGGTACCCTTATCAGGAGGGTTAGGAATATTTGACTTTCGGTGAATCCACAGCCTAAGCCAAAAACTTTGGAAAGCTTAGAGAAACAAAAATCTTTAGAAAATAAATAGTTTTAGGAACTTACAAAACCTCAACTTTGTATCATTTATCGTTAAAGAGATATTTGACTTTAAAGTTCGTTCGGGTACCCAGGTACCCGTGTCAGGAGCGTTAATGTTAAGCGTAAGTCCCGTAGCAGTCTACGGATTTCAATCAAAATTTAGTAGAGCTCTTTCTGGGTCAACCTATAAATGTGTATTGAATTTCTTGAAAATCTGTTTCGGCTTATATTGAGAAGAAAAAATAAGTGAAAAATTGGGGTCCAAAACAGGCACTCAAGGAGACAAAATAATGAGACATCTGTTTTAGATAGATTTATAGACGTGTGCCGAATTTCATAAAATTCTATTTAGAATTGTGGATTGTACATCAAAAAGAGAAATAGTTAAAAAATGGGGTCCAAGACAGGTACCCCAAGGGGTGGTCTAATATCAACTAAAATTAATAGAGCTCTTTTTTGATTAATTAATAGACGTGTGTTGAATTTTACTAAATGCTGTTAAGTATGCGACTTGTATATTGCAAGAAAAATTAGTGAACAAATGAAGTCCAAGGCAGGTACTTCAAGGAGTAGACGGATTTCGAAATTTTCTTAAATTTTTCTTTTCTATATAAAACTGAACAAGTGTAGACGAATTTCAACCCTCTTTTTTGAATAATTTTTTTGCCAGATTTGGTTTAGAATTGCAACTTGTATATTGAGAATAAAAATAGGTGAATTTTTCTTATTTATATATAAATAAATATAAAAATAATATATTTATAAACTGAACAAGTGTGCAAAATTTTATCGTTGTAGGGTCACTCGTTCTATTTTTTGCACTTCGATTAACGAAGAAATACCACTGTGCGGTATGGTCTTGAAAATCATGTTGTCCGGTTGTGGATTTAAGGTTGTATGTGATGTGGATACTATTTTAGATGTTGATGAAATTTATCGTTATTGTCAATCGTTGACAGACCTAAAATGGGCGATTCGATGGTTGTCACATTACACTTGGTGGCAGTATTTGTGCTATCATCAAATAGTTATCGTTATGCTAATTATTAAATTTTGATGAGTCAAAATTTAATAATTTCATCGTCTGTATCTTCAAGAAACTTTAAATAAGAGTTCTTATCGTAAATTGTTAGACGGTGGTGTCAAACGGTTGTCTGCCATATACCGTCAATAATGACAGACCACCTACTTAAAATGTTCAGTGCATAGCTCTTTTAATTTTTTGGCTTTAGAACTATATTTTCTGCGATACAAGCATTTTTCTTTAGTTTAAGAATCTCTTTGAGAATTATTTCGGCTTCGGATATTGGATGACGATATATTGCGACTACATGAACGCTGAAGTTGCATCTTCAAATTGCATACCTTTTTTGTCAACTGCTATATTTGTTGCTGTAAAGTGTCATCAGTTAACCTAGCCTTTGGTTAGGTTTGTCTGCCATATGTTATCTAATGGCTCGGAACTAATGGAAATGATACTTCGCATGTGGTTTGGTAGACGCATTAACCCTATGGATTTTAAAAATACATCTTCAACTTGGTTGCCACTCAGACAGTTGCTTACAATACTATTCACTACATACCTCTCATGTTAGAATTAACGCATGTTTCTTAAGTCTTTTGTTTTTTCTCATAACTGAAAGAAAACTTAATGGTTTTGATTTAATTTAAAAGTTTAATATACCCATTTTCTTCTTGATAGACTTCCCTACTTTCCATTTGCAAACCGAAAATGTATTTGTGTAATCTCAAAGTTTGTAAAAGAAAGAATTTTTAACAAAAAACAATTTATTTAACAATTAATGTTAAAGTGATGAGACTTAAAAAATTAAATGGTATAGGTACAATTCGATAACAACAATGAAATTTGAGGATGTTTCAATAAAAAATATATATCATAAAGCAAACAAGACAATCCGGGTTTTTGTTCCAAATGTCGATAAATGGTAACTAAATTACCACCAACCGCCACCACCACCAGAAGACCAACCTCCAGAAGGAGCAGGTTCAGAAATGACCTTGATGATTTTGAGATGAGCTGGAGGTGGTGGTGGAGGAGGAGCAGACCAACCGCCTCCATGTCCTCCACCAGCTGAGATGACTTTAACGATATGAACATCACCACCGCCATGGCCATGGCCATGGCCATGATCAAAATGACCATGATCACCATGTCCACCGTGACCATGATCATGACCACCAGCTCCACCATCGGAGAGAACTTGAATGATTTTGACTTCACCACCAGAAGAACCGCCGCCATAACCACCACCGCTAGACCAGCCACCACCGCCGCTTGACCAGCCACCACCACTAGACCAACCTCCGCCTCCGGCACCTCCTATGAGTCCAGCGTTTGTAAAAGCACAAATAGCCATAAAACATATGAAGAGCTAAAAGATAATAAAATATTGAATTCTATCATAAAATTTAAAAATACTTGAAAACCAAAATTGTTACACCTGAATACTATAGCTTGTAGTTCCTGGGATAAACTATCTAATATTCGTGTGTTTAATTTTGGTTTTGAATTAATTTTGTATACGCACCTTCATGTTTAGCTTTGTAAGGTTTAGGTTTTTTTGATGAATATCCAATTAAAGTTCAACTGAAATTGATAACTAAATTACCCAAGTTTTTGGTTTTATATACAAAATTTTAGTTTTTGATTTACTTGTAACTCAAAATAGTTTTCAGATGAATGAAAAATATGCATTTTTATGCTGACATTAATTATATATGTAGGAAAATTTTCATTTATGGCGTTTTAGCAAAAGATAAAAGCGTTTTTGTTTCTTATAAAATATATAGAAAATTAAAATATAAATAAATAAAAATATTTTATTTGAATGCTTCAAATCTCGACAAGTAACAAAATAAATATAAAATATAAATTTAAACAAATCTTTAAGATAAACTTGAATTTGGAGGAGATCAAGAAATATTTATTAGCAGTATTTGACACCTATATAACATTATAACATTACATGACGTTTTTTGATAAGGTCATTTTTTCCAATGCATTTTATAGGTGAAGATGGAATTTACCACAAATATTTTATGAAATATATTTTTGTCGTAAATCTTCATAATTATTTTTTAACATTTTATAGCCTTTAATATTATACGCATCAGCACAAGTTTGTGTAGATGTATGAGGTCTGAGACACACCTTTAAATATACCAATAGACTTTAAGTTACACCCATAGTCGATTTAACAGTAATAATCTGTCCGTCTTGGTGGCTCGACCCATATGCAAAGCTTGTAATAAAATTACAGGTCGAAATTCTAGTTTATTTTATGAAATTTTGAATTTTTTGTAGTGGAACCAATGCTATTGAAATACACAGAAATTGGTCAATAACACTGCTCTGCAGCCAAATCCTCCTTTTAATAAAACTATGTGGACTACATGGATTTTGATGCGCTAAACTCAGATCCGTTGTCGGTTTTTCTCCATTAGATCTGGATTTTTTTTTATGGGCGTGGCAAATTTTCCCCCTTAAATTAGTCAGGTACGGAGACCTATTTCGTCCTAACTCGAGAACGACTCATCCGATTTCAAAATTAAAACACCTGAAGATGCATAACAAAATTGCATTTATTTTAGTCAAATATAATTTTTCTGTATCTCTTATCGTTTTGGAGTTATTTAGAAATTAATGGAGAAAAAATTTTTTTTCGTGCGAAATTCGTAATTTTTTTCAGGTTAAAAATTAAATTTTCAGGTTAAAAATTAAATTTTCTCCATTAATTTCTAAATAACTCCAAAACGATAAGATTTACAGAAAAATTATATTTGACTAAAATGAATTCAATTTTGTTATGCATCTTCAAGTGTTATAAATTTGAATATCGGATGAGTCGTTCTTGAGTTAGGACGAAATAGGTCTCCGTACCTGACTAATTTAAGGGAGAAAATTTGCCACGCCCATAAAAAAAAATCCAGATCTGACGAAAAAAAAACGACAACGGATCTGAGTTTAGTGAATCAAGATCCATATAGTCCGCATAGTTTTATTAAAAGGAAAGAGAAAAAATGAATTTTTGCAGAGCAGTGTAATTTAAGGTACCTTCCATAGGTCTCACTTACCGTTACTGAAATTTTGGTCCCAAATAAAATTAAAAAAAATATATAAACAAAAATCTATATAAGAAATTTTCTTAAAATTTTTAATAGAAACATTTTTCTACAGAAAAATTTTTAATAGAAACATTTTTCTATAGAAAAATCTTCAATAGAAACATTTTTCTATAGAAAAATTTTCAATAGAAACATTTTTCTATAGAACAATTTTCAATAGAAACATATTTCTATAGAAAAATTTTCAATAGAAACATATTTCTGTAGAAAAATTTTCAATAGAAAAATTTGTTTATAAAAAAATTTTCAATAGAAACATATTTGTATAGAAAACTATTCAATAGAAATATATTTCTATGGAAAAATTTTCAATAGAAATAGAAAAAATTTTCTATAGAAAAATTTTCAATAGAAATAGAAAAATTTTTCTATAGAAAAATTTTCAATAGAAAAATTTTTCTATAGAAAAATTTTCAATAGAAAAATTTTTCTATAGAAAAATTTTCCATAGAAAAATTTTTTTATAAAAAAATTTTCAATAGAAAAATTTTTCTATAGAAAATTTTCAATAGAAAAATTTTTCTATAGAAAAATTTTCAATTTTTCTATAGAAAAATTTTCAATAGAAAAATTTTTCTATAGAAAAATTTTCAATAGAAAAATTTTTCTATAGAAAAATTTTCAATAGAAAAATTTTTCTATAGAAAAATTTTCAATAGAAAAATTTTTCTATAGAAAAATTTTCAATAGAAAAATTTTTCTATAGAAAAATTTTCAATAGAAAAATTTTTCTATAGAAAAATTTTCAATAGAAAAATTTTTCTATAGAAAAATTTTCAATAGAAAAATTTTTCTATAGAAAAATTCTCAATAGAAAAATTTTTCTATAGAAAAATTCTCAATAGAAAAATTTTTCTATAGAAAAATTTTCAATAGAAAAATTTTTCTATAGAAAAATTTTCAATAGAAAAATTTTTCTATAGAAAAATTTTCAATAGAAAAATTTTTCTATAGAAAAATTTTTCTATTGGTGGAGGCTATGGTGGTGGTCATGATCACGGTCATGGTGGACATGGTGATCATGGTCATGGTGGCGGTGGTGGTGGTGGCGAAGTCAAAATCATTCAACTCATTTCTGATGGTGGAGCTGGCGGTCATGGTGGTGGTGAAAGCTATGGTGGCGGTCATGGCGGCGGTTATGGTGGTGGTCATGATCATGGCCATGGTGGACATGGTGATCATGGTCATGGCGGTGGTGATGTTCATATCGTTAAAGTTATCTCCGACGGTGGCGGCGGCGGTCATGCTCATCCTCCCCCACCACCTCCAGCTCATGTCAAAATCCTCAAGGTCATCTCTGAACCTTCCGGTGGTGGAGGTGGCGGCGGTTGGTCTGCTGGTGGTGGCGGTGGCTGGTAATCCATTAGCCCTTCCTCAACATTTATCACAAAAACCTCGATTGTTTAGTTAGCTTTGTAATATAGTTTTTTATTGAAACATCCTCACATATCAATATTGTTATCAAATTGTATCTTACTTCGTTTTTGAAGTCCTTTCATTTTTATGTTAAGTGTCAAATAAATTTTTGTTTGTTATTTAAATTAAAAATATTTTCATTCACAAACTTTGAGGTTATTTAAAAATCATAGTATAGGAAGAAACACAGATAAAAATTAAGTCTATCAGGATGAAAATACCCAACTTTTAATATTTCTGATATTATTTCAATTGAAAACGTTTAAGTTTAAATTTTATTAAAAAAAAAAACTAAAGACTTAAGAAACAAGCGTTAATAATACCCTTCGCTACCATAGATGGAAAAGTTAAAAAAAAAAAATTGTGATGATGTATGGAAATATTGGTTTGGAACCCACCTTTAAATATACCGATAGACTAAGAATCACATCCTAAGTCAACTTAACCATGTCGTCCGTCCGTCTATACGGATGACAGCCTAAATGGGCCCCTATGCTAAGCTTGTAACTAAGGTCTCAATTCCAAAGGTAATTATTAACAGACAATATTTTTGGTATTCTATAGAAATTCAACAAAATCGGTTTTTAGTTTTTATGAAATTTAGAACAAACCCCTACTAAAACATATACTGTAAACAAGAATATATGTAGCAAATATAGTTGAAATCGAAGAATAATTGACAATAGATCAAGTGCAAGACCTTCTGTCAGAAATCACTAAGTGTGATGAAAATTATAAAATCCCTTGTAATTTTCATCGCTCCACATTAAACGATAGCTTCTATATAAGGCCCAATTGCAATTTTTCTATAGAAAAATATTTCTATTGAAGATTTTTCAATAGAAAAATATTTCTATTGAAAAGTTTTCTATAGAAAAATATTTTTTTTTTAATTTTTCTATAGAAAAATATTTTTTTTTTAATTTTTCTATAGAAAAATATTTCTCTTGAAAATTTTTCTATAGAAAATATTTCTATTGAAAATTTTTCTATAGAAAAATATTTCTATTGAAAATTTTTCTTAGAAAAATATTTCTATTGAAAATTTTTCTATAGAAAAATATTTCTATTGAAAATTTTTCTATAGAAAAATATTTCTATTGAAAATTTTTCTATAGAAAAATATTTCTATTGAAAATTTTTCTATAGAAAAATATTTCTATTGAAAATTTTTCTATAGAAAAATATTTCTATTGAAAATTTTTCTATAGAAAAATATTTCTATTGAAAATTTTTCTATAGAAAAATATTTCTATTGAAAATTTTTCTATAGAAAAATATTTCTATTGAAAATTTTTCTATAGAAAAATATTTCTATTGAAAATTTTTCTATAGAAAAATATTTCTATTGAAAATTTTTCTATAGAAAAATATTTCTATTGAAAATTTTTCTATAGAAAAATATTTCTATTGAAAATTTTTCTATAGAAAAATATTTCTATTGAAAATTTTTCTATAGAAAAATATTTCTATTGAAAATTTTTCTATAGAAAAATTTTTCTATTGAAAATTTTTCTATAGAAAAATTTTTCTATTGAAAATTTTTCTATAGAAAAATTTTTCTATTGAAAATTTTTCTATAGAAAAATTTTTCTATTGAAAATTTTTCTATAGAAAAATTTTTCTATTGAAAATTTTTCTATAGAAAAATTTTTCTATTGAAAATTTTTCTATAGAAAAATTTTTCTATTGAAAATTTTTCTATAGAAAAATTTTTCTATTGAAAATTTTTCTATAGAAAAATTTTTCTATTGAAAATTTTTCTATAGAAAAATTTTTCTATTGAAAATTTTTCTATAGAAAAATTTTTCTATTGAAAATTTTTCTATAGAAAAATTTTTCTATTGAAAATTTTTCTATAGAAAAATTTTTCTATTGAAAATTTTTCTATAGAAAAATTTTTCTATTAAAAATTTTTCTATAGAAAAATTTTTCTATTGAAAATTTTTCTATAGAAAAATTTTTCTATTGAAAATTTTTTTATAGAAAAATTTTTCTATTGAAAATTTTTCTATTGAAAATTTTTCTATTGAAAATTTTTCTATAGCAAAATAATTCTATTGAAAATTTTTCTATAGAAAAATATTTTTTTGAAAATTTTTCTATAGAAAAATATTTCTCTTAAAAATTTTTCTATAGAAAAATATTTTTATTGAAAATTTTTCTATTGAAAATTTTTCTATAGAAAAATTTTTCTATAGAAAAATTTTTCTATTGAAAATTTTTCTATAGAAAAATTTTTCTATTGAAAATTTTTCTATAGAAAAATTTTTCTACTGAAAATTTTTCTATAGAAAAATTTTTCTATTGAAAATTTTTCTATAGAAAAATTTTTCTATTGAAAATTTTTCTATAGAAAATTTTTCTACAGAAAAATTTTTCTATTGAAAATTTTTCTATCGAAAAATTTTTCTATTGAAAATTTTTCTATAGAAAAATATTTCTCTTGAAAATTTTTCTATAGAAAAATATTTCTATTGAAAACTTTTCTATTGAAAATTTTTCTATTGAAAATTTTTCTATAGAAAAATAATTCTATTGAAAATTTTTCTATAGAAAAATATTTTTTTGAAAATGTTTCTATAGAAAAATATTTCTCTTGAAAATTTTTCTATAAAAAAATTTTTCTATTGAAAATTTTTCTATAGAAAAATTTTTCTATTGAAAATTTTTCTATAGAAAAATTTTTCTATTGAAAATTTTTCTATAGAAAAATTTTTCTATTGAAAATTTTTCTATAGAAAAATTTTTCTATTGAGAATTTTTCTATAGAAAAATTTTTCTATTGAGAATTTTTCTATAGAAAAATTTTTCTATTGAAAATTTTTCTATAGAAAAATTTTTCTATTGAAAATTTTTCTATAGAAAAATTTTTCTATTGAAAATTTTTCTATAGAAAAATTTTTCTATTGAAAATTTTTCTATAGAAAAATTTTTCTATTGAAAATTTTTCTATAGAAAAATTTTTCTATTGAAAATTTTTCTATAGAAAAATTTTTCTATTGAAAATTTTTCTATAGAAAAATTTTTCTATTGAAAATTTTTCTATAGAAAAATTTTTCTATTGAAAATTTTTCTATAGAAAAATTGAAAATTTTTCTATAGAAAAATTTTTCTATTGAAAATTTTCTATAGAAAAATTTTTCTATTGAAAATTTTTTTATAAAAAAATTTTTCTATGGAAAATTTTTCTATAGAAAAATTTTTCTATTGAAAATTTTTCTATAGAAAAATTTTCAATAGAAAAATTTTTCTATAGAAAAATTTTCAATAGAAAAATTTTTCTATAGAAAAATTTTCAATAGAAAAATTTTTCTATAGAAAAATTTTCAATAGAAAAATTTTTCTATAGAAAAATTTTCCATAGAAAAATTTTTTTATAAAAAAATTTTCAATAGAAAAATTTTTCTATAGAAAATTTTCAATAGAAAAATTTTTCTATAGAAAAATTTTCAATTTTTCTATAGAAAAATTTTCAATAGAAAAATTTTTCTATAGAAAAATTTTCAATAGAAAAATTTTTCTATAGAAAAATTTTCAATAGAAAAATTTTTCTATAGAAAAATTTTCAATAGAAAAATTTTTCTATAGAAAAATTTTCAATAGAAAAATTTTTCTATAGAAAAATTTTCAATAGAAAAATTTTTCTATAGAAAAATTTTCAATAGAAAAATTTTTCTATAGAAAAATTTTCAATAGAAAAATTTTTCTATAGAAAAATTTTCAATAGAAAAATTTTTCTATAGAAAAATTTTCAATAGAAAAATTTTTCTATAGAAAAATTCTCAATAGAAAAATTTTTCTATAGAAAAATTCTCAATAGAAAAATTTTTCTATAGAAAAATTTTCAATAGAAAAATTTTTCTATAGAAAAATTTTCAATAGAAAAATTTTTCTATAGAAAAATTTTCAATAGAAAAATTTTTCTATAGAAAAATTTTCAATAGAAAAATTTTTCTATAGAAAAATTTTCAATAGAAAAATTTTTTTATAGAAAAATTTTCAAGAGAAATATTTTTCTATAGAAACATTTTCAAAAAAATATTTTTCTATAGAAAAATTTTCAATAGAATTATTTTTCTATAGAAAAATTTTCAATAGAAAAATTTTCAATAGAAAAGTTTTCAATAGAAATATTTTTCTATAGAAAAATTTTCAAGAGAAATATTTTTCTATAGAAAAATTTTCAATAGAAAAATTTTTCGATAGAAAAATTTTCAATAGAAAAATTTTTCTGTAGAAAAATTTTCTATAGAAAAATTTTCAATAGAAAAATTTTTCTATAGAAAAATTTTCAATAGAAAAATTTTTCTATAGAAAAATTTTCAGTAGAAAAATTTTTCTATAGAAAAATTTTCAATAGAAAAATTTTTCTATAGAAAAATTTTCAATAGAAAAATTTTTCTATAGAAAAATTTTTCTATAGAAAAATTTTCAATAGAAAAATTTTCAATAAAAATATTTTTCTATAGAAAAATTTTTAAGAGAAATATTTTTCTATAGAAAAATTTTCAAAAAAATATTTTTCTATAGAAAAATTTTCAATAGAATTATTTTGCTATAGAAAAATTTTCAATAGAAAAATTTTCAATAGAAAAATTTTCAATAGAAAAATTTTTCTATAAAAAAATTTTCAATAGAAAAATTTTTCTATAGAAAAATTTTCAATAGAAAAATTTTTCTATAGAAAAATTTTTAATAGAAAAATTTTTCTATAGAAAAATTTTCAATAGAAAAATTTTTCTATAGAAAAATTTTCAATAGAAAAATTTTTCTATAGAAAAATTTTCAATAGAAAAATTTTTCTATAGAAAAATTTTCAATAGAAAAATTTTTCTATAGAAAAATTTTCAATAGAAAAATTTTTCTATAGAAAAATTTTCAATAGAAAAATTTTTCTATAGAAAAATTTTCAATAGAAAAATTTTTCTATAGAAAAATTTTCAATAGAAAAATTTTTCTATAGAAAAATTTTCAATAGAAAAATTTTTCTATAGAAAAATTTTCAATAGAAAAATTTTTCTATAGAAAAATTTTCAATAGAAAAATTTTTCTATAGAAAAATTTTCAATAGAAATATTTTTCTATAGAAAAATTTTCAATAGAAATATTTTTCTATAGAAAAATTTTCAATAGAAATATTTTTCTATAGAAAAATTTTCAATAGAAATATTTTTCTATAGAAAAATTTTCAATAGAAATATTTTTCTATAGAAAAATTTTCAATAGAAATATTTTTCTATAGAAAAATTTTCAATAGAAATATTTTTCTATAGAAAAATTTTCAATAGAAATATTTTTCTATAGAAAAATTTTCAATAGAAATATTTTTCTATAGAAAAATTTTCAATAGAAATATTTTTCTATAGAAAAATTTTCAATAGAAATATTTTTCTATAGAAAAATTTTCAATAGAAATATTTTTCTATAGAAAAATTTTCAATAGAAATATTTTTCTATAGAAAAATTTTCAATAGAAATATTTTTCTATAGAAAAATTTTCAATAGAAATATTTTTCTATAGAAAAATTTTCAATAGAAATATTTTTCTAAGAAAAATTTTCAATAGAAATATTTTTCTATAGAAAAATTTTCAATAGAAATATTTTCTATAGAAAAATTTTCAAGAGAAATATTTTTCTATAGAAAAATTAAAAAAAAAATATTTTTCTATAGAAAAATTAAAAAAAAAATATTTTTCTATAGAAAACTTTTCAATAGAAATATTTTTCTATTGAAAAATCTTCAATAGAAATATTTTTCTATAGAAAAATTGCAATTGGGCCTTATATAGAAGCTATCGTTTAATGTGGAGCGATGAAAATTACAAGGGATTTTATAATTTTCATCACACTTAGTGATTTCTGACAGAAGGTCTTGCACTTGATCTATTGTCAATTATTCTTCGATTTCAACTATATTTGCTACATATATTCTTGTTTACAGTATATGTTTTAGTAGGGGTTTGTTCTAAATTTCATAAAAACTAAAAACCGATTTTGTTGAATTTCTATAGAATACCAAAAATATTGTCTGTTAATAATTACCTTTGGAATTGAGACCTTAGTTACAAGCTTAGCATAGGGGCCCATTTAGGCTGTCATCCGTATAGACGGACGGACGACATGGTTAAGTTGACTTAGGATGTGATTCTTAGTCTATCGGTATATTTAAAGGTGGGTTCCAAACCAATATTTCCATACATCATCACAATTTTTTTTTTTTAACTTTTCCATCTATGGTAGCGAAGGGTATTATTAACGCTTGTTTCTTAAGTCTTTAGTTTTTTTTTTTAATAAAATTTAAACTTAAACGTTTTCAATTGAAATAATATCAGAAATATTAAAAGTTGGGTATTTTCATCCTGATAGACTTAATTTTTATCTGTGTTTCTTCCTATACTATGATTTTTAAATAACCTCAAAGTTTGTGAATGAAAATATTTTTAATTTAAATAACAAACAAAAATTTATTTGACACTTAACATAAAAATGAAAGGACTTCAAAAACGAAGTAAGATACAATTTGATAACAATATTGATATGTGAGGATGTTTCAATAAAAAACTATATTACAAAGCTAACTAAACAATCGAGGTTTTTGTGATAAATGTTGAGGAAGGGCTAATGGATTACCAGCCACCGCCACCACCAGCAGACCAACCGCCGCCACCTCCACCACCGGAAGGTTCAGAGATGACCTTGAGGATTTTGACATGAGCTGGAGGTGGTGGGGGAGGATGAGCATGACCGCCGCCGCCACCGTCGGAGATAACTTTAACGATATGAACATCACCACCGCCATGACCATGATCACCATGTCCACCATGGCCATGATCATGACCACCACCATAACCGCCGCCATGACCGCCACCATAGCTTTCACCACCACCATGACCGCCAGCTCCACCATCAGAAATGAGTTGAATGATTTTGACTTCGCCACCACCACCACCGCCACCATGACCATGATCACCATGTCCACCATGACCGTGATCATGACCACCACCATAGCCTCCACCACCACCATGACCGCCAGCTCCTCCATCGGAGATGACTTGAATGACTTGGACATCGCCACCACCGCCGCCATAACCGCCACCTCCACCACCATAACCGCCACCACCACCGCTTGACCAGCCACCACCTCCGCCGCCTCCGCCACCTCCTAAGAAGCCAGCATTAGCTACAGCACAAACGGCCAACACACATGCGAAAATCTAAAATAATATATAATTTTTATTATTCTCCTTCCTGGATATGAATATCACCTAAAAAATATTTTATATCCAATATAATTACACACGAGCACTATAGCCTCTAATCCCTGAAGTTGGGCAAATAGTATTCATATGATTAATTTTGGTTTAAAATTTATTTATTTTTTATTTATTGCACTTACCTTCATATTTAGCTTTGTTTAGTTTAGGATTTTTTTTAATGAATATCCAATAAAAGTTCAACTGAAATTGATATCTTATTCAAACAAATTGTGGGTTTTATATACAAAATTAAGCTCAACGATTGACCAATAGTTCAAATGCAACTGCAACCAAAAAATTAGCATTTTAAACTTTTCTTCTGCCCTTTAAATGAATTCAAAAATATGCATTTTTATGTTGACATTAATTGTGTAGGAAAATTTGAAAGCGTAGGCTTGATGCAAAACCACTTAACTCACGTTCTTTCAATACCAAAAAAGTAATAAAAGGCATGGGAAAAATTAGTGGTTTCAAGTGCAAAAGTTCGATTAAAATACTTAATGTATCGAAAAGTAAATAAACCTGTGATATGGTATAAAAAAACGAAATATGATCTAATAAATATGTTGCCTTTATGATCGGTACTATTTAAAGTTGTCTTAACCCCACTTAAGTGCATTTGTCTTATCTTCACAGAAATAAACAAAAATATAAAATATGCATTTTAACAAATATTTTAGTAAAACTTGAATTTTGAAAAGATCTTAAAACAGATTTAAGTCGATTGGTATATTAAATATTTATTTTACATAATTTCATAACATTACATATTCTTTGACAAGGTTGATTTACTTTGATTCAAGCAGTCTTTATAGTTAGGTAGAGAAAATTTAAAACAAGTAAGAAAGCGCTATAGTCGGTCAAGCCCGACCAATACGATACCCTTCATCACTATGGTCAAAGGTGTTATTTTTGCTGTATAAAGACAAATATTTGCTAAATTTTGCCATCATACAAACATTTTCTAAAAACTTATATATTTAACCTGTTTCCGTCATTTGCACTTATATGAGAGCTAGGGTCAAATGTGGACCGATTATCTCGAAATTTGGCAAATTGCTTACACTTGTTACAAAAATTATGTATGCAAAAAATATACTCAAAATTTTTATTATCTTTAGATTTACGAGCGTTTTAGTGATTTTTTGTCTCATTTAGTGCGTTTTTAAAGAAAAGTTCGTATGGGAGCTATTTTCAAATGTGGACCGATTTCAACGAAATTTTGTACAGTGATTTACGTTTACATAAGCAGTATTTGTTTTAAATTTCATGAAAAATATTGATATTTATTTGTGGCCAATATATCAATTCCGAAAAGTGGGACCTATGTGAGGTACCAGAAATAATGGACCGATTTTGACCAATTTCAATAGCCATGGTCCCATTATAAAAAAAGTGATCTTTGCCAAATTTCATCAAATTATCTTTAGAATTGTGATTACAAGGGTGTCCAGCCAGCCAGCCAGACGGACGGACGGACATCGCTAAATCGACCCTTCACCACCATAGGTGGAAAGGGTATTATAAGTTTGTGCTGATGTAGGTAACGCATAGAAATATTTGTCTTAGACTTACTTTTTAGTATACCAATATTCTTAGAATCACTTTCTGAGTCGATTTAGTGATGTCCGTCCGTCCGTCTGGCTGGCTGGCCGGCTAGACGACCCCCATGTAAACCTTGCAATCAAACTACAGGTCGAAATTCTAAAGATAATTTAATGAAATTTGGCGCAGATTATGTTTTTGATAATGGAACCATGGCCATTGAAATTCGTCAAAATCGGTTCATTATTTATGGTACCTCCCATAGGTTCCACTTCTCGGAATTGATAAATATAAATATTTGTTCATCAAATTCAAAATAAATACTGCTTATGTAAACTAAAATCACTGTACCAAATTTCGTTGAAATCGGTCCACATTTGACAATAGCTCCCATACAAGCTCTTCTCTAAAAACGCACTTAATGAAACAAAAATGCACACATAATTTTTGTAACAACTGTTCGGTTCACAGCTTAAATATATAAGTTTTGAGAAAATGTTTGTATGATGGCAAAATTTAGCAAATGCTATAAATTTTGCGATTGGCCCCTAATGTCAATTCTGTTTTGACATTTGTGTAGTAAACACTTGCGAAATACACGTTTATAAACAATGTTACACTACACTGCTCCAGAACTCGGAATATTGTTGACTGATCAATAATCGGTCGGTGACTTTGGCACAATGTGAATTTCGTCGCAGATTTCCTGGCCGTCCAACGCCTACTGGTGAAACACTGCTACGTTTAGCTGCTCGCCTCGAAGAGACTGGCACAACACGAGATGCTGCCAGGCGTGGCAGACCCCGGAGTAGCCGTTCTGCAGAGAATATTGCTGTTGTAGCTGAGGATGTCATGGAAGCGCCGTCGACATCGACCAGACGACGTGCCACGCAAATGGGTATCAGTCGACGGTCTTTACAGCGAATTTTGGTAAAAGATTTGAAGATGCTTCCGTACAAAGTCCAGACGGTGCATCAGCTGTTAATAATTTTCATCTTTTTTCATCCGATGAAAAAAATTTTTGATAGAAAATATTCAAATTTTATTTCTGTATCTTTTCAGGAAAAATTTTCCTGGTTTCATTCATCAGTACCTGGTAGACCGAGCCTTGCTCGGAGCTTTATGATAAGCATTTTGAGGAAAATTTTAAAGTTTTTATATATTTTATATTATAAAGTGCTAAAATAAATTTAGAGGAAAGACATTGTAGAAATATTCAGTTAATTTTGAATTATTTGATTTATTTTGTCCGACCAACACATAGTTTGCATAGTTTACAGTTTAACTCATTTTGAATAATTTTGGAAATTATTCATATCAACAGAAACCTCTGTCGACTCATGCGCAACAACTTTGCTAAAGATTATAGTCTGATAAAATGCACAGTTTACGATTTAATTCATTTTGAGTAGTTTTCTGTGGCGCCACCTGTCGGACTTTGCTTATTCCAATTCATAAACCTTCTTCGGCTTATCCGTAACAACTTTGCTGAAGATTATAGCATGATTAAATGTACAACATACGATTAAATTGACTTTGAGTAAATTTCAGTAGCGCCACCTGTCGAAATTTTTTCATACCATCTAAGAAACCTTCGTCGGCTCATGTGCAACAACTTTGCTAAAGATTGTAGCATGATTAAATGTACAGATTACGATTAAATTGACTTTGAGTAAGTTTCTGTAGCGCCACCTGTCGGAAATTATTCATACCAACTAAAAAGCCTTCGTCGGCTCATGCGCTACAACTTTGCTAAAGATCATAGCATGATCAAATGTACAGTTTACGATTTAATTAATTTTTAGTAATTTTCAGTGGCGCCATCTGTCGGAAATTAGTCTTATCAACTTTAAAACCTTCGCCGGCTTATCCGCAACATCTTCGCTAAAGAGCATAACACAATCAAATTCACAGTTTACTATTCTATAAAGAACATACATACAGACAAACATTCATTAGTTTAAAATAATACTAATTTTTTCCCCTTTTTATTCCCTAATTTCTAAAAGTTCCATATGTATATTTGGTACTTTTTTGGTGCCAATTGAATTCGGTACATTTTTTTAAAACGCATTTAACATAATGTATAATGTTCCTATTCATATTACTTTGGAGATGTTAAGTTATCATTTTATCCCTTTTTTACCCATTTTGGCTCCAAAATCAAAAAAGTACCAAATACGTGTTTCATTTTTTTTTACATCTATTGATTGCAGTACCAAGTTTCTTTCTATATTCTTTAGTTTAAAATATAAGAGTGGGTTAAAAAGGTGCAAAAAAACTATTTTCACCCTTTTTTACCCCCTATCGGACATAGTTTCAAAAAAGTACCAAACACCTGTCCGCTTATTTTCAAAGCTGTTTAAAACGTAATTTTAATTTTGTTTCTATACCTATTACTTTAGGAGACATAGCGTTTTCGATTTTTTACCCTTTTTACCCGTTTTTACCCTCTTAGAGGTAAAAGTTCCAAAAGTCCCTTCTTCTTCGACCTATACATCAAAAAAGATACCCACTGTCCAAATTTTATCAAAATCGTTAGAGCCGTTTTCGAGATAGCCATTCTATATATATATATATATACATATATATATATATATATATATATATATATATATATATATATATATATATATATATATATATATATATATATATATATACAATTATTGCTCGTTTAAGAATATAAGATAAGATAATGTTTATGTTAATGGATAGATTAGGCAATTCTAAAATCCTTGTGCCAAATGCCATAACAGGGGGATTTCTCACATCATTACCCCTTGGAGTAGTATATTCTGTAATGTTGTTTCTACTATACATGCTTAAAACATCGTAAGTGCTAAGTCGATGGGTGATGGGTCCAAAGAAACAAGACTCGTTTGTATAGCGATCCGCTCGATCCGAGAGAGACGCTCGTTTGCAGCCGCAACTAATATTTTGAACAGACCCTGCATTTTCGTACTTTACCAAGTACAATTATCTTAGACCCTTAGACCAAATAGGCTGGAATGGCTCTAAGATAACTCCCTCTTATATTAGCCCTGACCTAGAACCCTACACGGGTTGTTTAACGCATCTAAAACTATTTTGCTCAGTTTTCCAAGATGTACCACGGGGAGGTTAGAGTGAGAATTGGATACAGTTCTTACCTGGTAACTGGAGACGCTAGGCAACTGCTGCATTCTCCCATGCCCTATGCTCTACTGGGAGTCAAGGATGACAGAAAAGAAGATTTGTCCTGGTATTAATAGTCTTTAGAACGTTTAAATAACAATAAATTCAATTATTGTTGCAAATTTTACGTTGAAATGGTTTTTCGAATCAAAGAAACCACCAATAGTTCTATTAGGATTATAAGGTTTAACTTCGATGTCCTAAAACATTCCAATTAATTGGAAACTTATTCATACATTCATTGTTGAAAATTTTAAAATTTCAAAAACATATTTTTTCAAAGTCAAAACAGAAGTTCAAAAATAAAACAATCAATAAAATATTTTTCTGTTCGGATATTTATCGTTAAAGATATTTAAAATTTTCATCATGAGGGATATTTATATTTCAAATATAAATCCCTCATTTTTATTCATCGATCGAAATGAAAATAAATTTTCATCGGCAATGATATTTATACTTGATTGATTTAAAAAATAAAACAATATTAGGTCTCTGGTTTCCAATTAAAAAAAATCCAATTAAAAAAAATCCCCAAAATCCCCCTACTACGGCAACTGGCGCAAGGATTTTGGAGTTGCCTAATCTATGCAAGAACATTATGATGAATGAAACCAAATACAGAAATAAAATTTGAATATTTTCTATCAAAATTATTTTTCATCGGATGAAAAAAGATGAAAATTATTTTGAACTGATAAATATCCCAAACGATTGTTTTATTTTTTATTTTCATCGGATTGAAAAACGATACAAAATTTTTCGAACAATTAAAAATCTTTAGGGATTTTTATTATTTTTTAAACTTCAATGATTGTTTTTGTATGGATTAAAATATGAAAATATTGTTTTAAAAGTATTAATATTCGGTCTCTGTTGGAAACATATTCATACATTCATTGTTGAAAATTTTAATATTTCAAAAATATTTTATTTTTTCAAAGTCAAAACAGAAGTTCAAAAATAAAACAATCAATAAAATATTTTTCTGTTCGGATATTTATCGTTAAAGATATTTAAAATTTTCAACATGAGGGATATTTATATTTCAAATATAAATCCCTCATTTTTATTAATCGATCGAAATGAAAATAAATTTTCATCGGCAATGATATTTATACTTGATTGATTTAAAAAATAAAACAATATTCGGTCTCTGGTTTTTTCTTTTATTTCATATATGAACTAAAAACTAGGTAAATTTAATAAAAAATATTTTGATGAAACTCAGCTATTCAGTACTTACAGGCCAAAGAATTGTAAATCATGGTTACTTTAGAATTTCTTTAGTATTTACGAAGTTATTAGCAATCAAAGTAAAAAAAAATAGGTATTTTGCTAATTTTTCTTTAGGAATTCGAATCCATTTGGGGGTTGGGGACAAACAAATTCTAACTTTAAATAACAACTGGCACCCTAATGTTCATATTGGCTTTGAAGTACAATACTTTTTGAGACAATTTAAAGATGATCGTTCCTAAATTTGGGTATTCTATATAAATTTCTACTCAATGTACGGATCATTATTTGAAAGATTCTTAAAACAATTTTGAAAAAGTATCCTTTTTTGTTGGTTACCAATTACTGCAGTAAATTTTGTTGGTTATCTCCAAACATCTGCATTACTTGCATTGACATAACTATTTTAAAATATTCTCTACCTACCTACAAAGCAATAGACTAAATTTAACAATAAAAGTCAACCTTGAAAATATATACATATGTCATATGATGCAATGATGTAAAATTTATACCAAATAATCCAAACATATGTATATTTCTAAATCTTACCCAAATCGAAGTTTCACTAAAAAATTTGATAAAATCTATGATTTATATCAATTTTATTTAAATGAATATAAGACCAATGAACTTAAGTTGGGAGAAGACAACTTTAAATTTATTTATCATAGAAGCTACATTTTGTTTCTTTTGAAGCTTTACATTACAAACCAAAATAACTTGAGTTAAGTGCTTTTGCCAAAGGCCCACAAATTCAAATTATTTTACATAATTAATGTCAGCATAAAAACGCATTTTTTCCATCTGAAAAGCATTTGAAATTATTATTTTTCAGCTGCTGCTGCATTTGAGTTATTGGTCAATCGATCGAACTTAATTTTGTATATAAAATCCACAACTTGTTTGAATTAGTTATCAATTTCAGTTGAACTTTCGTTGGATATTCATTAAAAAAAAACCCTAAACTAAACAAAGCCAAACATGAAGGTGCGTGTTATAATTAAATAACTAAATTTTTAACCCAAATTAAGCATATGAATACTATTTGCCTAACTCCAGGAATTAAAGGCTATAGTGTTCAGGCGTAATAATATGGGATATAAAACATTTTTTATTACAAAATAGAGTGAAAATAAAATATTTTATTATTATTTCAGATTTTCGTATGTTTGTTGGCCGTTTGTGCTGTAGCTAATGCTGGCTTCTTAGGAGGTGGCGGTGGTGGCGGCGGAGGAGGTGGCTGGTCTAGCGGAGGTGGCGGCGGCGGTGGCTGGTCTGGCGGTGGTGGTGGCGGATATGGCGGTGGTGGTGGTGAAGTCAAAGTCATTCAAGTCATCTCCGATGGAGGTGCTGGCGGTCATGGTGGAGGCTATGGTGGCGGTCATGGCGGTGGTCATGATCACGGTCATGGTGGACATGGTGATCATGGCCATGGCGGTGGGGGCGAAGAAGTCAAAATCATTAAACTCATCTCCGATGGTGGAGCTGGCGGTCATGGTGGTGGTGGAGGCTATGGTGGCGGTCATGGCGGTGGTTATGGCGGTGGTCATGATCACGGTCATGGTGGACATGGTGATCATGGCCATGGCGGTGGTGATGTTCATATCGTGAAACTTATCTCTGCCGGCGGTGGAGGCGGCGGTCATGCTCATCCTCCCCCACCACCTCCAGCTCATGTCAAAATCCTCAAGGTCATCTCTGAACCTTCTGGTGGTGGAGGTGGTGGCGGTTGGTCTGCCGGTGGTGGTGGCGGTGGCTGGTAATCTATTAGCCCTTCCTCAACATTTAGTACAAAAACCTCGATTGTTTAGTTAGCTTTGTAACATATATTTTTTTATTGAAACATCCTCACACATCAATATTGTTATTGAATTGTATTTCACTTCGTTTTTGAAGTCTTATCATTTTAACGTTAAGTGTTAAATAAATTGTTTTTTATTATTTAAATTAAAACTCTTTCCTTGGCAAACTTTCAGATTGTAAAAATGTTATATAGGCAGACAGATAAAAGTATATGATATAGAAGTAAATGATATTAGCAAGAAGAAAATTAATAAGATAATAGTTTAAATTATTTAAATGCTTTATCATAACTGTTTAAAATGAAAACCATTAAAATTATATACAAGTTTCTATTTAGTTACTAAAAAAACAAAAGACTTAAGAGACATAGCTTGATTTGCATATAAATTATTAGAAATGGTATTGCCAGGACCAGCGAAGAATTTCTTAAAAATTTTCCATAAAAATGGGAAGTTTTAAAAATTTCCTATAAAAATAAGAAATTTAAAAAATTTCCCATACAAATGTGAAATTTTAAAAAATTCCCATAAAAATAGGAAAATTTCCCATTCTTCCCAACTTTTAAAATTTCATATTTTTATGGTTCATTTTGAAAAATTATCATTTTTATGGTAAATTTTGAAAATTTCTCATTTTTATAAGAAATTTTCAAAATTTCCCATTTTCATAGGAAATTTTAAAAATTTACCATTTTTATAGGAAAGTTTATATTTTTTTTGAAAAATTTGAAAAATTTCCTCTAAAAACTAAAAATTTTCTAAAAATATAGAAAATTTTTTTATATCCTATGTATAACACTAATCCTATAAATAATACTTTTGTGTCACAGTTATCGTATAGAGAATACTTTTATGTAACAGTTGTCCTGTAAGGAATACTTTTGTGTAATAGTTATCCTATAGAGAATGATTGTATCTAACAGTTTTTCTATATAGAATATTTTTGTATAACAGTTGTCCTATAGAGAATACTTTTGTATTGCAGTTTTCAATAAAGAATATTTTTGTGTAATAGTTTTCCCCATATAGAATACTTTAGTGTAACAGTTGTCCAATAGAGAATACTTTTGTATAACAGTTGTCCTTTAGATAATACTTTTGTATAACAGTTGTAATATAGATAATACTATTGTATAACAGTTGTACTATAGAAAATACTTTTGTATGACAGTTTTCCTATAGATAATATTTTTGTGTAACAGTTTTCCCATAGAGAATACTTCAATCTTACAGTTTATATAACAATTTTTTTCCCATAGTTTTGTATAACAGTTGGCCCATAGAAAATACTTTTGTATAACAGTTATCCTATTTGTATAGGAATTATCCTATAGAGCATGCTTTTGTTCATTAATTTTCCTAAAAATAATATTTCTGTATAACAGTTTTCCTACAGACAATTCTTTTGTATAACAGTTTTCCTATAGAAAATACTTTTTTATAACAGTTTTCCTATAGATAATATTTTTGTATAACAGTTTTCCTATAGAAAATGTACAACAGTTTTCCTATAGAGAATACTTTGTATAACAGTTATACTATAGAGAATACTTTTGTATAACAGTTTTCCTAAAGGGAATAGTTTTGTGTAACAGTTTTCCAATAGATAATATTTTTGTACAACATTTTTCCTTTCTATATCATTTACTTCTATCTGTCTGCTTATATAACATTTTTACAATCTGCAAGTTTCCCAATAAAACAATTTTAATTTAAATAATAAAAAACAATTTATTTAACACTTAACGTTAAAATGATAAGACTTCAAAAACGAAGTGAAATACAATTCAATAACAATATTGATGTGTGAGGATGTTTCAATAAAAAAATATATGTTACAAATCTAACTAAACAATCGAGGTTTTTGTACTTAGTGTTGAGGAAGGGCTAATGGATTACCAGCCACCGCCACCACCAGCAGACCAACCGCCGCCACCTCCACCACCGGAAGGTTCAGAGATGACCTTAAGGATTTTGACATGAGCTGGAGGTGGTGGGGGAGGATGAGCATGACCACCGCCTCCGCCGCCGGCAGAGATAACTTTCACGATATGAACATCACCACCGCCATGGCCATGATCACCATGTCCACCATGACCGTGATCATGACCACCACCATAACCACCGCCATGACCGCCAGCTCCACCATCGGAGATGAGTTTAATGATTTTGACTTCGCCACCGCCATGGCCATGATCACCATGTCCACCATGGACGTGATCATGACCACCGCCATGACCGCCACCATAGCCTCCACCACCACCATGACCTCCATCGGAGATGACTTGAATGACTTTGACTTCGCCACCACCACCACCGCCGCCATAGCCGCCACCACCACCGCCAGACCAGCCACCGCCGCCGCCACCACCACTAGACCAGCCACCTCCTCCGCCGCCACCACCGCCACCTCCTAAGAAGCCAGCATTAGCTACAGCACAAACGGCCAACAAACATACGAAAATCTGAAATAATATCAAAATATTTTATTTTCACTCTTTTTTGTAATAAAAAATGCTTTATATCCAATATTATTACACCTGAACACGATAGCCTTTAATTCCTGGAGTTAGGCAAATAGTATTCATATGCTTAATTTTGGTAAATTTTTTTTTTTATTTATTACACGCACCTTCATGTTTGGCTTTGTTTAGTTTAGGGTTTTTTTAATGAATGAATCCAAAGAAAGTTCAACTGAAAATGATAACTTTTTCAAACAAATTGTGGATTTTATATACAAAATTATATTCGGTCGATTGACCAATAATTCAAATGCAGCAGCAGCTGAAAAATAATAATTTCAAATGCTTTCAGATGGAAAAAATGCGTTTTTATGCTGAAGTTAATTATGTAAAAATATTTGAATTTGTGAGCCTTTGGCAAAATCATCTAACTCAAATTATTTTGGTTTTTGGTGTAAAGCATTAATTTGAATGCTTTGTTTTTCAAAAGAAACAAGATGTAGCTACTATGATAAATGGAATTTAAAGTTGTCTTATCCCAACTTAAGTTCATTTGTCTTATCTTCATTGAAATAAAATTGATATAAATCACAAATTTTACCAAATTTTTGAGTAAAACTTGAATATGAACAAGATTTAAAAACATATGTTTGCATTATTTTGTATTTATTTTACATGATTGCATCATATGACATATATTTTTCAAGGTTGAATTTTATTGTAACATTTATTCTTTAGTTTTATAAGTAGGTAGAGAATATTTTAAACAAATTTATATGAATGATAGTAATGTAAGCATTTGAAGGTATCTTTGTTATTATATACCAAATTGTATTTAATAACAAAAATCAAGATTTTGCGCCATGATATATCTTGCCAAATATTTTTCATAGTAAAATTCCTATAAAATATAAATTTTCGAAAAAAAAAATCTAAAAAACGCAAATTTTTGAAAAATTTCTTATAAAACGCAAATTTTTGAAAAATTTTCTATAAAAATTAAATTTTTGAAAAATTTCCTATAAAAAGTAAATTTATGAAAAATTTCCTAAAAAAAGTAAATTTTGAAAAACTTCCTATAAAAAGTAATCATTTAAAAAAATTCCTATCAAAAGTAAATTTTTGAAAAATTTCCAAAAAAAAGTAAATTTTTGAAAAATTTCCAAAAAAAAGTTAATTTTTGAAAAATTTCCAAAAAAAAGTTAATTTTTGAAAAATTTCCAAAAAAAAGTAAATTTTTGAAAAATTTCCTACAAAAAGTAAATTTTTGAAAAATTTCCTACAAAAAGTAAATTTTTAAAAAATTTCCTATAAAAAGTAAGTTTTTGAAAAATTTCCCATAAACAGTAAATATTTAAAAAATTTCCTATAAAAAGTAAATTTTTGAAAAATATCCTATAGAAAGTAAATTTTTGAAAAATATCCTATAGAAAGTAAATTTTTGAAAAATTTCCTATAAAAAGTAAATATTTAAAAAATTTCCTATAAAAAGTAAATTTTTCAAAAATATCCTATAAAAAGTAAATTTTTGAAAAATTTCCTGTAAAAAGTAAATTTTTTAAAAATTTCCTATAAAAAGTAAATTTTTGAAAAATTTCCTATAAAAAGTAAATTTTTGAAAAATTTCCTATAAAAAGTAAATTTTTGAAAAATTTCCTATAAAAAAAGTAAATTTTTGAAAAATTTCCTATAAAAAGTAAATGTTTGAAAAATTTCCTATAAAAATTAAATTTTTGAAAATTTCCTATAAAAAGTAAATTTTAGAAAAGTTTCCTATAAAAAGTAAATTTTAGAAAAATTTCATACAAAAAATAAATTTTTGAAAAATTTCCTATAAAAAGTAAATTTTTGAAAATTTCCTATAAAAAGTAAATTTTTGAAAATTTCCTATAAAAATTAAATTTTTGAAAAATTTCCTGTAAAAAGTAAATTTTTGAAAAATTTCCTATAAAAAGTAAATTTTTGAAAAATTTCCTATAAAAATTAAATTTTTGAAAAATTTCCTATAAAAAGTAAATTTTTGAAAAATTTCCTATAAAAACTAAATTTTTGAAAAATTTCCTATAAAAAGTAAATTTTTGAAAAATTTCCTATAAAAATTAAATTTTTGAAAATTTCCTATAAAAAGTAAATTTTAGAAAAGTTTCCTATAAAAAGTAAATTTTAGAAAAATTTCCTACAAAAAGTAAATTTTTGAAAAATTTCCTACAAAAAGTAAATTTTTGAAAAATTTCCTATAAAAAGTAAATTTTTGAAAATTTCCTATAAAAATTAAATTTTTGAAAAATTTCCTGTAAAAAGTAAATTTTTGAAAAATTTCCTATAAAAATTAAATTTTTGAAAAATTTCATAAAAAAAGTAAATTTTTAAAAAAATTTCTATAAAAAGTAAATTTTTAAAAAATTTCCTATAAAAAGTAAATTTTTGGAAAATTTCCTATAAAAAGTAAATTTTTGAAAAATTTCCTATAAAAATTAAATTTTTGAAAAATTTCCTATAAAAAATAAATTTTTGAAAAATTTCCTATAAAAAGTAAATTTTTGAGAAATTTCCTATAAAAAGTAAATTTTTGAAAAATTTCCTATAAAAAGTAAATGTTTGAAAAATTTCCTATAAAAAGTAAATTTTTAAAAAATTTCTTATAAAAAGTAAATTTTTAAAAAATTTCTTATAAAAAGTAAATTTTTAAAAAATTTCTTATAAAAAGTAAATTTTTAAAAAATTTCTTATAAAAAGTAAATTTTTGAAAAATTTCCTATAAAAAGTAAATTTTTGAAAAATTTCCTATAAAAAGTAAATTTTTGAAAAATTTCCTATAAAAAGTAAATTTTTGAAAAATTTCCTACAAAAAGTAAATTTTTGAAAAATTTCCTACAAAAAGTAAATTTTTGAAAAATTTCCTACAAAAAGTAAATTTTTGAAAAATTTCCCATAAAAAGTAAATTTTTGAAAAATTTCCTATAAAAAGTAAATTTTTGAAAAATGTCCTATAAAAAGTAAATTTTTGAAAAATTTCCAATAAAAAGTAAATTTTGGAAAAATTTTCTATAAAAAGTAAATTTTTAAAAAATTTCCTATAAAAAGTAAATTTTTGAAAAATTTCCTATAAAAAGTAAATTTTTAAAAAATTTCCTTAAAAAAGTAAATATTTAAAAAATTTCCTATAAAAAGTAAATTTTTGAAAAATTCCCTATAAAAAGTAAAATTTTGAAAAATTTCCTATAAAAAGTAAATTTTTAAAAAATTTCCTATAAAAAGTAAATTTTTGAAAAATTTCCTATAAAAAGAAAATTTTTGAAAAATTTCCTATAAAAATTAAATTTATGAAAAATTTCCTATAAAAAGTAAATTTTTGAAAAATTTCCTATAAAAAGTAAATTTTTGAAAAATTTCCTATAAAAAGTAAATATTTAAAAAATTTCCTATAAAAAGTAAATTTTTGAAAAATTTCCAAAAAAAAGTAAATTTTTGAAAAATTTCCTATAAAAAATAAATTTTTGAAAAATTTCCTATAATAAGTAAATTTTAGAAAAATTTCCTATAAAAATTAAATTTTTAAAAATTTCCTATAAAAATTAAATTTTTGAAAAATTTCATAAAAAAAAGTAAATTTTTAAAAAATTTTCTATAAAAAGTAAATTTTTAAAAAATTTCCTATAAAAAGTAAATAGACCGATTCCTATTTTTGGTAACTATAGATTTCATATAGAAACCCCTCCTGGAAACCAAAAAAAAAAATGTAACAAAGGCCAGTTAAAAATCTGTTAAATTCTAAACTATGACAGCTACGGCCAATAAATTTTACAAAAAAAAGCTTTATATAAAAAGCTTTATATAAATACAAGCCAGTGTGTAAAATTTTGTGACAACCGGTCAACACTTGGTTGTTGTTCTTATGTATGTAACATCCCCTTTTTATAATTACAATGAAAAAGATTTAGAGGTACATTCAGTATATTAAGATTGCACCAACGACAATAGGTAGCTTTCAGCCAATGTCCAGATGTCATATACGGTAGATGCATTGGGAACTCCAAAAAAAATATATATATGGACCTGTCGTATTACTATCATGTTTATCCTAACAACATATTAAGCGCAACAAAAAGTATTTAGCAGCTTATTAATGTTAAACTATACCCGGTTATGGGACAATTATGGACTTAGATACTTTTAAATGTTGAACTATAAAGCTACTGCAACCAAATTTAGTCCATAGATTTTACCAACAATACCAAGCAGCGTAACAATTTTTTTCGAATTCTGTCCACATTTTGAATTAGCTGAACCCTCGTAGATATATAAAATATATTTCAAAATTTAGTATAATTTGATGATGGGTATATAAGACTCGGCACAGCCGAATATTACATTCCTACTTGTTTTTGTCATTATTTTCTTGAGTAAGGACTCCCATCTTCCTATATTATATATTTTTTATACCCTTCACCACCATAGGTGGTGAAGGGTACCAATAGGCTTAGAATTACTTTCTGAGTCGATTAAGCGATGTCCGTCCGTCTGGCTGGACCCCCATGTAAACTTTGTAATCAAACTACAGGTCGCAATTCTAAAGATAATTTGATGAAATTTGGCACAGATCATTTTTTTGATAATGGGGCCATGGCTATTGAAATTCGTCAAAATCGGTCCTTTATTTATGGTACCTCCCATAGGTCCCACTTCCCGGAATTGATATATTGGCTACAAATATCAATATTTTTTCATGAAATTTAAATCAAATACTGCTTACGTCAACCAAAATCACTGTACCAAATTTCGTTAAAATCGGTCCATATTTGACCATAGCTCCCATACAAACTTTTCTTTAAAAACGCACTAAATGAGACAAAAAGAATTAAGAAAGCGCTATAGTCGGTCAAGCCGCCATACGATACCCTTCACCACTAAGGTCAAAGGTGTTATTTTTCCTGTATAAAGACAAATATTTGCTAAATTTTGCCATCATACAAACATTTTCTCAAAATGTATATATTCAACCTGTTTCCGTCATTTGGACTTATATGAGAGCTAGGGTCAAATGTGGACCGATTATCTCGAAATTTAACAAATTGATTACAGTTATTACAAAAATTATGTATGCAAAAAATTAACTCAAAATTTTCATTATCTTTAGATTTACGAGCGTTTTAGTGATTTTTTGTCTCATTTAGTGCGTTTTTGAAGAAGAGTTTGTATGGGAGCTATGGTCAAATGTGGACCGATTTCAGTGATTTAAGTTTACATAAGAATTATATGTTTTAAATTTAATGAAAAAATATTGATATTTGTGGCCAATATAGCAATTCCGGGAAGTGGGACCTATGGGAGGTACCATAAATAATGGACCGATTTTGACCAATTTCAATAGCTTTGGTCCCATTATAAAAAAAATTATCTGTGTCAAATTTCATCAAATTATCTTTAGAATTCCGACCTGTAGTTTGATTACAAAGTTTACATGGGGGTCCAGCCAGCCAGCCAGACGGACGGACGGACGGACATCGCTAAATCGACTCAAAAAGTGATTCTAAGTCTATTGGTATACTAAAAGGTGGGTCTAAGACAAATATTTCTATGCGTTACAAACATCAGCACAAACTTATAATACCCTTTCCACCTATGGTGGTGAAGGGTATAATCACTAAAATGCTTGTAAATCTGAAGATAATGGGAATTTTAAAATTATTTTTTACATACATAATTTTTGTAACAACTGTAATCAATATGCCAAATTTCGAGATAATCAGTCCACATTTGACCCTAGCTCTCATATAAGTCCAAATGTCGGAAGCAGCTTAAATATAAAAGTTTTGAGAAAATGTTTGTATGATGGTAAAATTTAGCAAATATTTGTCTTTATACAGAAAAAATAACACTTCTGACTTTAGTGGTGAAGGGTATCATATGGTCGGGCTTGACCGACTATAGCACTTTCTTTCTTGTTTTTAATATCAAAAATATTGAAGAAAACAGCCATTTAAATAACAGAAAAACAATTTATTTAACAATTAATGATGAGACTTCAAAAACGAAGCGAGATACAATTCGATAACAATATTGATGTGTGAGGATGTTTCAATAAAAAACTATATTACAAAGCTAACTAAACAATCGAGGTTTTTGTACTAAATGTTGAGGAAGGGCTAATGAATTACCAGCCACCGCTACCACCACCAGACCAACCACCGCCACCACCACCACCGCCAGACCAACCTCCAGATGGAGCAGGTTCAGAGATGACCTTGAGGATTTTGACATGAACTGGTGGTGGTGGTGGAGGGGGAGCATGACCGCCGCCGCCTTCGGAGATAACTTTCACGATATGAACACCACCACCGCCATGACCATGTCCACCATGGCCGTGATCATGACCACCACCATAACCACCGCCATGACCGCCACCATAGCCTCCACCACCACCATGTCCGCCAGCTCCACCATCGGAGATGAGTTGAATGATTTTGATTTCGCCACCACCACCGCCATGGCCGCCACCACCACCTCCAGACCAGCCACCGCCGCCGCCACCACCACCAGACCATCCACCACCGCCGCCGCCACCGCCTCCTAAGAAGCCAGCATTAGCTACAGCACAAAAAGCCAACAAACATATGAAAATCTGAAAAATTACAAGAAAAATGTATTATTTTCAATGTAATCCTTTCTCGGTTAAAATATTTTATAGCCTAACTTAAAAAACTACTTAATAACCAAAATGATTACACCTGAACACTATAGCCTTTAATCCCTGGAGTTAGGCAAATAATATTCACATAATCAATTTTGGTCTCAAGTTTATTTTTATTTATTACACGCACCTTCATGTTAAGCTTTGTTAGGTTTAAGTTTTTTTTTAATGAATATCCAATGAAAGTTTAACTGAAATTGATAACTAATTTTGGTCAAGTTTAGGGTTTTATATACAAAAATAAATCATCGATTGATTAATAACTCCAATGCAACATCCGCCTTAAATTAACATTTTCAACTTTTCAAATGCGTTTTATGATGACATTAATTGTATAGAAAATGATTAATTTGTGGCCTTTTGGCAGAATTACTTAAGTCAAATTATTTTAGCTTTAATAAAAGCAATGTTTTTGATGAAAACTTAATGCTTTTTGATGAAAAGTTTTATGCTTCATATTTCTTCAAGTAAACAAGTAAGAGTGTTATATTCGGCTATACCGAATCTTATATACCCACCATCAAATTGTGTTAAATTTAGAAACATATATCATATATCTACGAGGGTGCAGCTACTTTTGTTGGTGAAATATTTGGACTAAATTCGGTTGCAGCAGCTAAATAGTATAACATTTAAAAGTTTCTAAGTGGTTTCCCTAGTATTTACTTTGCACAAAATTTTGTCATATAATCGGGTAATACTTTTTGTTATTTTGTTTCAAATGCATCCAACATACATAAAGTGTGGACATCGATTAGTAGCTAGTACCTGGTTGACCGAGCCTTGCTCGGGGCTTTATGATAAGCATTTTGAGGCAAATTTTAAAGTTTTTATATATTTTATTTTATACAGTTACAGTTTAACTCATTTTAAATTATTTTGAAAATTGGTCATACCAACAGAAACCTCCGTCGACTCATGCGCAACAACTTTGCTAAAAATTATAGTCTGATCAAATGCACAGTTTACGATTTAATTCATTTTGAGTAGTTTTCAGTGACGCCGCCTGAAGTCGTTCATACCACTAAGAAACCATCATCTGCTTATGCGTAACAACTTTGCTTATGATCATAACATGATCAAATGCACAGTTTATGATTTAATTCACTTATAGTCTGATCAAATGCACAGTTTACGATTTAATTCATTTTGAGTAATTTTCAGTGGCGCCACCTGTCGGACTTTGGTTATTCCAATTAATAAACCTTCGTCGGATTATCCGCAATAACTTTGCTAAAAATTATAGCATGATTAAATGTACAGTTTACGACTAAATTGACTTTAAATAAATTTCAGTGGCGCCACCTGTCGAAATTTCTTCATACCAACTAAGAAACCTTCGTCGGCTCATGTGCAACAACATTGCTAAAGATTATAGCATGACTATATATACAGCTTACGATTAAATTGACTTTGAGTCATTTTCAGTAGCGCCACCTGTCGGAAATTATTCACACCAATTAAAAAGCATTCGCCGGCTCATGCGATATAACTTTGCTAAAGACTATAGCATGATCAAATGTACAGTTTACGATTTAATTAATTTTTAGTAATTTTCAGTGGCGCCACCTGTCGGAAACTCGGTTTACCAACTTAAAAACATCCGCCGGCTTATCCGCAACATCTTTGCTGAAGAGCATAACATGATCAAATTCACAGTTTTCTATTCTATAAAGAACATACATACATACATACATACAGACAAAAATTAATTTGTTTCAAAGTTATAACATTACTAATTTTTTCCCCTTTTTATCCCCTAATTTCAAAAAGTTCCATATGCATAATTGGTACTTCTTTGGTACCAATTGAATTCGGTACATTTTATTAGAAAGCAGTTAACATAATTTTCCTATTCATATTACTTTTGTAGATGTTAAGTTATCAGTTTATCCCTTTTTTACACATTTTGGCCACAAAATCAAAAAAGTACCAAATACGTGTTCAATATTTCTTTCACATCTATTGATTGCAGTACAAAGTTTCTTTCTATATTCCTTAGTTTAAAATATAAGAGTGGGTTAAAAAGGTGCCAAAAAAACTATTTTCACCCTTTTTTACCTCCTATCGGACATAGTTTCAAAAAAGTACCAAACACCTGTCCGCTTATTTTCAAAGCTGTTTAAAACGTAATTTTAATTTTGTTTCTGTACCTATTACTTTAGGAGACATAGCGTTTTCGATTTTTCCCCTTTTTACCCGTTTTTACCCTCTTAGAGGTAAAAGTTCCAAAAGTCCCTTCTTCTTCGACCTATACATCAAAAATTTTATCAAAATCGTTAGAGCCGTTTTCGAGATAGCCATTCTATATATATGTATATATATATATATATATATATATATATATATACAATTATTGCTCGTTTAAGAATATAAGATATAATTTCCATGGTGCAATCTTTATATATTAAATGTACCCCCAAATTTTTCTGATTGTAGATATGACAAGTAAGAGTGTTATATTCGGCTGTGTTCGAATTTTGTATACCCACCATCAAGTTATACGAGAGTGCAGCTAATTCAAAACGTTGACCAAATGTGGTATTGTTTTTAATATATTTGGACTAAATTCGGTTGCAGTGATATAGTTACTATAGTTCAACATTTAAAAGTATCTAAGTGTATTTACCTTGGACAAAATGCTGTTCCATAACCGAATATAGTTTCACATTAATAAGCTGTTTCGTTGTGCCATAACCATGTTGATAGCAACACCGCAGGTTCATAAATTTTGTTAAGAGTTCCTAATGCATCTACCGTGTATAAAGCCTGGACCAAACATTGATTGATAGCTATCTAATTTCGTAGATGCAATCTTAATATACTGAATGTACCTCCAAATCTTTTTGATGTAGATATAAAAAAAGGGGATGTTATATATATAAGAACTACAGCCAAATATTGACCGATTATTACAAAATTTTATATGCTGGGTGGTATTAATATAAAGTTTATTTGTGCAAAATTTAGTGCCCATAGCTGACATAGTTTATAATTTAATAGCTTTTAACTGGCTTTTGTGGCATTTTAGTGGTTACCGGGAGCGATTTTTATATGAAAGCTATGTCAAAAATGGACCGATTCTTATAAAATTTGACATACCGACTGAAAGTTGCATAAAACTTCTCTGTTTTAAATTTAGTAGTCATAGATTTTACAATTTTATTCAATTTATCAGCCTAAATGTGATTTCCGGGGCAGGGAGCTCTAACTAAATGTGAACCGATTTTACCCATTTTCAACGCACAATTTCTATAACATATCTTAAATGCTTTTGCTAAATTTTGTCTCTCTAGCTCTTGTAGTAAAGGAGTTATCGAGCTTTTCTCTGACGGAAAGACGGATATAAACCGTCTTTTCTTTTTGTATTTTTGTGTTTCCGTAAGTTTTTTATATGGGAGCTATGGTCAAATGGTGACCGATTCTAACAAAATTTGGCACACTGACTGGTATTGACATAAGACTTCCTTCCTGTTGTGGTAATATCTCTTATAGTTTTGGATTTATTGGAATTTAAGTGTATTTAAGGTGAAATTTATACTGTTTTCATAAGTTTTTTGTATGGGAGCTATAGCTAAATGTGAACCGGTTTTGATGAAATTTTATACACTGCCTAGGGCTTATGTAAAACTTCTTTCTATATACCACATTTCATCATCATAGCTATTCTAGTTTGTTATTTTTTAGCAAATAAGCGATTAGCCTAGGCAATGTTATACGGGAGCTATGGTCTAATGTTAACCGATATCGCCCAATTTCAACACCAAACTTTTCTCAGAAATGAAGAATATTTTTGCTAAGTTTTCAGTGAGCTAGCTCCTTTCGTTTAGGCGTTATTGTGATTTCAACAGGCAAGCAGACGGACAGACTGATGGACATCGCTCAACCGTCTTAGAATTTCATAAGGACTCAGAATATATATCGCATTCCCTTTTGAGCGAATTTTAATGAAATTACAAACGGGATGACAATCTCGATATACCCCCCATTTTTCTTGATGGTGGGTATAAAAATCGTTGGCAGAGTAGTAGTGGTTTATGCTTTTAAATAAAAAAATTTTTTATCAACACTTTTTCTATAGAAATTTTTTTTTTATTAAAAATTTTTCTATAAATTTTTTTTTTATCAAACATGTTTCTATAGAAAATTTTTTATCAATAATTTTTCTATAGAAAATTTTTTTATCAAAAATTTTTCTATAAAAAATTTTTTTATTCAAAATTTTTTATAGAAAATTAAAAAAAAAAATTTCTATAGAAAATTTTTTTATCAAAAATTTTTCTATAGAAAATTTTTTTTATCAAAAATTTTTCTATGGAAAATTTATTTATCAAAAATTTTTCTATATAAAATATTTTTATCAAAAATTTTTCTATAGAAAATATTTTTATCAAAAATTTTTCTATAGAAAATATTTTTATCAAAAATTTTTCTATAGAAAATTTGTTTATCAAAAATTTTTCTATAGAACATTTTTTTATCAAAAATTTTTCTATAGAAAGTTTTTTTATCAAAAATTTTTCTATTGAAAATTTTTTTATCAAAAATTTTTCTATAGAAATATTTTTTTATCAAAACTTTTTCTATAGAAAATTTTTTTATCAAAAATTTTTCTATAGAAAATATTTTTATCAAAAATTTTTCTATAGAAAATTTTTTTATCAAAATTTTTTCTATAGAACATTTTTTTATCAAAAATTTTTCTATAGAAAGTTTTTTATCATAAATTTTTCTATAGAAAGTTTTTTTATCAAAAATTTTTCTATAGAAAATTTTTTTATCAAAAATTTTTCTATAGAAATTTTTTTTTATCAAAAATTTTTCTATAGAAATTTTTTTTATCAAAAATTTTTCTATAGAAAATATTTTTATCAAAAATTTTTCTATAGAAAATTTTTTTATCAAAAATTTTTCTATAGAAAATTTTTTTATCAAAAATTTTTCTATAGAAAATTTTTTTGATAAAAAAACTTTCTATAGAAAATTTTTTTAACAAAAATTTTTTATAGAAAATTTTTGTATCAAAAATTTTTTATAGAACATTTTTTTATTAAAAATTTTTTATAGAAATTTTTGTTATCAAAAATTTTTCTATAGAAAATTTTTAAGTAAAAACATTTCTATGGAATTTTTTTTTATCTAAAATTTTTCTATAGAAAATTTTTTTGTCAAAAATTTTTTTATAGAAATTTTTGTTATCAAACATTTTTTATAGAAATTTTTGTTATCAAAAATTTTTTTAATTTTAACATTTTTATGAAAAATTTTTCTATAGAAAAAGTTTTTTTTTTGAATATTTTTCTATATAAATTTTTTTATCAAAAATTTTTCTATAGATAATTTTTTTTTATCTAAAATTTTTCTATAGAATTTTTTTTTGTCAAAAGTTTTTTATAAAAAAACTTTTTATCAAACATTTTTTTATGAAAAAATTTTTTATAGAAAATTTTTTTATCAAAATTTTTTATAGAACATTTTTTTATCAAAAATTTTTCCATCGAAATTTTTCTTATCAAAAATTTTTCTATAGAAAAACTTTTTATTAAAAACTTTTTTATAGAAATTTTTATTTTATCAAAAATTTTTTATATACAATTTTTTTATAGAAAATTTTTTTATCTAAAATTTATCTGTAGAAAATTTTTTTATCTAAAATTTTTCTTTCGAAAATTTTTTAACAAAAATATTTCTATCGAAATTTCTTTTTTATCAAAAATATTTTTATCTAAAATTTTTTCTTTGGAAAAGAATTTTGATCGAAAATTTTTCTATAGAATTTTTTTCGATATTTCTGTAGAAAATTTTTCGATAGGAAAATATTTTTATCGAAAATTTTGCAAGAAAACTATTTAAATCGAAAAATTTTCTATAACAAATAATTTTTATCGAAAAATTTTCCAAAGAAAAATATTTTCATCAACATTTTTTTTATCGAAAATATTTAGAAAATATTTATTTTTATCTAAAAAATATTAAAATCGAAAATTGTTAAATATTAGAATTTATTTCTGTTTTGAAAAATATTCCTTACGTTTACAAAAATAGTTGTGTCGTGGTAAAAGTGTTCGAAATTATCTTTCTTTGTTCTCTCGAACCATGTATTTTGTTGCTATAAATTGGATTTTGATTTGTTTCTTGTCTATTTCGTTTTTGTCTTTCCTTTAACAAAGCGGCACTAATCGACTCTGTTAACATCCAAATTCCAAATGAATAATTTTAATGCTCATTTTCACGAGTTTCATTAATGATCGTGGTATCTACGAAAATTACAAAAATTCTTCGGCTTCTGGTGGTATGGGCTGCTTACGCCTGGGCTGAGATTTGTCAATAATTTACTATAAAATTTACTTAGTTTTTTTCATATTAGAAAATGTTACTTTTTGTTCAGGTCGGTTTCAAAAATAATTTTTTGAAAATTTTGTTTAACAAATATTACAAAAAAATGTAAAACTATCGTAGGTATTTCTTAGTCTAGTTATATCTTAGCCTACGTCTTAGTCTATGTCATAGTTTATGTCTTAGTCTTTGTTATAGTCTTTGTCTTAGTATATGTCTTTGCCTTAGTCTATGTCTTTGTCTATGCCATATTCTACATTGTTTAAGTGTTACCTTATCATAAGTTTTGTCTGTTTTACTTGTGTGAGTCTAAGGGCATGTTAATAGATATCTACCGTTTGTTGTTTGCTAGATTAACTTACAATAAAAATCCATAATATTTTAAAATTTATAACAATTATGTCTTTTATTCATGTGCAAATTATAATAACACTTCAAAAATTGAAGTGAAATAAAATTTGAAAACAACAATGAAATTTGAGGACATTTCAATAAAAAAAATATATCACAAAGCTAACTAAACAATCGAGGTTTTTGTACTGAGTGCCAGGGAAGGGTTAGTGAATTACCAGCCACCGCCACCACCACCGGACCAGCCACCACCTCCACCGCCGCCGGAGGACCAACCGCCACCACCGCCAGAGTAGCCGCCACCGCCGCCGCCGGTGGAGATAACTTTAATAATTTTAATATCACCACCACCGCCGTGTCCGCCACCGCCATAACCACCACCACCATGGCCGCCACCGCCATAGCCGCCGCCGCCGTAACCACCACCACCTCCGCCGGACCAGCCACCGCCGCCGCCGCCACCACCGCCATAACCTCCAGCACCGCCATCGGAAATGATTTTAATGACTTTGACAGCAGCTACAGAAGATCCGCCACCACCGCCATAACCGCCACCACCACCGCCAGACCAGCCACCACCGCCGCCGCCATAACCACCACCACCACCGCCTGACCAGCCGCCGCCGCCACCACCGCCGTAGCCACCTCCACCGCCACCTCCTAAGAAGCCAGCATTAGCTACGGCACAAACGGCCAACAAACATACGAAAATCTAAAATATTACAAAATAAAATATATTATTTTTATTTTAATCCTTTTCTAGATTCAAAAATATCTGATGATTAAAAAAATACTTAATAGCCAAAATTGTTACACCTGAACACTAAAGCCTATAATCCCGGGAGTTAGGCGAATAATATTCCTGTGGTCAATTTTGGTTTTTCAATTTTTCTATTTATTTCACGGACCTTCATGTTGAGCTTTGTTAAGTTTAAGTTTTTTTTTTTTTGTTTTGATGATAATCCCAAGAAACTTAAACTGAAATTGATAACTATTTAGTTCGGGTCACTGGTTTTATATACAAAATCTAATTTAGATTTTGACTTATAACTTGAAAGAGCTGCAAAAAAAATTACTGTATTCAACTTTCAACTCTCAAAAAAAACTGCTCTTAAAATTATTTTGTTGGTGTACTCGTAGCGTTTTTTTTTAATAAAGACTAGGAAAACTTATACTTAAAATTTATATGTTCAAAAACTACATAAATAAATAAATAGTTAATTAAACAAAACTATTATGTTTTTGCTTAGAGCAAACTAGTAGAAGTAGTCAAACTTGAATTTTGAGAAGATCTCAGATGTTTTGATAAAGTATCTAATTATTTTACATAATTAAGGTACTATTACACTCCAACATGATAACATTGATTTGAAAACTGGCTATCGCTTAACAGTTTTTGGTTGTAAGATAGTGTTTTTCAAGGTTATATATATTATGATGCTTTAATTGCCTAAATTTAAAATTTTTTGTAATATTTATATTATAAACTATTATAATATATAAAAAGTGTATATAAAGAGATGAAAAATTTGACTGTTCATAATAAAGAAAATTCAAATATATGAAAAGCTACATTAAATATGACTCCCGTACCTTAATTGAAAGCATTATATTGAAACAGGCTATCGATTCAGTTCAAACACTGTGCATCGATTTTTTCCCCAATTAGATCAAATGGAGATGGTAGAACGCTAAAAGTAGATCTGAACCTAAGGGGTTTTAAGAAGTAAGCTCGAATGTTAAAGTTATAGTTATTTAAAGTTTGGCTACTTGGGTATACAACTTTTTGTGTTTGTTCCTTATAGTACCATTACATAACATGTTTTTTACATGTGACTTTTAAATTTAAAAGTCACATGTATGTATGTATATATGCATGTATGTTAAAATCTTTGCTTAACAGAAGGCTTGTAATTAGGGTTGCCAGACACAAATCCTGAAAATGCTGGACATAAGGAAAAAAAAGCTTGACAACCCAAAAATGAACTGCTTCAACGAATCTTTAAATTTTTGATAAGCCGAATTGCGAATACCGTAATTAAGCGTAGCGATATCGAGAAAAAATGAAATCGTGGGACGATATCATTTTCTCTCGATATCATGGGACGCACATTGCGCGATTTGAGGGCCGCCTTTTCAAGTATTAAAAATAACTGCCACAAGCAGACAAGCCTCAAGAACTGGACCACATGTGATCGTTGAGAACTATAGCTACGAAGTTGTAAAAGAATTTTTTACCTTGGTACCGCCGTTAATATAAATAACGACATAAGTTTCGAAATCAAACGTAGAATCATACTTGCCAAGAGATGCTATTTTGGAATAAACAGGCAGATAAGAAATAAAGCTCTCTATGTAAGAACTTTAACTATACTCTACAAAACATTGACATCGACCTAGTAAAATAGCACCGGCTGAGTTGGCTGGAACATGTTGTGCGAATTTATGACAATACTACAGCAAGTATTCGAAAACGATTCCGAATGTACTCGTAAAAGAGGGCGTATGAAAAATCGATGAAAAGGCCAAGTAGAGGAAAACCTTTCAGAGCTTGGCCTTTGAATTGGAGAATGTGCGCACATGATTGAAGCGCATGGAATTCTAAAATATTCTCGCCCTTTGACCTTAACTGGTTTTTGATATAGGTCATGTAAGTAAAGTATATACAATGGGGAATTTTGATAGAAGGTTATTTTATTACAAAATTATTAATCAACGCATAAATAACATAAGTAAAAAAGAAAAAAATACACTTTTGCAAAAGTTTTTATTGCGTTCTTTTTAATAAAAATATCTTTTCTAAAAAATATTCAAACAATTTCAATTCTTCACCTTTCAGCTGGACAAATATAATTTTGGCTTGACACTGGACAAGCACTAAAAAAGCTGGACAATCCAGTTGAATCCAGCCTGACTGGCAACCCTACTTGTAATATTCGGTCACAAATGTACATATGTACACGTTTTTTGCTTTTTACATTGCGTCTGTTAACAGCTGATCTGCGCGACATGTACACCATAGGTTTGAAACGCTATGATTGCCTACGACGTAAGATACGTTTTTAGCAGAAACATTTCATAAAATTCGAAGATATGATATAAAGATATAAATTTTAAGCTTTTGTAAACAGATGCACAGTGGGGCAAATGAGTTTTTTTTTTGTATAAACTCAACAATTTCTAAACTACTAGACGGAATTTGATGAAATTTCAGAAACATCAATAGAAGAGAAGCTAGGCTTTAAAAGCAATGTTTAAGAACGTATCTGTCGATACGTGGGTTCACAGTGGGTTCTACAGTGGACCAAATCGAGTATGTAAAACCTTTGGGTCCGTAAAACTTTCGCCAATTTGGTCCGATTAGAAAGATTTTTATATTTTTGAAAACTCCTTTTTGTCATGACTTCTGACCTTTTTTATACCCACCATCAACAAGAATGGGGGGGGGATATTGAGACTGTCATTCTGTTTGTAATTTTCTTAATATTGGTTTAAAAACCAAAACTGAAGTACATTCTGTATCCTTATGAAATTCTAAGACGATTGAGCGATGTGTTCCGAAAAAATCCAGAAAATTAAAATTTTCTTTTTCAAAAAAAGTATCACTATTTTTTCTCTATTCTTAATAATTTTTTCCAAAAGACTTAATTTTTGTTTAACACTTTCTAATAGACTGTAGGAATGAGTATAAATTTTATTTTTAAAAATTTTGGACATGCACTCTACAACCAGCGGTGGTCAAAAATCAGCAATTTTTTGAGAAAATTCAAGATTTTTGTAAAAATATTTTGTTATGGATTTTAAAACTTTAATAAATTACTTATATTAAATATAATGTTCTTAAGGTCTGTGTAAAAATATTATAGGGCACGGCCACAAATCGCATCACGCGGCCTTTTTCTCTTTATTCAAAAATGTTAATTAATATTTCGGAACTCTTTCTGAAATTTATATTTCTGAATTGCTAATATATTGGTCTATATTGTGTCAAAAAATGGTCGTAATACCTTGTTTAGTTTTAAAGGTTTTTTCGAAAAAAATTAAGAAATGTTAAACAATTATATAAATTTATTACAAAAAGTGTACTTTTCTGTATTGAAAAATGTTCATTAAAATAACAGAACTCGTTCGGAAATTAATATATCAGAATTTCTTATGTATTGGTTTATGCTGTGACCAAAAATGATCATAATACCTTGTTTTGTTTTACAGACTTATACAAAAAATTTTCAAATTCTTAAGTTTTAGTTCCTTATGCTATAAACACAATAAAAACTACAGGCTACGGGCTACAACTTGTCAAAATTTGGATTTACTTTTTTAGCGACGACTCAGCCACTACCGACCACCGTTGTAGCTGAAGCCAAAATTAAACTAATTTCTAGTTTTGCTGGCGACAATAAAAGATTTAGTGCTGTCAACACTATAGAATTTTAAAATAAATGAGCGATTTAAACCACTTTACTTTATTTATCATAAATTCAGTGAATAAATTTTATATAAACCATTTACATACTTATTAAACATTTATATTTTTAATGTATATAATAATATCTAACAAAATATTATGAAAAAATTTGTATTTCTATTTATAATTCTAACTCAAAAGAAGTAAATTAACTTTTAATTTTTTAAAATTTTTTCCTAGTCACTTTTTTTTAAACTCACTCTCTACATGGGCTAGAGATACGTAGTTTATGTTATATAAAAGCCTAGTATGTCCCATATAAAATTCATAATATAAAAGAGAATACTTATATCTATATTGTTTTAAGATATGCGCATTTTTATAAAAAAAAAGTCGGTTGTAAAAAATAGGTTTTTAGTACATGAGTATTTGTCGTAGCTTTTGTTTGATACTAAAGTAATATCGGATATAAACTTCTAAATTTATGCCGTAAAATTCTTGAAATTAAAATAGCCCATAACTCTCAAACTATAAGAGATCACACCAAAAACTTTCTGTAAGAATTTTTTGATTTAGTGATCTGATAGTGTAATCAGATACAGGGAAATCGTGGATATCGGAGAATAATTACTAAAATGAATATGTCATTTCTACCAAAATATACATTTTTATTTTGTCCATCTTAATACACTCAGAAATAGCTGTTTCGAAATGTAGCTGCCGTCTCAAATATAGCTGCCGTCTTAACAACGACGGTAGCAGCCAACGATTTTTGTAGTTGGTGTTCGTGTAGCCTGCTGTCGTGATTGTGTTTACATTATAAGTATTACATTCTTATCATGATGTCCAGGGTAGGCTCCCAAAGGCAAAACTTCATTCTCAAAATTTCTATAAAATATATGATAAATTAAAAAAAAAATGTAAAAAATTTGTTTTTATTTATTAAAAATATAAAATTTATAAAGTCTGGATTTAGTATTAACTTTTATTTGAACCACTATATTTATATAGAAGTAGAACAAGTAAGAAAGTGTTATAGTCGGTCAAGCCCGACCATACGATACCCTTCACGACTAAGGTCAAAAGTGTTATTTTTCCTGTATAAAGATAAATATTTGCTAAATTTTGCCATCATACAAACATTTTCTCAAAACTTATATATTACAAAAGTTATGTATGCAAAAAATAAACTTCAAATTCCCATTATCTTCAGATTTACAAGCGTTTTAGTGATTTTTGTCTTATTTAGTGCGTTTTTAAAGAAAAGTTTGTATGGGAGCTATGGTCAAATGTGGACCGATTTGGTACAGTGATTTAGGTTTACATAAGCAGTATTTGATATAAATTTCGTAAAAAAATATTGATATTTGTGGCCAATATATCAATTCCGGGAAGTGGGACCTATGGTAGGTACCATAAATAATGAACCGATTTTGACGAATTTCAATAGCCATGGTCCCATTATCAAAAAAATTATCTGTGCCAAATTTCATCAAATTATCTTTAGAATTGCGACCTGTAGTTTGATTACAAGGTTTATATGGGGGTCTAGCCATACGGACGGACGGACATCGCTAAATCGACTCAGAAAGTAATTCTAAGCCTATTGGTATACTTAAAGGTGGGTATAAGGCAAATATTTCCATGCGTTACATACATTAGCACAAACTTATAATACCCTTTCCACCTATTGTAGTGAAGGGCATAAAAATATTCATCTCCTAATTTATAAAGATTATAAAAAATATCAATATCTTATTTTTGGAATTTTGTATGGAAAATTTGATATAAAAGCTTGTCATAAGAGGGTTAAAATATATTTTAATATATAAATTGTATAGTTTAGCTAATTTTACTTTTTAATAGCTTGAATTTAGAATCTTTATTGATCTGACTGACACATTTATCATATGTATATACTCGTTATTATACATAATTAACTTTTTTAATAAACAAAGTAGAAAATTTATCAAAAACCTTTAAATGAATAATAAAATAAATAACTTTATAAAATATTTTATTATTAGCTATTATGAATATAAATGAGATTTTACATATTGAGGCTCAAAATATTTTAGGAAATATTTGTTATGGTAATATAAATTAAGTGTAAATCACTAAATGACAAGACCATCTCAAGACGATCTTAAAATTAAAAAAAAAAAAACAAACAAAAATCTTAATTTGCAAACAAAAGAGGTTATCAAATGTTGTGCTGGCATAGGTAACCTACCTTTAAGTATGAATCGACTCAGAATAACTTCCTGAGTTGGTTTAAGGTAAATGTTGAAGAGTTTTATTAAAAACGCCGGTTTTTTAACAAAATGATTAAGTTTTTCAACATATACATGAGCCCTTATTTTGAAAGTGGATTAAGTATTTTTTTTTTAAATGAGATATAAAGGGTTTTGCGTTTTAGTGTTTTTAAAAATATATGTAGGTACCCAATTTTATTAAAATAAGTCTTAAGTTTTGATCAGAACCTATTAAATTTATACTTTTATAAAATACATTTTCATTCATTTTTTGAACTGAAAAATGTATGGGACTTAAGCTGTTTTCAAATCAAATAAAATTTAAATTTAAAATTTTTAAATTTTGTCTGAAAAAATTTTTACTTTTGAATTGAAAAATGCATGGGACTTAATCCAAATAAAACGAAAAATTTTGCCTCAAGAAATTTTGACAAATATTTTTCATAACAAAATTCGTATAAAAGTAAATTTTCGAAAAAATTCCTATAAAACCCAAATTTTTAAAAAATTTCCTATAAAAAGTAATTTTTAAAAAAATTTCCTATAAAAAGTAAATTTTTTAAAAATTTCCTATAAAAAGTAAATTTTTAAAAAATTTCCTATAAAAAGTAAATTTTTAAAAAATTTCCTATAAAAAGTAAATTTTTGAAAAATTTCCTATAAAAAGTAAATTTTTGAAAAATTTCCTATAAAAAGTAAATTTTTGAAAAATTTCCTATAAAAAGTAAATTTTTGAAAAATTTCCTATAAAAGATAAATTTTTAAAAAAATTTTCTATACAAAGTAAATTTTTGAAAAATTTCCTATAAAAAGTAAATTTTTGAAAAATTTCCTATAAAAAGTAAATTTTTTAAAAATTTCCTATAAAAAGTAAATTTTTGAAAAATTTCCATAAAAAGTAAATTTTTGAAAAATTTCCATAAAAAGTAAATTTTTGAAAAATTTCCATAAAAAGTAAATTTTTGAAAAATTTCCTATAAAAAGTAAATTTTTGAAAAATTCCCTTAAAAATTAAATTTTTGAAAAATTTCCTATAAAAAGTAAATTTTTGAAAAATTTCCTATAAAAAGTAAATTTTTTAAAAATTTTCTATAAAAAGTAAATTTTTTAAAAATTTCCTATAAAAAGTAAATTTTTGAAAAATTTCCTATAAAAAGTAAATTTTTAAAAAATTTCCTATAAAAAGTAAATTTTTGAAAAATTTCCTATAAAAAGTAAATTTTTGAAAAATTTCCTATAAAAAGTAAATTTTTGAAAAATTTCCTATAAAAAGTAAATTTTTGAAAAATTTCCTATAAAAAGTAAATTTTTGAAAAATTTCCTATAAAAAGTAAATTTTTGAAAAATTTCTTATAAAAAGTAAATTTTTGAAAAATTTCCTATAAAAAGTAAATTTTTGAAAAATTTCCTATAAAAAGTAATTTATTGAAAATTTCCCTTAAAAATTAAATTTTTGAAAAATTTCCTATAAAAAGTAAATTTTTTTAAATTTTCCTAAAAAACGTAAATTTTTCAAAAAATTTCCTACAAAAAATAAATTTTTCAAAAAAATTCCTATAAAAAGTAAATTTTTGAAAAATTTCCTGTAATAAGTAAATTTTTCAAAAATTTCCTGTAATAAGTAAATTTTTCAAAAATTTCCTATAAAAAGTAAATTTTTGAAAAATTTCCTATAAAAAGTAAATTTTTGAGAAATTTCCTATTAAAAGTAAATTTTTCAAAAATTTCCTGTAATAAGTAAATTTTTGAAAAATTTCCTATAAAAAGTAAATTTTTGAAAAATTTCCTATAAAAAGTAAATTTTTGAAAAATTTCCTATAAAAGTAAATTTTTGAAAAATTTCCTATAAAAAGTAAATTTTTGAAAATTTCCCTTAAAAATTAAATTTTTAAAAAATTTCCTATAAAAAAAAGTAAATTTTTGAAAAATTTCCTATAAAAAGTAAATTTTTGAAAAATTTCCTATAAAAAGTAAATTTTTGAAAAATTTCCTATAAAAAGTAAATTTTTGAAAAATTTCCTATAAAAAGTAAATTTTTGAAAAATTTCCTATAAAAAGTAAATTTTTGAAAAATTTCCTATAAAAAGTAAATTTTTGAAAAATTTCCTATAAAAAGTAAATTTTTGAAAAATTTCCTATAAAAAGTAAATTTTTGAAAAATTTCCTATAAAAAGTAAATTTTTCAAAAATTTCCTATAAAAAGTAAATTTTTGAAAAAATTTCCTATAAAAAGTAAATTTTTGAAAAATTTCCTACAAAAAGTAAATTTTTGAAAAATTTCCTATAAAAAGTAAATTTTTGAAAAATTTCCTATAAAAAGTAAATTTTTGAAAAATTTCCTATAAAAAGTAAATTTTTGAAAAATTTCCTATAAAAAGTAAATTTTTGAAAAATTTCCTATAAAAAAGTAAATTTTTGAAAAATTTCCCATAAAAAGTAAATTTTTGAAAAATTTCCCATAAAAAGTAAATTTTTGAAAAATTTCCTATAAAAAGTAAATTTTTGAAAAATTTCCTATAAAAAGTAAATTTTTGAAAAATTTCCTATAAAAAGTAAATTTTTGAAAAATTTCCTATAAAAAGTAAATTTTTGAAAAATTTGCTATAAGAAGTAAAGATTCAAGAAAAAATTTTAAATAGTCACTAAAAATTTTTAGTGAAATACTGAAACAAAAAAATAAATAAATTTATCAAGTACTTGATATACAAATTTTATTGCCATTTATTATTTTATTTTTATAATTTTTAAAGTAGTTATTTTAGTTGTATATATAGCATGAGTTTTGCCATAATTTTAACAAAAACACTTGAACTAAATATTAAGTAGTTTGTTTATTTAATTACTTATAAATTTAAAAAGTAATACTACCAGTTTTATAGATCATTTAATTATTTGTCTATTTTTATTACTATTTTTTGCATGATCTTATCAAATTATGATCACTATCTTTTTTTTTTCATCAACGCCTTAAGGCATCTTACCTAATATAATTATGGGGTTACACTAGTGGTTTTTAGTTCAAGTACAAATTTTTAGTTTATAATTCATTATCAATGAATTTTATTGTTTGTACAAAAATCCCTCGATCATTATTATTAATTAAACCTGAAATAACTGAAAACCCGAGGGAATAATAAATTAGAGATATATTTATTCCATAACATGAGCTTTATTTATTATGTTTTTGCAAGCTGAGATAATTTCTATCGAGTGATTTGTGTAGATTTTGTGTTTTATTTCTGTGTAATTTCTAACATAAAAATGCAACATATAACAAAATCTATTAAAATCTTCATAAACATGCAACTGCAGAGTTAAGGTCGCTTTCCGGTCAGATATATTTCTTTGTTGCTTAATTACTTTTAGATTTTGGGCTGTAAAGTAATTAAATTATTTCTCAATTTTTGTTTTAAAAGCTAAAAATTCAATTGTTCCATACATCCATATCGAATCAATTTTCATACCCACCATCAAAAAGAATGGGGGGTATATTGAGATTTTCATTCCGTTTGTAATTTCCTTAATATTGACTCAAAAATCAAAAACGATATATATTCTGAATCCTTATGAAATTCTAAGACAATTGAGCGATGTCCGTCTGTCTGTCCGTCTGTCTGTCCGTCTGTCTGTCTGTCTGTCTGTCTGTCTGTCTGTCTGTCTGTCTGTCTGTCTGTCTGTCTGTCTGTCTGTCTGTCTGTCTGTCTGTCTGTCTGTCTGTCTGTCTGTCTGTCTGTCTGTCTGTCTGTCTGTCTGTCTGTCTGTCTGTCTGTCTGTCTGTCTGTCTGTCTGTCTGTCTGTCTGTCTGTCTGTCTGTCTGTCTGTCTGTCTGTCTGTCTGCCTTTCTTTCTGTCTGTCTGTCTGTCTGTCTGTCTGTCTGTCCGTCTGTCTGTTGAAATCACGATAACGCCTAAAAGAAACTTAGTACAATCATTCTTCATCTCTGAGAAAATTGGTATTGAAGTTGGGCAAAATCGGTTAACAGTTGACCATAGCTCCCGTATAACCTCGCCTATGCTAATCGCTTATTTGCTAATTAATAACAAACTATAATAGCTATAATGATAAAATTTGGTACATAGAAATTTTGCATAAGCCCTAGGTAGCATCAAATCAAAAATCATCATCAGCATCAAAATCGGTTCGCATTTAGTCGTAGCTCCCATACAAAAAACTTACAAAATTTCACCTAAAATACACTTAAATGCCAATAAATCTAAAACTATAACAGATATAACCACTTAATTTAGCACGAGGAGGTCTTATATCAATGCCAACCAGTGTGCAAAATTTTGTCGCAATCGGTCAGCATTTGAGCATAGCTCCCATATAAAAAACTTACGGAAACACAAAAATACAAGAACAAAAGGGGGTTTATGTCCGTCTGTCCGTAAGATAAAAGCGCGATAGCGCCTTAACGAAAAGGGCTACAGCAACAAAATTTTACAAAAGGAAGTCCTATGTGAATGCCAGTTAGTGTGCAAAATTTTGTTACAATCGTTTACTATTTGTCAATAGCTCCCATATAAAAACATACGGAAAAACAAAAATACAAAAAGAAAACAAGGTTTATGTCCGTCTTTCCGTCAGAGAAAAGCGCGATAGCTCCTTAACTAAAAGAGCTAGAGAGACAAAATTTGGCAAAAGTATTTTCGATATGTTATAGAAATTGTGTGCTGAAAATGAGTAAAATCGGTTCACAGTTAGTTAGAGCTCCCATATAACCCTGCCCCGGAATCACATTTATGTTGATAAATTGAATACAATTTTAAAATCTATGACTATTAAATTCAGAATAGAGAAGTTTTATGCAACTTTCAGTCAGTATGTCAAATTTTATAAGAATCGGTCCATTTTTGGCCATAGCTTTCATATAAAAACCGCTCCCGGTAACTACTAAAATGCCATAAACGCCAGTTAAAAGCTATTAAATTATAAACTATGTCAGCTTTGGCAACTAAATTTTGCGCAAATAATCTTTATATTAATATCAGCCAGTATATACAATTTTGTAACAATCGGTCAACATTTGGCTATAGTTCTTATGTATATAACATCCCCATTTTATATCTACAATCAAAAAGATTTGGAGGTACATTCAATATATTAAGATTGCATCTACGAAATTAGATAGCTATCAATCAATGTTAGGTCCAGACTTTGTACACGGTAGATGCATTAGGAACTCCTAACAAAATATATTAACCTGCCGTGTTGCTATCAACATGTTTATGGCACAACAAATGTAAAACTATATTCGGTTATGGAACAACATTTGGTCAAAGGTAACTACTTGGGAAACCACTTAGATGCTTTTAAATGTGGAACTATAGTAACTATACCACTGCAACCGAATTTAGTCCAAATATATTACCAACAATACCACATTTGGTCAACATTTTGAATTAGCTGCACTCTCGTACAACTTGATGGTGGGTATACAAGATTCGGCACAGCCGAATATAACACTCTTACTTGTCTTATTTCCGCTGGTATGTGTGTGATCGTATTTAAGTATATTTTATGTAGGTAATTTAAAAAAAAATCTTAAATGTATTCATTATAATAACAAATTTTAGTTGAAATATTGGGTTTGTAACGCATAGAAACATTATTCGGACGCCCACAGGTCTAAACTTTAATTCTGATTATTATTTTGGGTACCTTCCATAGAACTGCCTTCATGGACTATAGTTTTGAGTCCTTTGTGGTCAGAAATTTGTTTGTTTTTTAATAAAATTCAGCATATGCCAACCACTAACATCAGTGTACAAGATTTTGTTTGGATTCGGTCCATATTTGCTCTCCAGCAGAAATTAGAATGGAAATATCTAAATTAAACAATAATAAATCCCCAGGAAATGACAAGATAGACCCAAAAGTAAAAGCCATATTATTCTTAACTCTGATTTACAATGCTATTTTTAGACTATCGCACTATCCAACACAAACCTAACAAACAAGAAAATGAAGTTTCCTCATACAGACCAATAAGTCTGCTTCCCTTATTTTCAAAAATTTTTGAGAGAATGCCTTCTTGCCTATTTTGGAAAAACATAGCGTTTTACCCGATCATCAGTTTGGATTTCGACACAAGCACGGTACTCCGGAGCAATGCCACCGTATTATCGAGATAGTTTCTGACGGTTTAGAAAGGAGACTATATAGCTCAGCAGTGTTTATAGATGTTTAACAAGCATTTGACAGAGTCTGGCATCAAGGTCTGATGTTCAAACTAAAAACTATTTTACCAGCTCCAATGTATTTATTGCTAAGTTCCTATCTAAAAAATCGAACTTTCTACGTAAAGGTGAATGACGAAATATCCGAAATAAAGAGTGCTCTAAATAAAATTTGTAGTTGGATTTTCTTAAATAAAAATCAAACCTTTTAATATAAAAACTCTACAAAATACGCAAATATGTATAATGACATATTATACAAAATCATTTAGCATTAAAATGTTTACTTAGTACTCGGGTTTGGCAAAATTATCGACTTTTTTCGGAAACCCTCCCATTAAAGATTTTACAGTTGCTTCTGATACCTTTTTGGAGCATGTGTTCCACCTGCGCTTAAAATCGGACATGTTCTTGGAAATCTTTCCTGTGTTCTTCAATTCCTTTTTTACCAGAGCCCAATACCTTTCCACAGGCCGAAGTTCTGGACAGTTAGATGGATTTGTCTCTCGTGGTACAAAAATGACATTATTCTTTGAGTACCACTCAAGTGCCTTTTTTCCATAATGGCATGATGCCAAATCGGGCCAAAAAAATGTGCTCTCTGTGCTCTCTTAAAAAGGGTAACAACCGTTTTTGTAGGCACTCCTTTATATAAATTTCTGTGTTTATTGTGCCAGATGCCACAAATACTTTATTCCTTTTGCCACAACTGCAAATAGCTTGCCACACGAGAAACTTCTTAGGGAATTTTGTTTGTTTTTTGTGCGAAACTCTTGCCGAACATTGCCCCGTTTATCAGCAATATAAAAATCTTGACCAGGAAGTTGAGAAAAGTCTGCCAGTACGTATGTTTCATCATCCATCACACAACAGGTGTATTTTTTTATAAAATCAGACTTCAATTTTTTCGCTCGTTTTTTTGCTTCTAAGTTCTTTATAGCATTGCGATCTGGAACCTTTTGGACTTTGTATGTCTTCAGTCCAGCATAAGCTTTGACTCTATGTGCAAAATTCTTAGAACATTTCACCGTACGAGCTGCTTTTCTTAAAGAAGTGTTAGGCGCTCTTCGAAAGAGTCGCTCGACTTCTTTTGCCTTACCAATATCTGTAGGACCTTTTTTCCTCCCTGATCCAGGTTTTCTTTCAATGCTCAGGTTTTCCTTATACCGTCTGATGGCATTAGAAACCGTTCGAGGGTCAACTTTCAAATTTTTAGCTATTTTTTTAAAAGTCCATGACGGATTTTTTTTGAAAAGTTTTAATTATATTTTCACGAACTTTTTTTTCGCAGTCCATTCTGATTGAAATAACTATTGAAAGTTAATAATTTCTAAAATAATAGTATCTGACATATCTATAGAAACTAACTTGATCAAAAAATAAATTATTTCTTGCACTATGGATAAATTTTGTCTAAAATAATAAATGCATATTTTTTTTAGAACACTCTTTATGTGAGATAAACGCTGGAGTGCCTCAGGGTAGCGTACTTGGTCCTACACTGTACACAATATACACATCCGACATGCCAGTCCACAAAGATGTAACAATTGCTACCTATGCTGATGACATTTCTATAATAGCTTCAGATCATTCTGCAGTTGCAGCTTCGCAGCTAGTTCAAAATGAGCTTAATGTACCACAGAAGTGGCTTAAAAAATGGAAAATTACTATTAGTACCGATAAATCCGTTCATATCTCATTCATGCTAAGAAAAGGAGTTTGTCCTCCCGTTTATATTAATAATGGACAAATGCCAAAATCAGAAAGTGTGAAATATCTAGGAATGCATCTTGACAAAAGACTTACCTGGAAAAATCATATAAAGGCAAAAGTAGAACACTTAAATATAAAAACAAGTAAGAGTGGTATATTCGGCTTTGCCGAATCTTGGATACCCTTCACCAATGGTGTTGCAAAAGTACTTAATGTAATTCCTAGCAAAATTTGGTTATACTAGTATTATATGCAAAGAGTCTTTAAAATTAAGAGTCGGAAAAAGAAAAGCTTTCCGGTGGCGCCATCATCTAGGATAGTTATGCACCCAAAGGTTAGGTTGGGCAGGTGGCTGATGTCTAGGGAAGCTTCACTTGGGTTCTAAAGTGGTCCCTTTGTGAAAGATAATGATTACTAGACTACAAGTAGAGAATGCATATTTAAGCCAGCCAGTAGCTTCGAAATAAAATAGAGTCAGTTAATTAATTAAAATGAACACTTCATCAATAATATTTGGGATGTATTGTTCGTCGATCTGTCCGATGGATGTTTAGAAAGTTTTGCTCTAGTTCCTTGTGCAATTTTAATGTTATTTAATTTATCAGCATTAAATCGATTCCCGGTCGGGGTTATATGGGAGATTTCACTAAATGTGAATAGAAAAGAGATCAGAAATACTTTTGTCAAATGTTGTCCCTCTAGAAAGTTTATTTAAGGCGCTATCGCCCTGAACATCAATATTGTACAACGTCTTTATACTAGATGTCATCATCGTATCTTAGGCGAAGTTATACGGGATCAATTGTTAAACGTGAACGGATTTCTCCCAATTGCAATTAAAAAATTTAAAATTTCGTTGATATGTGAGATACTTAAACACATATGTAGGTTTTGAACGGCTATCATGTAATTAGCTGCATTTTTGTACTTCCTAGGAAGATTACCTATAATTTGATATATAATACATTCTCAAATGTTATCATAATGTTCAAAAGTCAGACACAAAATAAAGATTAATGCAGAGTGTCTGTCTGCTAAAATCAGATTTGTGAAGCTCCTGGATTTTACACAAAATTTTAGGATATTGTCCCACCCTGAATTTTATCATTGTCGATCAAAACACCATCGCTTAAACGCTAAATTATATGTACCACAAATTACCGAATGCATCAGGATTTAGGTAATCCCCTGCGAAGGACGCTATTAAATTTCAACAAAATAAACACCTGAGATATCGACAAAACAGGAGCTCCAAAAACTTGACTACAACAGAAAAAATTACAGACAAATAGACGGACGGACAAACAAACAGACGGACGGACGGAGGTCGCGAAATCGATTCTCCTGCCGATTCTGAGTTGATCGGTACAATTTGAATAGTATTCGTAATCAGATTTGTGGAGTATAGATTTTAGAAAATCCTCACACAAAGAACGATGTCAAATTTCATCACAATCGGTCCATAAACATCTGAGATATCTCTGAAACAATACTTACAAAATGTAAACAAAATTTCTTAGACACGTACTTTGGGCAATTTGCTGCACATCAAATGTAGTGTTATTGCGATATCTCAATTGTTTATGGACCGCTTTTGATAAAATTTAATAACGTGCTTAGCGCGGGTATTTCTTAAAATCTGATATAAAATTTATGTAGGTCCGTGCTAAAGGAGGATGGTTTTTCCTAAAGAGTGTTCTAAAAAAAATATGCATTTACTATTTTAGACAAAATTTATCCATAGTGCAAGAAATAATTTATTTTTTGATCAAGTTAGTTTCTATAGATATGTCAGATACTATTATTTTAGAAATTGAAATTAATTTTCAATAGTTATTTCAATAAAAATGGACTGCGAAAAAAAGTTCGTGAAAATATAATTAAAACTTTTCAAAAAAATCCGTCATGGACTTTTAAAAAAATAGCTAAAAATTTGAAAGTTGACCCTCGAACGGTTTCTAATGCCATCAGACGTTATAAGGAAAACCTGAGCATTGAAAGAAAACCTGGATCAGGGAGGAAAAAAGGTCCTACAGATATTGGTAAGGCAAAAGAAGTCGAGCGAGTCTTTCGAAGAGCGCCTAACACTTCTTTAAGAAAAGCAGCTCGTACGGTGAAATGTTCTACGAATTTTGCACATAGAGTCAAAGCTTATGCTGGACTGAAGACATACAAAGTCCAAAAGGTTCCAGATCGCAATGCTATAAAGAACTTAGAAGCAAAAAAACGAGCGAAAAAATTGAAGTCTGATTTTATAAAAAAATACACCTGTTGTGTGATGGATGATGAAACATACGTTGCTGATAAACGGGGCAATGTTCGGCAAGAGTTTCGCACAAAAAAACAAACAAAATTCCCTAAGAAGTTTCTCGTGTGGCAAGCTATTTGCAGTTGTGGCAAAAGAAGTAAAGTATTTGTGGCATCTGGCACAATAAACACAGAAATTTATATAAAGGAGTGCCTACAAAAACGGTTGTTACCCTTTTTAAGAGAGCACAGAGTGACTATATTTTTTTGGCCCGATTTGGCATCATGCAATTATGGAAAAAAGGCATTTGAGTGGTACTCAAAGAATAATGTCATTTTTGTACCACGAGAGGCAAATCCACCTAACTGTCCAGAACTTCGGCCTATGGAAAGGTATTGGGCTCTGGTAAAAAAGGAATTGAAGAACACAGGAAAGATTTCCAAGAACATGTCCGATTTTAAGCGCAAGTGGAACACATGCTCCAAAAAGGTATCAGAAGCAACTGTAAAATCTTTAATGGGAGGGTTTCCGAAAAAAGTCGATAATTTTGCTAAACCCGAGTATGCTAAATGATTTTGTATAATATTTCATTATATTTGCGTATTTTGTAGAGTTTTTATATTAAAAGGTTTGATTTTTATTTAAGAAAATCCAACTACAAATTTTATTTAGAGCACTCTTTATCAAATGCTATTGAATGGTCGAGTAAAACTAACAAGGTTACTTTTTTATTATCCATATTTTCACGTATATTCTCCACAACTTCTGTTAATGCTGTTATGCAACTATTATGCGGCCGAAAACCGGATTGTTGATCAGTTAAAAGTTTATTAGAATATATATATTCGGTGATTTGTTTGTGTAGGAGCCGTTCGAAAATTTTAGAAAGATAGGGAAGAATTGATATAGGCCTGTATTCTTTATCGGATTTGGGAACCGGTATCACCTTAGCATGCTTCCATTCAGCAGGCAATGAGCTTGTAGTAACAATTGTGTTGAAAATATGGCAAACATAACGGATGATCCATGGAAGTATAATTTTTACGAAGCGAGGATGTATATCATCAGGTCCAACGGCATTTGACTTGATTGACCAGAAACCTTCAACTATTTCATTTATGTCGAAGCACTATTAGTACCGATAAATCCGTTCATATCTCATTCATGCTAAGAAAAGGAGTTTGTCCTCCCGTTTATATTAATAATGGACAAATACCAAAATCAGAAAGTGTGAAATATCTAGGAATGCATCTTGACAAAAGACTTACCTGGAAAAATCATATAAAGGCAAAAGTAGAACACTTAAATATAAAAACAAAGAAAATGTTTTGGTTATTGGGTTCCAAGTCAACACTTAATCTTGAGAATAAGATTAGAATTTATAAGGCCATATTGAAGCCCGTGTGGACATATGGTATTCAGCTATGGGGCACCACAAGTAACCTTAAGACTCATAGCTTATGCTCCGTGGTTTGTCACTAATAAAAATATTCATAATGATCTTAAAATCCCATTTATTAAGGACGAAATAGTAATAATAATAATTCGCTCGCTATTTCTTTACTAGATGAATCAGAGGAAGTAAAACGATTTAAAAGATTCCACGTACTTGATCTACCCTATAGAAAATAACGCATAAATTTCTTTATTAATTTTAAAGTATTTTTTGTATATAGAAATGTAAATATGTATATATGTATTTATAAGTAATGTTGTTAGGATATAGCCTAATAACGCATGGAAAGTTTAATTTTAATGGTTCTAAATTTAATCAAATAATTAACTTAATGTTTTTTTTTTTTTTAATGGATTGTAAGTAAAGTAATTGAAGAAAAAAAATATTTGACTTCACATTCCATACAAGACAAACTCTGAAGAGTCATTTAAATATCCGCAAAATAGCAAAAACGCTAAAAAGCCTTATGATCATATTTAGTTATCATCACCGATAACCGAAATTTGGTAATATTTGGTCCAGACTTGACCCTAACTACCATATCAGTGCCTTTAAGGAAAATGATATAATATTAAAGTACATTAATCCCGAAAATCAAAAAGATAAGTCTTTTAGAGTTGTTGATCCATATTTGACTTTGGTAGTAAAGAATATTAAATAGACTACTTAACTGACTAAAGCATTTTCTTATTTGTTATATAACAATTTTCTTTAGCCTCAAAATAGGCTTTAGTTTCATTGATAACATCTTTATTAACACTTAAAAAAAAGTGTTTCCATATAATACGTTGTATATCCAGGCCTTTCAGAATAACCAAATGCCTGAAAATGTTCCCACTGCAGCCGGTTCTTCGTACCGGAACGACTCAGAAATCATAGCATTCCGACCAAGGACTGCCACTTCTGTGATATTACCAATAATATCGCTGTAACAACAACAAACAAAGACTGATTAACAAAAAGTTATAGAAATCGATAGGCCATACTACACGGAGAGGTGGAGGGAGTTTCGCAAAAACTGAGCCGGAATGGAAAGCCAAAGAAAGCCGTCTTGCAGGTCACCAAAAACCAACTTTCGCGGTACAATAGAAAAGGAACTACAATACAAACAAATCTTGTTGAAACATATAAAAAACTGAAGTAATAATAACAAGTAAGAAAGTGCTATAGTCGGTTGGGATGTAAATGGGATGCAGTTGTTGCCTGGGTTTCCTGCTAACAGGTAATAACTGTATTCAAAAACCTGAGCAAACTAGTTGAAGATGCGGTAAACAACCCGAGTGGGATTCTAGGTCAGGGCTAACGTGAGTGGGAGTTATCGTGGAGTCATTCCGACGTATTTGGTCTAAGGGTCTAAGATAATTGTACTTGGTAATGTACGAAACTGTAGCGTCTGTTTAACATGTTAATTGCTGCTACAAGCGGGCGTCTGTCTCCGATCGAGCGGCTCGCTTTACAAACGTGGTTCTTGACTTTGGCACTTATGGTGTTTTAAGCATGGAAAGAAACAACATTACAGAATATACTACTCCAAGGGGTAATCCTGTGTGAAATCCCCTGCTACAGCAGCTGGCACAAGTATTTTGGAAGTTCCTAATCTATGCAAGAACATCCAGATGAATGAAACCAATTCTATCCGAAGAAATTGAGGCCCTATGCTCCACTGGGAGTCGATGAGAACAGAAGAAGAAGAATAGTCGGTTAAGACCGACTAATGTTATACCCTTTACTAGTTAGGTCATCACAAAAAAAATTTCGCAAGTTGTATATATTTAAGCCATTTCTGTCGTTAGAACTTATATGGAAGCTAAGGTCAAACAATAGCCTATTTGCTGGAAATTTAGAAATTTGATTACAGTTTGTACAACATTTATATCTGAAACATATAAATATAAAATTTTAATTATCTTCAGATTTACGAGCGTTTTTGTTGTATTTAGTGACATTTGACAGAAGGATTTATATGGAATCTATGGACAAATATGGACTGATTTCAACAAAATTCGGTACAGTAATTTCTATTTATATGAGCAGCATAAAAATGAACTAAAATTTGTGGACAAAAACTCAATTCCGGAAAGTGAGACTCTTGGGAGCTAACAGAAATAAGGGACCGAATTATCTTTTGAATTCCGATTTGTACTCTGATTACAAGCTTTGCACTCGGACTCGGGAAGTCGCTATAAGTCTATTGGTATTCTTATTCCAATATGCATTAGAATAAATTATAATACTTACCACCAATGGTGGTAAAGGGTATAAAAAGAGATGGAATACTCATGTGCCTAAGCTAAATAAGTGGTAGTGTAGGATATGACACTACGTCAAATTATGAAGAAGACACAAGAGAAACATTTAGACACTTACAATCGCAGAAGTTGTTTAAAGCAATGTCTAAGTTTGGCATCCATACGAAGAATATCGAATTAATTTATAACTAAACGGGGATTCAGGCAAGGCGATGGTTTATAATGTGTTAGAGAAAATCTTGGAAGGTGTTGTAGTTTTAATACAATTATTAATAGAAAACACATGATATTCGCGTTTGCCGATTACATTAATATCCTGACACGCACATTGCGCCAGGTGACTGCCGTGTTTTCAATTATTAATGAGGGGTTTATATCATGGTAGGGTATAATAAGAAAAATGCATGTAAATATGTCTGACTAAAATTTTATTTTAATATTAATAATTTTTTTATGAATGCGAAAAAAAAAATAATATGAAACCAGCTGGAGATATTTGCATTTTAGGTATTTTTTTCTCTATTTTTATACCCTTCACCACCATAGGTGGAAAGGGTATTATAAGTTTGTGCTGATGTTTGTAACGCATAGAAATATTTGTCTTAGACCCACCTTTTAGTATACCAATAGGCTTAGAATCACTTTCTGAGTCGATTTAGCGATGTCCGTCCGTCCGTCCGTCCGTCCGTCTGGCTGGCTGGACGGCTGGCTGGCCGGCTGGCCTGCTGGCTGGCTGGACCCCCATGTAAACCTTGTAATCAAACTACAGGCACAGATCATTTTTTTGATAATGGGACCATGGCTATTGAAATTGGTCAAAATCGGTCCATTATTTATGGTACCTCCCATAGGTCCCACTTCCCGGAATTGCTATATTGGCAACAAATATCAACATGAAATTTAAAACAAATACTGCTTCTGTCAACTAAAATCACTGTACCAAATTTCGTTGAAATCGGTCCACATTTGACCATAGCTCCCATACAAATTCTTCTAAGCCTATTGGTATACTAAAAGGTGGGTCCAAGACAAATATTTCTATGCGTTACATACACCAGCACAAACTTATAATACCCTTTCCACCTATGGTGGTGAAGGGTATAAAAACGCACTAAATGAGACAAAAAATCACTAAAACGCTCGTAAATCTAAAGATAATGGAAATTTTGAGTCTATTTTTTGCATATATAATTTTTGTAACAACTGTAATCAATTTGCCAAATTTCGAGATAATCGGTCCACATTTGACCCTAGCTCTCATATAAGTCCAAATGACGGAAACAGGTTGAATATATAAGTTTTGAGAAAATTTTTGTATGATGGCAAAATTTAGCAAATATTTGTCTTTACACAGGAAAAATAACACCTTTGACCTTAGTGGTGAAGGGTATCGTATGGTCGGCTTGACCGACTATAGCGCTTTCTTACTTGTTTTTTTGTTTTCGTTTTGTTAAATCGCATAGTTTGTAAATTTTAATTGGTTTTTAAATGTTTAAACAAACCATTAAAGAAGAGCAAATTTGTCTAAAAATAATTTCACACGCCCTTTGTTTAGTTTGCAAAACTAAACAATATTGAGTTGTTTATATTTTTATTACCTTTCCCGGTTTTATATACCAGTTTGTTGATTTATTCATTTACAATAAATTTTAATAATGTGCTTTCAATTTGATTTTAGTACAAAATTTGATTTTTAATAGTTATCATCCATCACAGCAGTTTGATTATATTAAAAAGTCATTAAAAACGAAAAGAAAAATGTTATGACCGGTAGAGACAGTTTAGATGATAACCTACACCAAAAATATATATATATATACATACTCGGATGTCTTTAAAAATAAACCATTCAACTTTAACAAACTTAGAAAGGGATCAGATAATAGAGCTATGGATAAACATGGGAGAATTTCACTACAGTAAAGAATCGTGACCCAGTTGATTCTAAACTTTAATAGATAAATTCTCACTATATAGCCGATAAATTAAAATAAAAAATTTTTTTTTCTATATAATTTTTAGATCAAAAATTTTTCTATAGAAAATTTTTTTATCAAAAATTTTTCTATAGAAAATTTTTTTATCAAAAATTTTTCTATAGAAAATTTTTTTATCAAAAATTTTTCTATAGAAAATTTTTTGATCAAAAATTTTTCTATAGAAAATTTTTTTATCAAAAATTTTTCTATAGAAAATTTTTTTATCAAAAATTTTTCTATAGAAAATTTTTTTATCAAAAATTTTTCTATAGAAAATTTTTTTATCAAAAATTTTTCTATAGAAAATTTTTTTATCAAAAATTTTTCTATAGAAAATTTTTTTATCAAAAAATAACAAATTAGTCGGGATGTAAATATTATTCAAAAAGAAGTGTATTTGCATTTGATCCCAAACCTGTTACATTTATTTATTAATGTAACAGATCAATTTATTGATAAAAAGCCAAAAAATGTTTGCGGAGAAACCAAATTCCTCGACGCGTTTTGATGGTTGGTTAAGCCATCTCTTCAGGAGGATTATCCCCAATTTAGGCAGATCGAAAACCTCGCATTATTACTAAATTTACAAACATAACTATTAAGAATTATGTTCATAAACCAAAAGTAAAAGCGTAGATTATCGACTGAACAAAAACAAACATTTTTCAGGAAAATTTTTTTATTAAAAATTTTTCTATAGAAAATTTTTTTATAAAAATTTTTCTATAGAAAATTTTTTTTAACAAAAATCTTTCTATAGAATTTTTTTTAACAAAAATTTTTCTATAGAAAATTTTTTTTATCAAAAATATTTCTATAGAAAATTTTTTAATCAAAAATATTTCCATAGAAAATTTTTTTATAAAAAATTTTCTATAGAAAATTTTTTTTACCAAAAATTGTTCTATAGAAAATATTTTTATCAAAAATTTTTCTATAGAAATTTTTTTCTTTTTAATTTTTCTATAGAAAATTTTTTTTCAAAAATTTTTCTATAGAAAATTTTTTTACCAACAATTTTTCTATAGAAAATTTTTTTATCAAAAATTTTTCTATAGAAAATTTTTTTATCAAAAATAATTCTGTAGAAAATATTTTTATCAAAAAGTATTCTATAGAAAATTTTTTTATCAATAAATTTTCTATATAAATTTTTTTTACCAAAAATTTTTTTATAGAAAATTTTTTTCTCAAAAATTTTTCTATAGCAAATTTTTTTATCAACAATTTTTCTATAGAAAATTTTTTTATCCAAAATTTTTCTATAGAAAATTTTGTTATCCAAAATATTTCTATAGAAAATTTTTTTATACAAAATTTTTCTATAGAAAATTTTTTTATCCAAAAATTTTCAATAGGAAATTTTTTTATCAAGGAAAATTTTCTATAGAAAATTTTTTTATCAAAAATTTTTCTATAGAAATTTTTTTTAACAAAAATTTTTCTATAGAATTTTTTTTTTAATTTTTCTGTAGGAAATTTTTTTTTCAAAAATTTTTCTATAGAAAATATTTTTATCAAAAATTTTTCTACGGAACATTTTTTTACCAAAAATTTTTCTATAGAAAATATTTTTATCAAAATGTATTCTATAGAAAATTTTTTTATCAAAATGTATTCTATAGAAAATTTTTTTATCAAATATTTTTCTACAGATAATTTTTTTATTTTTCTATAAAAATTTTTTTATCAAAAATGTTTCTATAGAAAATTTTTTTATCAAAAATTTTTCTATAGAAAATTTTTTTATCCAAAATTTTTCTATAGAAAATTTTTTTACCCAAAATTTTTCTATAGAAAATTTTTTATCAAAAAATTTTTTATATAAAATTTTTTTTACCAAAAAATTTTCTATAGAAAATATTTTTATCAAAAATTTTTCTATAGAAAATTTTTTTATCCAAAATTTTTCTATAGAAAATTTTTTATCAAAAAATTTTTTATAGAAAATTTTTTTTACCAAAAAATTTTCTATAGAAAATATTTTTATCAAAAATTTTTCTATAGAAAGTTTTTTTATCAAAAATTCTTTTATCAAAAATTTTTCTATAGAAAATTTTTTTATCAAAATTTTTGCTGTAGAAAATTTTTTTATTAAAAATATTTCTATAGAAAATTTTTTTATCAAAAATATTTCTAGAGAAAGTTTTTTTATCAAAAATTTTTCTATAGAAAATTTTTTTTATCAAAATTTTTCTACAGAAAATTTTTTTCCAGATATTTTTCTATAGAAAATTTTTTATCAAAAATTTTTCTATAGAAAATTTTTTTATCAAAAGTTTTTCAATGGAAAATGTTTTTATCAAAAATTTTTCTATAGAAAATTTTTTATCAAAAATTTTTCTGTAGAAAATTTTTTTATTAAAAATTTTTTTATCAAAAATTTTTCTATAGAAAATTTTTTTATCAAAAATTTTTCTATAGAAATTTTTTTTTTTCAAAAATTTTTTTTATAGAAAATTTTTTTATTAAAAATTTTTCTATAGAAAATTATTTTATCAAAAATTTTTCTGTAGAAAATTTTTTTATCAAAAATTTGTCTATAGAAAATTTTTTTATCAAAAATTTTTCTTAAGAAATTTTTTTTATTAAAAATTTTTCTTGAAAATTTTTTTATCAAAAATTTTTTATAACAAATTTTGTGAATGAAAAATATCTAAAAAATATAAAAATCTAAAATTTTTTAATGTAAGAATCTGTTTCTGTTTTGAAAAATATTCCCAATATTTACAAAAATATTCCCAATGATTGCAAAAATAATAGTGTCGTGGCAACCATATTCGAGATTATATTTCTTTGTTCTCTAGAACCTTGTATTTTGTTGCTATAAATTGGATTTTGATTTGTTTCTTGCCTATTTTGTTTTTGTCTTTGCTTTAACAAAGCTACACCAATCGACTCTGTTAACATCCAAGTTCCAATTGAATGATTTTAATACTCATTTTCACGAGTTTTATTAATGATCGTGGTATTTACGAAAATTAAAAAAAATCGTCGGCTGCTGGTGGTATGTGCTGCCTATTCCTGATTATAATTGTAACGTATTCAATCTTTATCATGTAGTATAGGGTGTTTTAACTTAACCCATGACTAATCAATATTGTTTAATTTTTTTTTTAATGGAAAAGAAAAAAAATTTAATTAATTAGGGATTTCTAATTTTAGGTCATTATTTTAAATATTTCTACTTATTTAATCGCTTCTTTATTTGTCCCTCCGTTCGTCCAATAACCAATTGAAATGATAATGACCTTCACAATAGAAGAAGAAAACTATTTTTGTTTTTAAAATTATAAAAATCTAAATTAATTTTTAAATATTAATATATGCAAGTATAAAAACTTAAACTAAATTTAAATTATATTTTATTTTGTAGTTTAAATTTATGGCTACTGTTATGAAATTTTTATAGACATATTTTTAAAAGACCTTTTTCAATGCATTTCGAAATAATATTAAGCCCATAATACAAATTTATAATATAAATATATGTAGGTAATTTTGTTAAATAATAAATTTTTTGATTCAGAAAATCTGTTTTATATTTTATAAGATGCAATTATGTCAAGGCTGTCAACCTTTAACCCTATAAAAATTAGAATTTAAAAGTCCCCTTTCAACCATTGATTAAACTTTTGAATATTTAATTTGTCAGTTTTGGGCATATTTTTTAAGTAAAGAATTTTTTAAATTCAAAAATTTGTAAAAGATTTTTTCATATAAAGGTTTTTGGAATAAATTTAAAACATACATTTTATCGAAATTGGAAACTGTCATTGAATAATTTTACATAAAAATTTCTTTGATTTATTTCTTAATTTTATTCTTTTTACAATAAGTTCGCAACATCTTTTATTTATTGTTTTATGTATGCATGTAGCGCCATCTAGTTGTCACATGTTTAAAGAAAACGACATTTTGAGAAAATAAGATCATAATGCAATAAATAAATGAAGTGAGGAGGCGTACACCCAAAATAGTCTGTATAATTACGTCACTACAATTTTAGAAGCGTGTTAGATAACCATTTTTTTTTTTTTTCATCAAAGATGAAACGTTAATCATCGTAAATCTCAGGTGAAAATACTGTACCCTACATTAAAGCCACTACTGACATCGTTAAAAAATGTGGGTGCCCTCCCTTCACTAACGCTTCTATTTATTTAAACCTGCTATGGGCGAGAAATTTATCTGCTATAACTCGTTACCCAGTCAGCATTTAGAAGATTATTATTTGAAAAATCACCAAAGAAAGTCTTTTTCGACCAGTTTGGAAGACCTAAAAGTGATTTGTCGTCTGCGCGATTAAAAAACTTGTCGAAGGAGATTCGCGCTTATGCTTTAAAACTATACTTTAAAACTGTTTAAAATACAATAACAAAAAGTATGTCAATTCAAAATCAAGCATTTAAGGGATTTAAATTCGACTCTTTGTAGCGCTACTTCGCAATCAGATTTTGCACAGTTAAATGATAAAAAGGTTACTCCTATAGTGTTGTTTTTGAAATGCTATTTAACGCGCATAGATAGTGGGTGCTGTAGCTAAGTGGGTTTGCACGTCGGCTACTAAACATAACTTATCATTTTTAGCCTGAGTTCGATTCCCGGTCGACGAAAAATAAATAAAATAACAAGAAATAGTGCAACTTTTTCGTGTTCTAAAAATAGACTTTTCACCACACTTCATTTATCTACTCTCTCTCTAAGGATAGGCACAACGAGAACATAGAAAATTTCAATGTATTGGTGATTTTACAAATAAAGAGACTAAGAAAAAATAAATATTTTCTTGTTCTCTTTTGCATGTGTTTTGTTGTTGCTAATGACTGTTATCATACGAATGAGTATTTTTCGTATTTTGGTTTGTTTTTTCTTCTTGGTTCGTGTTGTGTATGTGAAAATGACGATTGGTGCTCGGCCCGTAGGGGCTAATTTGCCTATCATGGCTCTAAGGCAACTCAATTCGTATACACTCTACAAAAATGTCTCGTAAAGAGTCATAAACGGTTCAGAAAAGTTATTCATAAAAGATTCTCTCAAGGGAGTAGCGGCTAGGGTACCATTTTCTCCCGAACGCACAGTCTTTTTCGAATCGAAAATTATGGCATATTCGATTGTTATAAAAAAGATGGCATATTCGATTGTTATAAAAAGAGTCAAATATGATAAAAAAAAAAAACAAAAATGCTTGACTGGGTGGTAGGCACAAAGAGAACATAGGAAATTTCAATGTATTGGTGATTTTACAAATAAAGAGACTAAGAAAAACTAAATATTTTCTTATCCTCTTTTGCATACGTTTTGTTGTTGCAAAACATATGCAAAGAAACTCGTTCTTTGACTGCTATCATACAAACGAGTATTTTTCGTATTTCAGTCTGTTTTTTCTTTTTGGTTCGTGTTGTGTATGGGAAAATGACGATTGGTGCTCGGCCCCTAGGGGCTAACTTGCCGATTATTGATTTAAACTCTCGGACTACACCCTCAGTTAAGACATTCTTAGAAATATTTTTTGCTCTTTCCACACTAGCAATTTGTAACGTTTTTTTTATCGACAAACTCCACTTGTAATAATTAATATTCATTTCGTTCCCGTGTCAAAAGTATAAATTTTTATGTTTTAGTTTTTTATGGCTGTTATATTATTTGTAATATTTTGATCTGCTAAAGCTAGTGAATCTTTCTTTGTTGATAAATAAACTAATGACTGTAATATTTAAATATTTCGGAGCGGAAATGCTACTGAGATTTTTTTTACTAAAAAGCTTAACAAAAATACTTATTTTTGTTTTGAGAGCTTAATCTCTTTATTTCTAAGGTGAAATACTAGTTTATTAGTGAATAACTTTCAAAAGTTAAAAACATACATTTTTTGAGGGAAGCTTTAATTGCTCAATTTTTTATCTTCGCTCTTTAAAAATATAATTTTAGTAAAAAAGTTTATACCTTCATTGCGAAGAAACCGTTATAAATTGAAATTTAAAATAAAATATGAATTTAAAATAAGTCACTTGTAACTTTGGTAAATATGCCTTTTTTAAGTAAGAAAGCTATTTGTGTTGTTTGATCTTGAAAAATGCAATTGAAAAATTCAATAAATTCAATTTTTGAAAAATTTCCTATAAATAGTCAATTTTCGAAAAATTTCCTATAAATAGTCAATTTTCGAAAAATTTCCTATAAATAGCCAATTTTCGAAAAATTTCCTATAAATAGTCAATTTTCAAAAAATTTCCTTTATATAGTCAATTTTCAAAAAATTACCTATAAATAGTAAATTTTCGAAAAATTTCCTATAAATAGTCAATTTTCGAAAAATTTCCTATAAATAGTCAATTTTCGAAAAATTTCCTATAAATAGTCAATTTTCGAAAAATTTCCTATAAATAGTCAATTTTCGAAAAATTTAATATAAAAAGTCAATTTTCGAAAAATTTTCTATAAATAGTCAATTTTCAAAAAATTTCCTATAGTCAATTTTCAAAAAATTTCCTTTATATAGTCAATTTTCAAAAAATTACCTATAAATAGTAAATTTTCGAAAAATTTCCTATAAATAGTCAATTTTCGAAAAATTTCCTATAAATAGTCAATTTTCGAAAAATTTCCTATAAATAGTCAATTTTCGAAAAATTTAATATAAAAAGTCAATTTTCGAAAAATTTTCTATAAATAGTCAATTTTCAAAAAATTTCCTATAAATAGTCAATTTTCGAAAAATTTCCTATAAATAGTCAATTTTCGAAAAATTTCCTATATATAGTCAATTTTCGAAAAATTTCCTATAAATAGTCAATTTTCGAAAATTTTCCTATAAATAGTCAATTTTCAAAAAAATTTCCTATAAATAGTCAATTTTCGAAAAATTTCCTATAAATAGTCAATTTTCGAAAAATTATCTATAAATAGTCAATTTTCGAAAAATTTCCTATAAATAGTCAATTTTCGAAAAATTTCCTATAAATAGTCAATTTTCGAAAAATTTCCTATAAATAGTCAATTTTCGAAAAATTATCTATAAATAGTCAATTTTCGAAAAATTTCCTATAAATAGTCAATTTTCGAAAAATTTCCTATAAATAGTCAATTTTCGAAAAATTTACTATAAATAGTCAATTTTCGAAAAATTTACTATAAATAGTCAATTTTCCAAAAATTTCCTATAAATAGTAAATTTTCGAAAAATTTTCTATAAATAGTCAATGTTCGAAAAATTTCCTATAAATAGTCAATTTTCGAAAAATTTCCTATAAATAGTTATTTTTCGAAAAATTTCCTATAAATAGTAAATTTTCGAAAAATTTCCTATAAATAGTCAATTTTCAAAAAATTTCCTATAAATAGTCAATTTTCGAAAAATTTCCTATAAATAGTCAATTTTCGAAATATTTCCTATAAATAGTCAATTTTCGAAAAAGGTATTATAAATAGTTAATTTTCGAAAAATTTCCTATTAATAGTCAATTTTTGAAAAATTTCCTATAAATAGTCAATTTTCAAAAAATTTCCTATAAATAGTAAATTTTGGAAAAATTTCCTATAAATAGTCAATTTTCGAAAAATTTCCTATATATAGTCAATTTTCGAAAAATTTCCTATAAATAGTAAATTTTCGAAAAATTTCCTATATATAGTCAATTTTCGAAAAATTTCCTATAAATAGTCAATTTTCGAAAAATTTCCTATAAATAGTCAATTTTTGAAAAATTTCCTATAAATAGTCAATTTTCGAAAAATTTCCTTTAAATAGTCAATTTTCGAAAAATTTCCTATAAATAGTCAATTTTCGAAAAATTTCCTATAAATAGTCAATTTTCGAAAAATTTCCTATAAATAGTCAATTTTCGAAAAATTTCCTATAAATAGTCAATTTTCGAAAAATTTCCTATAAATAGTCAATTTTCGAAAAATTTCCTATAAATAGTCAATTTTCGAAAAATTTCCTATAAATAGTCAATTTTCGAAAAATTTCCTATAAATAGTAAATTTTCGAAAAATTTTCTATAAATAGTCAATGTTCGAAAAATTTCCTATAAAAAGTCAATTTTCGAAAAATTTCCTATAAATAGTAAATTTTCGAAAAATTTACTATAAATAGTAAATTTTCCAAAAATTTCCTATAAATAGTAAATTTTCGAAAAATTTCCTATAAATTGTCAATTTTCCAAAAATTCCCTATAAACTGTCAATTTTCCAAAAATTTTCTTTTAATAGTCAATTTTGGAAAAATTTCCTATAAATAGTCAATTTTCGAAAAATATCCTATAAATAGTCAATTTTCGAAAAATTTCCTATAAATAGTCAATTTTCGAAAAATTTCCTATAAATAGTCAATTTTCGAAAAATTTCCTATAAATAGTCAATTTTCGAAAAATTTCCTATAAGTAGTCAATTTTCGAAATATTTCCTCAAAATAGTCAATTTTCGAAAAATTTCCTGTAAATAGTCAATTTTCGTAAAATTTCCTATAAATAGTCAATTTTCGAAAAATTTCCTATAATTAGTCAATTTTCGAAGAATTTCCTATAAATAGTCTATTTTCGAAAAATTTCCTATAAATAGTCAATTTTCGAAAAATTTCCTATATATAGTCAATTTTCGAAAAATTTCCTATAAATAGTCAATTTTCGAAAATTTTCCTATAAATAGTCAATTTTCAAAAAAATTTCCTATAAATAGTCAATTTTCGAAAAATTTCCTATAAATAGTCAATTTTCGAAAAATTATCTATAAATAGTCAATTTTCGAAAAATTTCCTATAAATAGTCAATTTTCGAAAAATTTCCTATAAATAGTCAATTTTCGAAAAATTTCCTATAAATAGTCAATTTTCGAAAAATTATCTATAAATAGTCAATTTTCGAAAAATTTCCTATAAATAGTCAATTTTCGAAAAATTTCCTATAAATAGTCAATTTTCGAAAAATTTCCTATAAATAGTCAATTTTCGAAAAATTTCCTATAAATAGTCAATTTTCGAAAAATTTCCTATAAGTAGTCAATTTTCGAAATATTTCCTCAAAATAGTCAATTTTCGAAAAATTTCCTGTAAATAGTCAATTTTCGAAAAATTTAATATAAAAAGTCAATTTTCGAAAAATTTTCTATAAATAGTCAATTTTCAAAAAATTTCCTATAAATAGTCAATTTTCGAAAAATTTCCTATAAATAGTCAATTTTCGAAAAATTTCCTATATATAGTCAATTTTCGAAAAATTTCCTATAAATAGTCAATTTTCGAAAATTTTCCTATAAATAGTCAATTTTCAAAAAAATTTCCTATAAATAGTCAATTTTCGAAAAATTTCCTATAAATAGTCAATTTTCGAAAAATTATCTATAAATAGTCAATTTTCGAAAAATTTCCTATAAATAGTCAATTTTCGAAAAATTTCCTATAAATAGTCAATTTTCGAAAATTTTCCTATAAATAGTCAATTTTCGAAAAATTTCCTATAAATAGTCAATTTTCGAAAAATTTTCTATAAATAGTCAATTTTCGAAAAATTTCCTATAAATAGTCAATTTTCGAAAAATTTCCTATAAATAGTCAATTTTCGAAGAATTTCCTATAAATAGTCAATTTTCGAAAAATTTCCTATAATTAGTAAATTTTCGAAAAATTTCCATTTAAGTAAGTTTATTCTTAAAACGAAATAGGATAGAAACATAATAAAGACCGATTGAGATATAAAAACTAAAAGTAACTAAATTTGTCATAGCCTAATATATGAGGTACACTTTCTGGTTTTTCTATTATTTCTATATTAACACTTTTGCTTTTATTTTAACAAACTATAAAAAATAAATTGCTCAACTATTTCTTTTGTTTACTTTAGTTCTACGAAAGCATTAATTTCTTTTGTTTTGGTCTTGTCGAATATTTATATACTTAATTTAACCAGTTTTGTGATCTTATCTAAGCATAGATATGACAATGCAGTCAATTTGACTAGTTTTTGATATAATAAAATAAATATGTACACAAGTATGTTATGATCTCATATTCTAGATTCTTTTGTTATAATAACTAATCAAATAAATTTATTGTATTTAGGATCAATATAGAGATATCTCCGTAAGTAAACCTTTGCTTATGCGGAGAAAAATTTTAATTGAAGTATATATTTGACAATAAGTTTTTTCATGTATTGTGTTAAGAACTTTTAAGCTATAAGTGATAATGTAATGATTATTGCCCCTATTGCCGTTCTTAACTCAACTCAGTTTGGTTGTCTGTCAGTCGACCCCACTTTCACTCAATCAAGTTTTTTTTGATATTGCGGAACTAAAAAGGTGTTGAGTTCCGCAATAACAAAAATAATTTTGTTGAATGAATGAAAATTTACTATTTATAGGAAATTTTTCGAAAATTGACTATTTATAGGAAATTTTTCGAAAATTGACTATTTATAGGAAATTTTTCGAAACTGAGTTGAAAACGGCAATAGAGGCATATATATTGTTTTTATGACAAACATCTTAGCGTAAATTGCATAAAATAATCATTCATTTCTTGGCAATTTAACACAAATTTTAACTATGAAATGAAGAATTATTTGAAACATATTCTTTCATAAATTCCTAAGTATTCAGGTACTAAATTTCATACAAATGATAAACTAAGGCGTACTATTTTCTAAGATATCACTTAATGGTTTGGAATTTGATTAATTTCTTCAATCCAATATAATATCATTAGAGTTTCGTTGTGAAAAAGGTCCCGAGCTTAAATTATGAAATTCTTTATTATGATTTGAACTTCTTTCTGGAAAATTTTCAATACTTAATTACTTTTTGCTATTCTTTTAAAAGTTTTTAACATAGAAATAATATTTTTTTAAAACCTGGTAATTCATTGCCTTTCACTGCCTTTAAATATATTCAAAAGTATCCGGTTTCTTCTTAGAAACGGGAAAAAAATTGCATAACAAAATCTAAGTAGAATTTCAAATTATTAAAAACTTTCAGTTTATTGTTTTTGAATTATCGACTTAAATATCTATACTAAAACTAGTTTAACTAGAACCATTTACCAGCTAGAACCCCAGCCGCCATGACCGCTACCGCCACTGCTCCAACCGCCATGACCGCCACCATAGCCGCCACCGTAACCGCCGCCGTAACCACCGGAACCACCAGATGAAGTAGTGATAACTTTGTAAACATCAACGTGACCACCATGACCGCCGCCATAGCCGCCGCCATAGCTGCCACCATGACCGCCGCCGTAACTACCACCATAGCCGCCTTCGTAGCCACCTCCGTAGCCACCGCCATGACCGCCGCCATAACCTTCATCATGGTGAGTGGTGGTGATAACTTTGTAAACATCAACATGACCACCATGTCCGCCGCCATAACCACCACCATAGCCGCCACCATAACTGCCACCATGACCGCCGCTATAGACTCCACCATGGCCGCCGCCATAGCCTCCACCATAGCCGCCGCCATAGCCGCCACCACCGCCGCCACTTCCTATAGTAATGACTTTGGTAATACCGCCACCAATGCTACCACCACCATAGCCGTAGCCACTGGCATAGCCGCCACCGCCACCATAGCCGCCACCACCACCATAGCCGCCACCGCCAATTCCACCTTTAAGTAATCCCAAAAGTCCAGCATTGGCTGTGGCCAAAACGCTGGCAATAGCCAAGATAGCAACAAAAGCCTGAAAATACAAAAAGAAAAAAATTAAAAAAAAAAAATCCTAAGATTCTTGAATTTAGTCTTAAGAAACTTACTCTCATATTGGTTCTAGTTTTGCTCTGATTTCAAAACTAATTTTGGAAACATTTCAGTATTTTGCTTTTATACTTTTGCAAAAAAAAAAAATTATCGCCTTTTCAAAAAAAAACAACAAATTTACAAATTCTTCCTCAATTTTTTTATGGGAATTCTGAAGCCGAAAGACCACAATTGTATGTAGTCACTGCCTTCATAGTCATCTCTAATTTGCATTTGCCAAATTTTTTGGTTTAGAACTTGTTTTTTTTCAGCACAATATTTTTATTAACTTTTTTTTTATCAAAAATTTGCTGACAATATAAAAAAGACACAAATTAACATAATAAAGTAAATTTAAGATGTGTAATTGCTGTCTTTGGGCTTTTAGCTAATTTTAAGTCTCATTTAAAATTCATAATGCGAAATGTGCATTAGAATATTTATTTTCAGAAAAAATATTGTTATTCATTAAAAATAAATTTATAGCATATCTTTAGGCTTATATTTTATTATAAGTCAAAAAAGTTTAAATCAAGTTAAAAAAAGGTACCAAAAATATTGGGTGTTGGGAAAAATTTGGATTTTTTATATACATATTTGAAAACAAAAAAAGTGCTACTATATTCGGTCAAGTCCGACCATACGATGCCCTTCACCACTAAGGTCAAAATTGTCCTTTTTCCTGTATAAAGACAAATATTTGCTTAATTTTGCCATCATACAAACATTTTCTCAAAACTTTTATATTTAAGCTTTTTCCGTCATATGGAATTATATAAGTGCTAGGGTCAAATGTGGACCATTTATCTCGAAATTTGACAAATTGATTACAGTTTTAACAAAAAAAAAATAAAAAATAAACTCAAAATTCTTATTATCTTCAGATTTTGATTTTTTTTCTCATTTGGTGCGTTTTGACAAAAAAGTTTGTATAGTCAAATGCGGTTCGATTTTAGTGAAATTTGGTAGAATGATTTTGGTTTATACAAGCAGTATTTGTTTTAAATTTAATGAAAAACAAGTAAGAAATTGCTATGGTCGGTCAAGCCCGACCATACGATACCCTTCACCACTAAGGTCAAAGGTATTAGTTTTCCTGTATAAAGACAAATATTTGCTAAATTTTTCCATCATACAAACATTTTCTCAAAACTTATATATTTAAGCCGTTTCCGTAATTTGGACTTATATGAGAGCTAGGGTCAAACGTGGACCGATTTGGCAAATTGATTACAGTTGTTACAAAAGTTATGTATGCAAAAAATAAACTTAAAATTCTCATTATCTTTAGATTTACGAGCGTTTTAGTGATTTTTTTCTCATTTAGCGCGTTTTTAAAGAAAAGTTTGTATGGGAGCTATGGTCAAATGTGGACCGATTTCAACGAAATCTGGTACAGTGATTTAAGTTTACATAAGCAGTATTTGAATTAAATTTCATGAAATAATATTGATATTTGTTTCCAATGTATTAATTCCGGGAAGTTGGACCTATGGGAGGTACCATAAATAATGGACCGATTTTGACGAATTTCAATACCCGTGGTCCTAAAATCAAAAGAATGATCTATGCCGAATTTAATCAGATTATCTTTAGAATTGCGACCTGTAGTTTGATTACAAGGACGGACGGTCATCGCTAAATCGACTCAGAAAGTGATTCTAAGCCTATTGGTATATTAAAAGATGGGCCTAAGACATATTAAATATAAATAACATAAATATTTCTATGCGGTACATACATCAGCACAAACTTATAATGCCCTTTGCACTTATGGTGGTGAAGGGTATAAATATTGATATTTGTGGACAAAATTACAATTCCGGGTAGTTGGACCTATGGGAGGTACCATAAATAATTCACCGATTTTGACTTTTAACTAAAATAGGTATTTTTTTTCAATGTGTACTTCTGATGTTTTAAAAAGAAAAAGTTTTCTACTCCATTTTCTAAATAATATTATATTTAGAATTTTTTTTTATAAAACTTTTTTCTATAGTAATTTATTTTATTAACAATTTTTCTATAGAAATTTACTTTATCGAAAATTTTCTATAAAAATGTTTTTTTTTTCAAAAATTTTTAAAGAAAATTTTTATCAAAAATGTTTTTCATAGAAAATTTTTTTATCAAAAACATTTCTATAGAAAATTTTTTTATCACAAATTTTTCTATAGAAAATTTGTTTTTCAAAAATTTTTATATGGACAATTTTTCATCAAAAATCTTTCTATAGAAAATTTTTTTATCAAAAAGTTTTCTATAGAAAATTTTTTTTATCAAAAATTTTTCTATAGAAATTTTTTTTATCAAAAATTCTTCTATAGAAAATTTTGTTCATCAAAAATTTTTCTGTAGAAAATTTTTGAATCAAAAAATTTGTTGTATAAAAAATTTTTTTTATCAAAAATTTTTCTATAGAAAATTTTTTTTATCAACAATTTTTCTATAGAATTTTTTTTTATCAAAAATTTTTCTACAGGAAATTTTTTTACCAACAATTTTTCCATAGAAAATTATTTTATCAAAAATTTTTCTATAGAAAATTTTTTTATCAAAAATTTTTCTTTAGAAAATTTTTTTATCAAAAATTTTTCTATAGAAAATTTATTTTTCAAAAATTTTTATAAGGAAAATTTCTTATCAAATATGTTTCTATAGAAAATTTTTTTTATCAACAATGTTTCTATAAAAAATTTTTTTATCACAAATTTTTCTATAGAAAATTTTTTTATCAAAAATTTTTCTATAGAAAATTTTTTTTATCAAAAATTTTTCTACAGAAAATTTTTTATCAAAAATTTTTTCATAGAAAATTTTTTTATCAAAAATTTTTCTATAGAAAATTTTTTTATCAACAATTTTTCTATAGAAATTTATCTAATTTTTGTACAGAAAATTTTTTTATCAAAAATTTTTCTATAGAAAATTTTTTTATCAAAAATTTTTCCATAGAAAATTTTTTTATCAAAAATTTTTCTACAGAAAATTTTTTTATCGAAAATTTTTCTATAGAAAATTTTTTTATCGAAAATTTTTCAATAGAAAATTTTTTTATCAACAATTTTTTTATAGAAAATTTTTTTATCAAAAATTTTTCTATAGAAAATTTTTTTTAACAAAAATTTTTCTATAGAAATTTATCTTATCTACAGAAAATTTTTTTATCGAAAATTTTTCTATAGAAATTTTTTTTATCGAAAATTTTTCAATAGAAAATTTTTTTATCAACAATTTTTTTATAGAAAATTTTTTTATCAAAAATTTTTCTATAGAAAATTTTTTTTAACAAAAATTTTTCTATAGAAATTTATCTTATCAAAAATTCTTCTATAGAAAATTTTTTTATCAAAAATTTTTCTATAGAAAATTTTTTATCAAAAAAAATTTTTTATCAGATAAATTTGTTCTATAAAAAATTTTTTTATCAAAAATTTTTCTATAGAAAATTTTTTTATCAAAAATTTTTCTATGGAAAAGTTTTTCTGTAGATAATTTTGTTATTGACAATTTTTCTACAGAAAAATATTCCTATCGAAAATTTTTTTACAGAAACATTTTTTTATCGAAAATTTTCTATAAAAATAGTTTTTATCGAAATTTTTTTTATTAAAAATATTTATATAGAATGTACCCAAAAAATCTAAAATTAATTAATATTCGAATTTTTTCTGTTTTGAAAAATATTGCCAATTCGGTTACATTTATTTCAAACAATGTTTACAAAAATAATAGTGTCGTGGCAACAATGTTCGAGATTATATTTCTTTGTTTTCTCGAACCTTATTTTATTGCTCCAGATTAGATTTTAATTTTATTTCGTCTGTATTTTTTTTTTCTTTTAATTTCTTAAACAAAGTTTCACCAGCCGACTATGCTAATATCCAAATTCCAACTGAATGCTTTTAGTACTCATTTTCACGAGTTTCATTAATAAACGTGATATTCACGAAAATTATAAAACTTCTTCGGCTTCTCGTAGTATGGGCTGCCTACGTCGGATAAAGGCTTATATTATTGTATTTGGATATCATAATTTTACGATCATCAAGTAAAGATTTTAAGTTTGTAAGAAGCAACATTTAAATTTTAACACATGGGAAATTCGACGTCAAGTGGCCAAACTTTTGAATTTTGAATTTTTTTAATTTGGATAAAATTTACATCAAAGTTATTCCTATTGGATAGTAAATTAAAACCAAATTTTCAAAAAAAAATATATTAAACAATTTTTTTTAACTTATTTTTTTTCCACTTGACGTTAATCCTTCAATTTATGACAATGCTATGAAAAATAAAGACTAAGACACATACTAAGACATAAAGGATGAAATATAATGAAACATAGACGAAGACTTAATCAGATAATTACCGCATTCGATATCCATCGAAAACTCAGACTTTTAAGCGAATATTGTGAAGTATACTTTAGGGATGTTGAAAGTTACTTCAATGCAAAAAGTTTATTGAAATTTTATTATCCATTTTGATTCGTTTTTAAAAAACATATAGTTCAATTAAAACTATTTTACTATTGTTCATCTTTGGCAAATAACTTCAAAAAAATATCGTAAACTGTGCATCTTTTAAATAATTTTGATGATCCTTAAAGTATGCTAAACAAATGTTTTGAAAATTTCTAAAATTTCGATCCATGTCGAATACCGTAATTTGGCCCCAAATTGTTTAATGAAACAATTTAAGACGCAACTTAATTGAATTTTACGCACAAATATTTTTTTGTTATTGAAATTAAAAAAACAACATGAATATTAATATTTAAAATTTTTTTTTTGATTTTTATTTTTTTTTTGTCAACAATTAAAAATTTGATAACAACATTAACAATGTCTACACATTGAGTCTTAAAAAACTAGCAACAAAATGATTGGTTCAAGGGACCAATTTTTAATGAAGTTTTCTTCGAGGCGAAGAAACGGGAAAAGTAGGCGGAAATATATCACAAAAGATTAAAGAGTAGATAACATTTGCAATGGCAGATGTGTTCGAGTCCTAGTAAGTAACAAGAACTCAGGTTAGAATTACCAACCAGCGTTCCAGCCACCAGCACCACCGAAACCACCACCGTAACCACCGGCACCACCTTCACTGATGACCTTAACGATTTTAACTTCACCACCGTGGGAGTGACCGCCGTGAGAGTGACCACCGGAGTAACCACCATGACCGCCACCATAACCGCCACCGTGACCGCCGACGAAACCACCATCTTCATGGACAACTTGGATTATTTTAACATCACCACCGTGGGAGTGACCACCATGACCACCGCCATAACCACCATCGAAACCGCCGCCATGAGAGTAACCTCCATGACCACCAGCAGAACCTTCAGAGATGACCTTAACGATTTTAACTTCTTCGGCGCCACCATGACCACCGCCATAACCACCATCGAAACCGCCGCCGTGACCGCCACCGAAACCGGCATCATAGCCACCGCCATGACCGACTTCTTCGATCACATTGACAACAGCAACTTCACCGCCGTGGGAGTGACCGCCGCCATAGCCGCCACCACCGCCAGCTCCATAGCTATAGCCACCACCGCCACCACCACCTAAGAAACCGGCTTGAGCAACAGCTACCAAAGCAAACAGGCAGACGAAAACCTTTAAGTTAAGAAAAATAAATCCATTTAGTTGTCATATAATCCATTTTGTATATCAATCAAGGAATTGTAAGTCTTCCAAAGCTCACCTTCATTTTGTTGTAGTTTAAGTTTAATTTATAATCAAAGTGTGTAGACGAAGCTAACCAAACTGTAGTTCCAAACTGTTTGTGTTTAGATAACTAACGATATTTCCTAAATTCACTTCAACTTTTATACCATAAAAACCTCTTGAAACTCTAATACTCTATATTTTAGTGAACGAGTTTAACTAAAATTATGCAAAACGATATAATAAAATTTGTATTAATAAGTAGGTGAGATATTTTACATGTTAACAAAATTGAAAATCCCCGATATTATTATCATCTGCGTTATGGATAATATAATTTTTACATTCTAATTATAAATTCTGCAATAGCAGCCTACGTATTTTTTCTTAACAATAACTCTCCAAAAAAATTTATGAAACTTATAACTCGAATATAATATAATTTTGCATATGATAATAAAAACTGCGTTTTGCTCCACTCGCGTGATCAATGTTATTTGTTATCATAAATTTATTTAAATTAAATGCAAAAGGGCGTTTTTTTTGTTGGTATAAAATTTTGTCAATGAAAATATTAAAACGTTTTTTTTTTCAAAAACCATAGCAGATGTGGGACTAATGGTAAAGTTGAACGAATACAAAAATCATATTTGAGAACAGAGCCAATACTTTTCAAATAAGTACCTTACCCACAGTCCTTTTAAGAGTTAAGTATCTAATGTAAATACTGCCGAAGCATTTAATCACAACCATATTTTTTATACCCAATATCAACAAGAAGATATTGAGATTGTCACTGTGTATGTAATTTCCTTAATATTAGCTTAAAAACCAAAAGTGATATATATTCTGAGTCCTTATGAAATTCTTAGAAGACTAATCGATTTATCTGTTTTGTATTTTTAAGTCAGGTTATATTAATGTATGTGAACCGCCGCACAGTGAGATTTCTTCATACATCTAACTGCAAAAAATAGAAGGAGTTATCCTACAACGATGAAATTTGGCACACTTATTTAGTTTTATATAGATAAGAAAAATTCAAAAAAACTTTGAAATCCGACAACTCCTTGAGGTACCTCCCTTGGACCCCCATTTTTTTACTTATTTTTCTTCTCAATGTATAACCCGCAATTTTCAACAGAATTTCATGAAAATCGGCATAACTCTATTATTTGACCAAGAAAAGAGCTCCACTAGTTTTGGTTGAAATCCGACGACTCCTTAAGGTACCGCCCTTGGATCCCCATTTTTTCACTTATTTTTCTTCTCAATGTATAAACCCCAATTTTCAATAGAATTTGATAAAATTTGGCACACTTCTATTTTTTGATCCAGAAAAGAGCCCTACTAATTTTGGTTGAAATTCGACGACTCCTTGAGGTACCTCCCTTGGACCCCCATTTTTTCACTTATTTTTCTTCTCAATGTATAAACCCCAATTTTCAATAGAATTTGATCAAATTTGGCACACTTCTATTTTTTGATCCAGAAAAGAGCCCTACTAATTTTGGTTGAAATTCGACGACTCCTTGAGGTACCTCCCTTGGACCCCCATTTTTTCACTTATTTTTCTTCTCAATGTATAAACCCCAATTTTCAATAGAATTTGATAAAATTTGGCACACTTCTATTTTTTTATCCTGAAAAAAGCCCTACTAATTTTGGTTGAAATCCGACGACTCCTTGAGGTACCTCCCTTGGACCCCCATTTTTTCACATTTTAATGTATAACCCACAATTTGATAAAATTCGGCACACTTTTATTTTCTGATCTAAAAAAGAGTTCTACCAATTTCGGTTGAAATCCGGTTAAAGTCAATATTTAAATATTTTATTCATTAATTATCATTTCCTTAACTACATCATCCAATTCCGAAACATTTTTATAAGGTTGTCGTCTTAAATTACTTATATATGGATCAGAAGACTCAAGTAAACGATGAGAAACATCGGTATTTGTTGCAGTTCTACTGCACTTTCTAGAAAACATTAATCTGTAATTCCTATAATCTTTGTTTCGAGCTTCTTCTGCTTCCTCGGAGAGCATACCAATTGGGAGTACTGCTGCATCTATTATGTCCTTTCCATGTATAAGAATTTTAATTTTTAAGAATTTTTTTGTTTTTTTTTTTAATTTCTTATGCACTTTTTCCAAATAGCTGTCAATAAATTATTAATAAATTGTTGTTATGAAAGAGCTAATGTTAGGCTTAATAACTGCAATTTGATTAAAAACTTAAGCCTGAAGGTATGCAATGGTTTTTTATTATAAGCAATATTCCTGACTTTTTTTACTAAATTTTGATTTTTTCAAAAGTTAGACAAAAGTTGCTAAATTTTTTTAGCTAATTCGAAAGAAAAGCCTTTTGTCTTTCATTTCATTATACTAAGAGCACGGAGGTAAACCGAGCCAACTGACTTTTTCTCCAACGAAAACTGCCAATGCTAAATTTTATAGGACAATCTTGATGCGCTCATATCTCCCAAACTATGTATGCAGTAAACTTTTTTTTTCTTTAAAACAAACACAAGATCTCAGACTTCAATAAAATTCACACCTACATTTTGCCACTTGAAATATCTTCGATACATAAGCCTTTAAATTTCAATAATTTTACCATAAATTTTTGTTTCACAATATTTAGCTGACTTCAACCGATTTTTTCTATATATATGTATATATATCTTAGGAAAAAAATATAGATTTTTCATTGCCAGATTCTTCTCTATCAAATGGCATTATTAGATTTTTGAAAAGTGATAGTCAAAAAATGCCTTTTTTGCAGCAGAAATACCATAGTGCGCCGTGGTATAGCAGGTTAGTCATCCGCCTAGCATACCAGAGGTCCAAGTTCAATCCCCGGCCAGACGCACCTGAAAAAATAAATTTTCAAAAAAGCGGTGGTTCACCTCATAACTCAGCTAGCCACTGGATATTGAGTATTAGGCTATGAAAAACTTCTCTAACTAATGCATTCGCGTTTCGGAGCCGGCGTAAAAACGTAGGTCCCTTTCAATGAGTTTAAAAATAGAATCGGATGCAGCTCATTGTCTGAGAGAAGTACCCCTTGTTCCAATTGGAATGTTGTCGGGGAATTATATATATATATTAATGTATAATGCTTTTTGCTGACTTTCGTGGTGACACAATGGGCTTTATAGTGCCCAATATCCAAAGAAATAATAGCACATTGTTAGTCCCATCCTATACGATAGAGCAGGGCAAGTGAATAGAAGATTTTTTATAAACTACTCCCTCTCCTCCTCACCACAACTTCTGAAAATGTCACTTATGGAAACCTTTAGCCTAACCTTGTTCCTTCTAATCACTGAAATAGTTCTAATCACTGAAAGACTTAATAGCAACTTGACTTTCAGATCACCCATGTTGTAAGGACTTAGGGTAGAAGGGGAAGCATTTGCAACTTTTTTTTTAAAGTGCTCCATGTTTCTTACCGTGGGAGTTATCATAATTTTTTTGTTCTTCATAGGTACCTATATATGTTAGCTTCAAACTGTGTTGGTTCAGATTGCCTACGGATTCTCTTTATGTATCAAATTTGACACCTTCGGTCGGAATAGTGTTAACTAAAAGTGGCCAATGTGCCCCATTCATGGGGCACATTAAAAATTCAGAGATCAAAATTTAAACTATTGGCCCTCTGTTAACATTGTACTGTGACATATCAACATTAAAAAAAAATGTTAAGATGGAAGATGGATTGGGCCTGGCAACCAAAATACGACATTCTTTTTAGGGATATTACAAATGTCGAGCTCAAAAAAATGTCCACGAGTTGCTTTGTTTTATGTGCATGGCAAATGTGCCCCAGATAGAGTCGTTAGATGTAAAGAACTATTTTTCACATAAGAAATAGATTTATTAATAAAAACTTAAAATATTTATTCTCAATACTATATTGTTTATTAAACTAATGAATAATTTCTTAGGATAACAAAAAAACTAAGGAAAATATTACAAAACAAGTAAGAAAGCGATATAGTCGGTCAAGCCGACCATACGATACCCTTCACCACTAAAGTCAAAGGTGTTATTTTTCCTGTGTAAAGACAAATATTTGCTAAATTTTGCCATCATACAAACATTTTCTGAAAACTTATATATTCAACCTGTTTCCGTCATTTGGACTTATATGAGAGCTAGGGTCAAATGTGGACCGATTATCTCGAAATTTGGCAGATTGATTACAGTTGTTACAAAAATTATGTATGCAAAAAATAAACTCAAAATTTTCATTATGTTTAGATTTACGAGCGTTTTAGTGATTTTTTGTCTTATTTAGTGCGTTTTTAAAGAAGAGTTTGTATGGGAGCTATGGTCAAATGTAGACCGATTTCAACGAAATTTGGTACAGTGATTTAGGTTTACATAAGCAGTATTTGTTTTAAATTTCATGAAAAAATATTGATATTTGTGGCCAATATAGCAATTCCGGGAAGTGGGACCTATGGGAGGTACCATAAATAATGGACCGATTTTGACGAATTTCAATAGCCATAGTCCCATTATCAAAAAAATGATCTGTGCCAAATTTTATCAAATTATCTTTAGAATTGCGACCTGTAGTTTGATTACAAGGTTTACATGGGGGTCCAGCCAGCCAGCCGTCCAGCCAGACGGACGGACGGACGGACGGACATCGCTAAATCGACTCAGAAAGTGATTCTAAGCCTATTGGTATACTAAAAGGTGGGTCTAAGACAAATATTTCTATGCGTTACAAACATCAGCACAAACTTATAATACCCTTTCCACCTATGGTGGTGAAGGGTATAAATACTTATAGCAAAATATTTTTCCAGGATCTGCTGAAATAATAAATCACGCCTGATGTTTTAAATACAAAAGCTACCGAAATCAAAACTTGAGACATAGAATATTAATGATAAACGAATATAAAATCGATTACATCATCAAGAAAATTAGTGGTGACAAATGCTCCCATATGGCAAATGGTCCCCCTTCTACCCTACAGCTTAGCCTGTCTGATACTTCCTTTATGGCTTAAAAATAACTATAGTGAATTGGCAGACATCGTAAGATGTTAGCCGTTGGACTTTGGAATATATCCAATTCCTACCTGATTATTAAATCATGAGCCATCAATGTAGAATTCATTACACAGTTTTTACCAGGAGTTCCCCTTGGCTAGGCATCCCTATCTGGGATAAGTATAGGACTCTGATTGGAAGAATATCTAGAGGTAGCAAATGCAGAATCACATATAGAGCATCCGAAAGTGTGGTAGAAAGCTCACCGGTCTTAGACAGAGTTTGTCATATTAAAAAACAAGCCATATGTGATAGCGCATAGAAAAAGGGACCTACAACACAAAACAAGATTTAGGAACGACTTACGCGCATTTTCAAAATAAGCCAACACGTTCCTGACATCATGGGATGTGTCGCTTTCAAATGAGACCAACACGCTCAGTGATAGTACACTAAAAATGCAAGTATTTAAATCTTTAAAACGGCTATCCTGAACAAAATCCTTAGGTCTCTTAATAATTTGCGTGTCACATATACAAGAACAGCACTTACCTGTTATGAATTACCTATTCACCATCATTAAAACCCTATAGTTACTTTGATCTCATCAGGTCTGGTTTTCGAGATATTGAGCCTTTCATGTGGTTGGTAGAAACCTAGCCTTTTGATTATTTTATTGAAAAGTGTTAAGTGATCTTTAATATTTTTAAGGTTTTGGAATCTTTGAAAGTTGTGCTTTCGTATAAAAGCAATTTTATATCTCATATATATATAATTCCCCGACAACATTCCAATTGGAACAAGGGGTACTTCTCTCAGACAATGAGTTGCATCCGATTCTATTTTTAGACTCATTGAATTGACCTATGTTTTAAGGCCGGCTCCGAATGGCAAATGCATTAGTTAGAGAAGTTTTACATAGCCTAATACTCAATAACCAGTGGCTAGCTGAGTTATGAGGTGAACCGCCGCTTTTTATACCCTTCACCACCATAGGTGGAAAGGGTATTATAAGTTTGTGCTGATGTTTGTAACGCATAGAAATATTTGTCTTAGACCCACCTTTTAGTATACACAAGACTTAGAATCACTTTCTGAGTCGATTTAGCGATGTCCGTCCGTCCGTCCGTCTGGCTGGCTGGACGGCTGGCTGGCCGGCTGGACGGCTGGCTGGACCCCCATGTAAACCTTGTAATCAAACTACAGGTCGTAATTCTAAAGATAATTTGATGAAATTTGGTACAGATCATTTTTTTGATAATGGGACCATGGCTATTGAAATTGGTCAAAATCGGTCCATTATTTATGGTACCTCCACTAGGTCCCACTTCCAGGAATTGACATATTGGCCACAAATATCAATATTTTTTCATGAAATTTAAAACATATAATTCTTATGTCAACTAAAATCACTGTACTAAATTTCGTTACAATCGGTCCACATTTGACCATAGTTCCCATACAAACTCTTCTTTAAAAATTCACTAAATGAGACAAAAAAAATCACAAATCACGCTCGTAAATCCAAAGATTTTGAAAATTTTAAGTTTATTTTTTGTGTACATCATTTTTGTAACAACTGTAATCAATTTGCAAAATTTCGAGATAATCGGTCCACATTTGACCCTAGCTCTCATATAAGCCCAAATGATGGAAACAGGTTGAATATATAAGTTTTGAAAAAATGTTTGTATGATGGCAAAATTTAGCAAATATTTGTCTTTATACAGGAAAAATAACACCTTTGACCTTAGTGGTGAAGGGTATCGTATGGTCGGGCTTGACCGACTATAGCGCTTTCTTACTTGTTTAAGCAAATTTTGATTAAAAATTATATTAGTTATTGTTTGACATTTAGTTTTTTTTTATTATAAAAATTATTTTTTGACACTTGGGGTACCTGCCTTGGACTTCCACTAAAATCCAATTTGATTAAAAAGTTAAGCCTTTTTGCTTAACAATTTATATGACTTTTTTCAGAAAATTTGTTCTACGATCGATACATTTCAGTGAATTTTTTTGCTCAAGAGATTTTCATCTTTCACGTGGTTATGGTGGGAGCACCGAGCAAAACCAGTTAGATCGGTTTTGCTAGATTAGTTTTGTTAGATTAGTTTTTGTCCAAAGAAAAACGAAAACACTGAATTTTTTAGAGCTTTTTTGATTTGTTTCTTCTTCTGCAGACTAAAACCAAGGTTCTATATCTTAATTAAATCGATGTCTAAAGTAAAGCTGTGAAACTATATTCGATACATAATCTACTGAGTTTAATGAAAAATTCCGTCACTTTTCGTTTTAGAACATTTCGTTTTAGCACATTTCAATACCTTTTTTACAACACATACATAACTTTTTCTTGAAATCAATTATCGATCTTGAATGTCTAGACTCTTTTCTATAGAACTGCATCATTCGATATTTCAAAAGCAGTGGTCAAAAACGGCCTTTTTTGCAGTAGAAATACCATAGTAAGAGGCGGTTCACATATTACGTAACGGATTTTCCTAATATTTGAAGAATAAAGGTATCCCGTGCATTTTTGGGCTAATTAATCCTATGTATAAAAAGGGACTGTTTAAAAAAGAAATGTTTTTACGTTTACATGCGGACGTTTTAGCGCGCATTTGAAGTATTATATGTGTTTCATTTAAAATATTATGTTTGTTCCAATCTCAAAAGTGTTCTCGTAAACAATTTTCAGCACTAATTTTTGTTTTCTGAGTTACTTTTGAAAGTCAGAAGCTGTTTTGGGTAGTTTCGTTAGAGTACGGGAACAAACCTATTGTGGAATTAAAAGACAGAAATATTTGTATTTTTTAAATTTTTTTGGATTTTATTTTTTTTTGGTCAACAATAAAAAATTTATAACAACATTAACAATGTCTACAAATTGAGTCTTAAAAAACTAGCAACAAAATGATTGGTTCAAGGGCTCAATCACTAATGAAGTGAGGTTTTCTTCAAAGCGAAGAAATAGGAAGAAGAGGTGGAAATATATCACAAAAGATTAAAGATAAGATTACATTTATAAGGTAATGGCAGATGTGTTTAAGTATAACAAAGTATTAGGACCTCTGGTTAGAATTACCAACCAGCGTTCCAGCCACCAGCACCACCGCCAGCGGACCAACCGCCAGCACCGCCGAAACCACCGGCACCACCATAACCTCCAGCACCACCTTCACTGATAACCTTAACGATTTTAACTTCACCACCGTGGGAGTGACCGCCGTGAGAGTGACCACCGGAGAAACCACCATGACCGCCGCCATAACCACCACCGTGACCGCCAGCGAAACCACCTTCTTCATGGACAACCTTGATTATTTTAACATCGCCACCGTGGGAGTGACCACCGTGACCGCCGCCATAACCACCATCAAAACCGCCGCCATGAGAGAAACCACCATGACCGCCGGCAGAACCTTGGGAGATGACTTTAACGATTTTGACCTCTTCAGCGCCACCGTGACCGCCGCCATAACCGCCATCAAAACCACCGCCATAACCGCCACCGAAACCAGCATCAAAGCCACCACCATGGCCAGCATCGAAGCCACCACCATGACCGGCCTCTTCGACTATAACGGTAGCAGCACCACCGTGGCCGCCGGAGGAGTAACCACCGCCGCCATGACCACCGCCAACGCCGTAGCTATAGCCACCGGAGCCACCACCGCCACCACCACCCAAGAAACCGGCTTGAGCAACAGCTACCAAAGCAATCAAGCAGACGAAAACCTTTAAGTTAAAAAATAAAACCATTTAGTTGTCACATAATCCATTTTGTAATCCAAAGTCTAAATTGCATCTTCCGAAACTCACCTTCATTTTGTTGTAGTTAAAGTTTAATTTAAAATCAAATTGTTTAGACGAAGCTAACCAAACTGTAGTTCCAAACTGTGTTCAGATAACTAACGATATTTCCTAAATTCACTTCAACTTTTATACCACAAAAACCTTTTGAAACATAAAACAAAAATGTTTGGCGAGCGACTTAAAGATTATGCAAAAAGAGATACATTCAAAATTTTTATGAACAAGTCAGTCGGTCTGTCTGTCTGTGTGTTTTCATGTAACCAAAAAACCTCAATAGCAAGATCATCTTCGTCATCAACATCAAAACATTAACATTATTATTATCATCATCATCAGTAATTTGGGATAAAAGAAACACAATTTTTGCAGTATTATATCGTAAAGTGAAGGTGACCTAAATGAAAACGAAAGTCTTTAATATAAATTTATCATTTTATAAAACCAAAATATTTATACCAAAGAATTGCATGAAACAAAGCTAATTTTTTAAGATATATCGAGATCATAAAACGGAAATTTCCGGTTTGTCCATGTGGTATTTGTTAGTAAAATAAACATTTTTAAAATTAAATTTCTTTATATTACGATAATTTGCTAAAACTTTATTAAACAGTCTTTAAATTTCTATAAGTCGTTTCTTTCTTCAACATAAACCCATATTTTTAAGTCGATTTAGCACTTCCGTTCAACAAGCGAAGAATAATTATTCGATTCACAATAGACGCCTTTAAGATTAGAAAATATCTATGTTATGGTTCAAAAAAACGTTATCTTCAAAAATTCTAAAAAGTTAAATTTTCTACGTTATGCCAAAGACTCTATAACAAAAGATATTGCCCACCATAATTTTTTTTGTCAAATATGAAATTAAGATGGATAAAGAAAAACACATAAATGCACAAACAAACATACATTTCATGATCACGTATATGTGCCCTAGCTTTCTCTCATTGGTCTCCATTAGTTGTTTCCGAATTATAATAAAAGCGGTATACTCTCTTTTTAATGGGATTTTTCAAAACAACCATAAGGCAAATTACTTTATGGAAGTGCAATATCTTTATATTTTAGAGTTTTTGGTTATGTTGTTATCGCACATCCTTAACTCATATGATAACACGAGCGATTCTGCCAATTCACGTTATGTCAAAGACTCTATAACAAAAGATATTGCACTCCATAAATTTTTTTTGTCAAATATGAAATTAAGATGGATAAAGAAAAACACATAAATGCACAAACAAACATACATTTCATGATCACGTGTATGTGCCCTAGCTTTCTCTCATTGGTCTCTATTAGTTGTTTCCGAATTGCAATAAAAGACACTCTTTTTTTGGACATTTTAAAACGACCATAAGGCAAATCACTTTATGGAAGTGCAATGTCTTTATATTTTAGAGTTTTTGGTTATGTTGTTATCGCACATTCTTAACTCTTATGATAATATGAGCGATTCTGCCAATACACATCATAAATTTGATTTTTAGAAAAGATATGAAGGGGTGAGAAGCAAAACTCGCTCGTTCCATGTTTGCAAAATTTTGGTAAAATGCAAAAAACTTCCTACAGCTTAATAAATGATCCAAATGAGTTGAAAGCTACTAATTCTAAAACATTATGATATTTCTTTATAAAGGCATATAGTTTACAAAATCAAAACTCCTTAAGTAAGGAAAAATAAAGTTTTGAAGTTTGGAACGAACGAGTTTTGCTACCAATTTTCGAAAGGAAACAGTTTTGCTACATTTCATATTGGAACGTACGAGTTTTGCAACTCACAGTAACCCATCAGTAAAACAAATCATTTAACTTCACTATATTTTTAAAGGTAAATTAATTTATTAAAATTAAGGAAACTTGTTAAAAGTGAAAATGAAAATTATTGAGTTCTTAAACGGACAAAGAAAATGCTTCAATCTCATCGTACTCCTCGTTATTTGCCTCCACGTCGTGATCATCATTGTTGTCATCTAAAATCGAAACATAAAAATCTAAGATTTTATTTTGTCTCCAATTTTCTCCAAAGTGGTTGGACAAAAGGGTTCCAATATCTTTTTTCTTTTCAGGTTTTATCCCTACATTTATGGGAAGTAGTTTTGGAATGATTTCTTTGATTTTCTTTCCATGTTTCAAGAATGTTTTAGGATCACACGAATTCACTTTATAATTAATCTCCCCTTGCAAAGTTAGTAAATTTCTTTTCTAGCGGTCTAGCGGAGTTCGTTGTAACCGTACTCGACTGTACAATTCTAGCAGTTGTTGCATTTCTGATAAATGACAATAATGATCTTAATTATTGCAGTAATAAGTAATAAAAAGTAAAATTAAAAAATAATAAAAAAAACAAGTAAGAAAATTATAGTTGGTCAAGCCCGACTATATGATACCCTACACCACTAAAGTGGAATGTGAACTGATCTGAAAAAAATTTCTTGTTACTTCAATTCCGGGAGTACTGCCGTATGTACCTGAAGTAATGGATCGATTTCAACCAATTTCAATAGGCATGGTCCCAGTACAAAAAGATATCTCTGTGTTCATCAATTTATCTTCAAAATTGCGACCTGTACTTTAATTACAAGCTTTTCATGGACAGCCAGCAGGACGGACGGACGTCATTAAATCGACTCAGAAAGTGATTATAAGTCGATCGGTATACTATAGACAAATATTTCGGTGCGTTACATACATCAGCACAAACTTATAATACCCTCTCAACCTATGGTATAAAAATGAGAAAGTCAAAACTCATTGTGGTGGTTTGTCTCACTTCAACCAAGTAACGAACGAGTTTTGCTACAGAATATGGAACGAGACAGTTTTGGAAATAAATAATAAATGGAACGAACGAGTTTTGCTACGAACTGCAATTTTAGGACTTACAAAAACACAGAAAAGGATATGACTTGATGCAGTCTGTATATGTATCCTTATAAAGAACCAAAAGAACTATCAGAATCTATTGTTATCTCATTTTTTTTAATTTCTGGAACGAGCGAGTTTTGGAACTCACACCCACATATTCAAGTATTATAAAAAGCACCACCCCTTACACATTTCTTCGAGTTTTGGAGAAAATACTTAATAGGTTACAGAATGTTTCGACTTCATCAATGGGTTGACCAGCAAGATCAAATTTGGTCATATTTGGTTAGAAAATTCACATTGAAGTAGTTTTCTTGATATTAATCTGATGACCAGCAGTGTTTGAATTTCTACCTACATTTCTTAATTATCGCTATGGCTACAGCTCCAACTTTTTCAAGAAGAAGTAGCAGTAGACTCTGCATTATTTCGAAGCATTTATATTTTTAAGCTACTGCTACTTTTCAAAAAACAAAAGCGGCAAGTAAAAGTAGCAGTAGACGCTGCATTATTCGGAAGCATTTATATTTTTAAGCTACTGCTATTTTTCAAAAAACAAAAGCGACAAATGGAAGTAGCTCTTTGCTATTTCAACTGAAGTATAGACTTCAATTTGAAGAGTAGCCAAAATAGAAAATAATTTTTCTGGCTACTTTGTAGCTACTTCTTGGCTATTTTGCAGCTACTTTGTGACTACTTTATATGAATACTTTATGCTTCAAGCTACGCAATACAAATATTTTCTTCTGGCTACTTATCGACAATAATAACAACGAAAAAAGATTGTGTGTTATTTTGCTTCGTGTTTTTTTCATTTGTAATTTGTTTCAAACACTCGACAAAAGAATAAACGAAACAAAATAACACACGTTCTTTCTTTGTTCTTCTTATTGTCGGTGTGTAGACAGAAGTAAATATTTGTACTGCACAACTTCAAGAATAAAGTATTTTTATAAAGTAGCCAGAAAGTAGCTGCAAAATAGTCAGAAAGTATCTGCAAAATAGGATGTTCTCGATAAATATAAATGTAATGTGACTGCTGTACAGGAAATAAGATGGAATGGCCACGGCGTCGCCAAAACACCAAAAGGCGACCTGTATTACAGCTGTCATAATAGTAAGCATGAGTTTGTTTGCGGGTTCATGGTAAGCAAAAGATTGCGAAATTTTGTTACAAGGTTCACCCCAGTAAATGAAAGGTTAGCAACAATTCGCGTCAAAGCTAAATACTTTTATTTAAGCCTTATTTGTGCACACGCTCCCACAGAAGATAAAGACGACGATGTGAAAGAAGTTTTCTATGACCGGCTTGAAGAAGTCTATGATAGCTGCCCCAGTCATGATGTGAAAATAATCCTTGGTGATTTTAATGCAAAGATTGGAAAAGAAAGCATCTTTGAACCTACTATCGGTAAGTTCAGTCTCCATAATGCAACTACCGACAACGGTATGAGGCTAATCTCCTTTGCGGCGGCCCGAAATATGATATTGAGCAGCACCAGGTTTAAACACCTTGACATCCACAAGGCAACATGGGTTTCACCAGACCAGAAAACGAAAAACCAGATTGACCATATTTTAGTTGATGCGAGATACGCATCAAGTGTGATGGATGTGCGTTCTATACGTGGAGCAAATATGGACTCCGACCATTATCTAGTCGCATCAAAGGTAAGAACACGCTTGAGTGTCTCTCGGAAGATAAAATCGGAAGCGCAAAGAAAGTTTAATGTTGCGAAGCTAAAATCCGAGCAAACTGCCATCGACTTCTCGCAAAGAGCAACTCAATTTCTCAGAGGAAATGCTCCGAGTTCCAGTAATATAAATGAGCAGTGGCAACATATTGCCAACGCTTTAAAAACTGCTGCAAAATCGGCACTAGGGTTCCAAACCCCTCGCCCTAAAAACTCGTGGTATGATGAGGAATGCCGTAATGCCACAGACGAAAAAAATGCAGCCTATATGGCAACTCTACAGAATGTAGTTACGCGAGGAACTTTGGAAAGATACCGCGAAAAAAAGAGGGAAGAAAAACGCATATTCAGAAGGAAAAAGAAAGAAATAGAGAATTGCGTTTTTGATGAAATTGAGATGTATAAGAGCCGAAATGAGATGAGAAAATTTTACCAAAAAATCAAACACCAAACTGAAGGTTTTAGCAATTGTGTTCTCTCATGTAAGGACAATCAAGGAAACCTGGTGACGGATACTGAGAGCGTCTTGAAATTATGGAATGAGCACTTCTGCAAATTGCTGGTATCAAGTGAAAGTGACCATGACATGCCTGAACAAATCAGTGATGACGGCATTATATGCCCACCACCCAACATAAGTGAGATAAGAGCTGCAATATCTCGTCTAAAAAATAACAAAGCTGCGGGTGCTGATGGATTACCAGCAGAGCTTTTTAAGACCGGAGGTGATGAATTAATAAAGTACATGTTTCAACTCCTGAATTCTATATGGCTAGAAGAACGTATGCCTGACGATTGGAGCCTCAGTGTTCTTTGTCCAGTGCACAAAAAAGGTGATAAATCCGTATGCGCTAACTATAGAGGTATAAGTCTCCTCTCAATTGCTTACAAAATTTTATCGAGCATCCTATGTGAAAGGCTAAAACCTAAAATGAACGAAATATTAGGTGTATACCAATGTGGCTTTAGACCAGGTAAATCCACTACTGACCAGATCTTTACTCTGCGTCAAATCCTGGAAAAGACTCAAGAAAAGCAAATAGACACCTACCACCTCTTCGTTGACTACAAAGCTGCCTTTGACAGCCCAATACGAGCAAAGCTGTATAAAGCAATGTCAGAATTTGGCATTCCTACGAAGTTAATAAGGTTGTGCAGGATGACATTAACTGACACAACAACGTCAGTTAAAATGGGTAAAAGACTTTCAGAACCCTTTTTAACTAAGCGAGGATTTAGACAAGGCGACAGTTTATCATGTGATCTCTTTAACATTTTGTTAGAGAAAATCTTGTGTGGTGCTGCAGTTAATACAACTGGCACAATTTTTAGCAAAAAGCACATGTTACTCGCTTTTGCCGATGACATTGATATTATGGGGCGCACATCAGTGAAAATGGGTCTCGTAGTCAATGAATCCAAAACAAAACTGATGGTCTCTACTAGCAAGCAATCCACTAGAATTGGACCACACGTAACCGTGGACAACTATAGCTTCGAGGTTGTTAAAGAATTTGTCTAACTTGATACCGCAGTAAATATAAATAATGACATAAGTATCGAAATTAAAAGAAGAATCATACTTGCCAACACATGCTATTTCGGCCTAAGCAAGCAGCTTAGGAATAAAATCCTCTCAACAAGAACTAAAATTACGCTCTACAAAACGCTTATACTACCAGTGTTATTATATGGTGCTGAATCATGGGCACTTACACAAGCCGATGAAGCTGTTCTTGGAGTCTTTGAGAGGAAGATCCTACGAAAAATCTATGGTCCAATCAACATTAACAATGAATTTCGGCATCGATTTAATCATGAGCTGTATGAGTTATTTGCTGACATTGACATAGTAAAACGCATTAAACAGCAGCGTTTGCGTTGGCTAGGACATGTGGTGCGAATGGATGAAAATACTCCAGCAAGAAAAGTGTTTGAACATGATCCCGAGGGAACTCGAAGACGAGAACGACCGAAACTTCGATGGAAAGACTAAGTAGAAGAAAATTTATCCAAGCTTGGCTTACGAAATTGGAGAATATGCGCACAAGATCGAAGCGCATGGAATTCTAAAATATGCTCGGCCTTTGACCTTAACAGGTTGTGATATCTTATCTTATCTTATATTCTTAAACGAGCAATAATTGTATGTATATATATATATATATATAGAATGGCTATCTCGAAAACGGCTCTAACGATTTTGATAAAATTTGGACAGTGGGTATGTTTTTTGATGTATAGATCGAAGAAGAAGGGACTTTTGGAACTTTTACCTCTAAGAGGGTAAAAACGGGTAAAAAGGGGAAAAAATCGAAAACGCTATGTCTCCTAAAGTAATAGGTATAGAAACAAAATTAAAATTACGTTTTAAACAGCTTTGAAAATAAGCGGACAGGTGTTTGGTACTTTTTTGAAACTATGTCCGATAGGGGGTAAAAAAGGGTGAAAATAGTTTTTTTGGCACCTTTTTAACCCACTCTTATATTTTAAACTAAAGAATATAGAAAGAAACTTGGTACTGCAATCAATAGATGTAAAAAAACCATGAAACACGTATTTGGTACTTTTTTGATTTTGGAGCCAAAATGGGATAAAATGATAACTTAACATCTCCAAAGTAATATGAATAGGAACATTATACATTATGTTAAATGCGTTTTAAAAAAATGTACCGAATTCAATTGGCACCAAAAAAGTACCAAATATACATATGGAACTTTTAGAAATTAGGAAATAAAAAGGGGGAAAAATTAGTATTATTTTAAACAAATGAATGTTTGTCTGTATGTATGTTCTTTTTAGAATAGTAAACTGTGAATTTGATTGTGTTATGCTCTTTAGCGAAGATGTTGCGGATAAGCCGGCGAAGGTTTTAAAGTTGATAAGACTAATTTCCGACAGATGGCGCCATTGAAAATTACTAAAAATTAATTAAATCGTAAACTGTACATTTGATCATGCTATGATCTTTAGCAAAGTTGTAGCGCATGAGCCGACGAAGGCTTTTTAGTTGGTATGAATAATTTCCGACAGGTGGCGCTACAGAAACTTACTCAAAGTCAATTTAATCGTAATCTGTACATTTAATCATGCTACAATCTTTAGCAAAGTTGTTGCACATGAGCCGACGAAGGTTTCTTAGTTGGTATGAAGAAATTTCGACAGGTGGCGCTACTGAAATTTACTCAAAGTCAATTTAATCGTATGCTGTACATTAAATCATGCTATAATCTTTAGAAAAGTTGTTACGGATAAGCCGAAGAAGGTTTATGAATTGGAATAAGCAAAGTCCGACAGGTGGCGCCACAGAAAACTACTCAAAATGAATTAAATCGTAAACTGTGCATTTGATCAGACTATAATCTTTAGCAAAGTTGTTGCGCATGAGTCGACAGAGGTTTCTGTTGATATGAATAATTTCCAAAATTATTCAAAATGAGTTAAACTGTAAACTATGCAAACTATGTATGTGTTGGTCGGACAAAATAAATCAAATAATTCAAAATTAACTGAATATTTCTACAATGTCTTTCCTCTAAATTTATTTTAGCACTTTATAATATAAAATATATAAAAACTTTAAAATTTTCCTCAAAATGCTTATCATAAAGCTCCGAGCAAGGCTCGGTCTACCAGGTATATATATATATATATATATATATATATATATATATATATATATATATATATATATATATAATTCCCCGACAACATTCCAATTGGAACAAGGGGTACTTCTCCCAGACAATGAGCTGCATCCGATTCTATTTTTAAACTCATTGAAAGGGACCTACGTTTTAACGCCGGCTCCGAACGGCGAATGCATTAGTTAGAGAAGTTTTTCATAGCCTAATACTCAATAACCAGTGGCTAGCTGAGTTATGAGGTGAAACCGCCGCTTTTTTGAAAATTTATTTTTTTCAAGTGAATCTGGCCGGGGATTGAACTTGGGCCTCTGGTATGCTAGGCGGATGTCTTACCTGTTATACCACGGCGGTACCAGGTACTAGGCCATTTAAGTAAGTAAGTAAGTAAGTAAGTAAGTAAGTAAGTAAGTAAGTAAGTATTTATCCCCATTTTAATATTGTAGAATTTAGAATGCTTGCTGGAAATATTCCAGCCAAATGAATAATTATTACGATTTGTATTTAATATTTGTATATTGACCGAAAACTAAGGAAAATGTAAGTATTGTTAAGCATAAAGTTAAAATTTGAGCCATCCTAATGAAAATAAGGAAAATATCTCAATGAAAATAGGGGTCACCCTAAGGATAACAAATTATTATATTGTCATCCAAGATTGACTTGTGGCCGAAATTAGAGCCAAATCAGTTGGGAGGAAGTGGGTCAGAAATGAGTTGGCACATTTGAAAAGGAATTGCAAACAAGAGCAAGGAAAAACAGATCGAAAGTTGAACTTGAAGCTTACATTTCTTAACAACCGTCGACATTCGAGCTTAAGTTTAGAATTTGAAGTCTATAGACTTGTCAGGAGTTTTTTGAAAATTAAAAACGATCCAGGAGTCTCATTTTTGATCCGATATAAAAGATTTTTATATATAGAAAATCTGCTGAGATCTACAAAAAACATCACTACATGTATGGTTTATCTCCAATAGTTTAAAAGTTATTCGAAAATTCAACTTTTTGACGACTTCGGTTTAACTTTTGCTAATATAGGATAAACATTTTTCCCTCAATAGCATGAGAAATTTCAAGATAATTCAGCTTAAAAGTTCTTGAATTATTTCCCAAAAATTTTTTTAAACCCACTGTGCAACATTCATAAATTGTGGTTAAGTCAGAATTTAGGATATCTTTCGTGTTTTATATATAAATTTGAAAGTTTGACATAGAAGGTCAGTTAGAAATATAAGGAAAATAGAAGCATAATGAAATTATCTTGAACAGGTGCATCTATTAAGTGTGTGTATATGAAAAATAACTATTTAAACAAAATCTAGCAACATTACACAATGAAACTTCTCTGTTTAGGAAGGATTAAGCAAAAACTTAAATATTAAAAAAAAAATATTTTCAAAATATGTTGTAGCTAGTCAGGATACAAAAACAAGGCAAACTTAAACCTCAGTCGAATTAAATGAAAATTTAACAATAACGCATAACATTTATCCCATCTCTATGTGCATTAACATTGTATATAGGATGATTTTTTTTAGCAACTTTTTTTTTACTTCGACCTACAATACAATAAATTGCATTTATTGAATTTTATTATGTTGAAAATTTATGACAAAATCAACTTTTATATGAAATCATCTTTAAACATATATAAATATTTCTTAAACTTTATGTGCTTAAAAATTAAATTTGAAAGTTCTTAAAAAGTCACCCGATAGTATTTTGGTTTAGGCTTAAAGTGTCACTGTATAACTTTTGGTTTTGTCAGGAAATCCCAAGTCAACTAATATTAATGTACCATTTCAATTCACACATTAAGTTGACAAGACATAAATAAGTTCCTTTGAAGATGCGCTGAAACTTCGAAAAAGTGTTACCATTAACTTAAAGTAAAACAGCATTTATATAACTTTAAAGAATGATATAGTTTTTGCATCGTTCCGTTACTGGTGATGAAAAATGTATATATAAAAGGCACGGCTCACCAGGTAAATCAATGCATGGCATAAAAAGTTTTGGTTCACACTCCATATTGCCAGAGGTCGGCACAAAGAGAACAGAACAAAAAAAAAAATTTATCAAAAACTTTTTTATTAAAAATTTTTTTTATCAAACATTTTTCTATTAAAAATTTTTTTATTAAAAATTTACTATAGAAAATTTTTTATCAAAATTTTTTCTATAGAAAATTTTTTTTATCAAAAATTTTTTTATTATCAAACATTTTTCTATAGAAAATTTTTTTTATCGAAAATTTTTCTATAGAAAATTTTTTATCAAAAGGTTTTTCTATAGAAAATTTTTCTAAATAAATTTTTTTTATAAAAAACTTTTCCCTTTTTTATCAAAAATTTTAATATAGAAAATTTTTTTTATCAAAAATTTTTCTATATAAAATTTTTCTATCAAAAATGCTTCTATAGTAAATTTTTTTATCAAAAATTTTCCTATAGAAAATTTTATTATCAAACATTTTTCTATAGAAAATTTTTTTTATCGAAAATTTTTCTATAGAAAATTTTTTATCAAAAAGTTTTTCTATAGAAAATTTTTCTAAATAAATTTTTTTTATAAAAAACTTTTCCATAGAAAACTTTCTTATCAAAATTTTTTCTATAGAAAACTTTTTTATCAAAAATTTTTCTATAAAAAACTTTTTTATCAAAAATTTTTTTATGAAAAATTTTTTATCAAAAATTTTTTTATCAAAAATTTTTCTATAGAAAATTTTTTTATCCAAAATTTTTCTATAGAAAATTGTTTATCCAAAATTTTTCTTTAGAAAATTTTTTTTATCAAAAATTTTTGTATACAAAATTTTTTTATCAAAAATTTTTCTATATAAAAATTAAAATTTTCTCTATAGAAAATTATTTAATTAAAAATTTTTCTATAGAAAATTTTTCTTTAGAAAATGTTCTTATCAAAAAATAACAAAATAGTCGTGATGTAAATATTATTCAAAAAGAAGAGTATTTGCATTTGATCCCAAATCTGTTACATTTATTTATTGATGCAACAGACCAATTTATTGATAAAAAATGTTTGCGGAGAAACCAAATTCCTCGACGCTTTTCGATGGTTGGTTAGGCCATCTCTTCAGGAGGATTATCCCCAATTTAGACAGATCGAAAACCTCGCATTATAAATAAATTTACAAACAAAACTTTTAAGAATTATGTTCATAAACATAAGTTAAGTAAAAATTTTTCCAAAGCAAATTTTTTTCGTCAAAAATTTTTCTATAGAAAAATTTTTTTATCAAAACTTTAAAAAAAAAATAAAATTTTTTTATCAAAAATTTTTATATAGAAAATTTTTTTATCAAAAATTCTTATATAGAAAATTTGTTCATCAAAAATTTTTATATAGAAAATTTTTTTATCAAAAATTTTTTTATAAAAAAATTTTTAACCAAATATTTTTCTATAGAAAATTTTGTTATCAAAAATTTTTTTATAGAAAATGTTTCCATCAAAAACTTTTCTACAGAAAATTTTTTTCAAAAAGAAGTGTATTTGCATTTGATCCCAAACCTGTTACATTTATTTATTAATGTAACAGATCAATTTATTGATAAAAAGCCAAAAAATGTTTGCGGAGAAACCAAATTCCTCGACGCGTTTCGATGGTTGGTTAAGCCATCTCTTCAGGAGGATTATCCCCAATTTAGACAGATCGAAAACCTCGCATTATTACTAAATTTACAAACATAACTATTAAGAATTATGTTCATAAACCAAAAGTAAAAGCGTAGATTATCGACTGAACAAAAACAAACATTTTTCAGTTTTCATCTACCTTCACTTCCCACATTCTTGCTGTAGCCGTCGGCTACTATATGCAGAATGCGGTGATAAAGAGGGGGGGGGGGGGGGGCGGGGGGTAAGATGTTTTAAAATAAACAAGTTTATTTTGAAAATAAGCTGAATGCATGCAGTTTTATCAAAAAATAGTAGTAGCCGACGGCTACAGCAAGAATGTGGGAAGTGAAGGTAGATGAAAACTGAAAAATGTTTGTTTTTGTTCAGTCGATAATCTACGCTTTTACTTTTGGTTTATGAACATAATTCTTAATAGTTATGTTTGTAAATTTAGTAATAATGCGAGGTTTTCGATCTGTCTAAATTGGGGATAATCCTCCTGAAGAGATGGCTTAACCAACCATCGAAACGCGTCGAGGAATTTGGTTTCTCCGCAAACATTTTTTGGCTTTTTATCAATAAATTGATCTGTTACATTAATAAATAAATGTAACAGGTTTGGGATCAAATGCAAATACACTTCTTTTTGAATAATATTTACATCCCGACTAATTTGTTATTTTTTGAGAAAATTTTTTTATCAAAAATTTTTCTATCAAAAACTTTTCTATAGAAATTTTTTTTATCAAAAATTTTTCTTTAGAAAATTTTTTTATTAAAAACTTTTTTATTAAAATTTTTTTTATCAAACATTTTTTTATTAAAAATGTTTTTATCAAACATTTTTCTATTAAAAAATTTTTTATCAAAAATTTTTCCATAAATTTTTTTTTTATAAAAAATATATCTCTAGAAAATTTTGTTATCAAAAATTTTTCTATTGAAAATGTTTCTATCAAAAACTTCTCTACAGAAAATTTTTTATCAATAATTTTTTTACAGAAAATTTTCTTATGAAAAATTTTTTATAGAAAATTTTTTTTGTCAAACATTTTTTAACAAAAATTTTTCTAATGAAATTTTTTTCATCAAAAATTTTTTAACAAAAATTTAAAAAAAAAAATTTTTATCAAAAATTTTCTTTAGAAAATTTTTTTATCCAATATTTTTCTATAGAACATTTTTTTATTAAGAGTTTTTTTTATAGAAAATTTTTTTATCAATTTTTTTTTATTGAAAATGTTCTTATCAAAAATGTTTCTATAGAAAATTCTACTATCAAAAATTTTTTCTATAGAAAATTTTTTTATCATCAATTTTTCTTTAGAAAACTTTTTTATCCAAACATTTTTCTACAGAAATTTTTTTGAAGATAAAGTTTATTCCGGCTTGAGTTCATTTTTAATTTTCAAATTATTAATTTGAAAATTTGAATAGAAAACATTAGAATAGAAATTTTAACAGAAAACTTGTTTATCAAAAAATTTTCTATAGAAAGCGGCACCAACCGACTTTGCCAACATCCAAATTTAAATGAATGCTTTTAACACTCATTTTCACGAGTTTTGTTAATGATCGTAATATTTACGAAAATTAGAAAAAGACTTCGGCTTCTGGTGGTATGAGCTGCCTACTGCCCAAGCCGTTTTCTGGTACTGACTGGTATCAGAAAACGGCTTGACTTATTCTTTCTCTCAAAACAGGAGCCCGGAATCCATATGGTACCAGCGAGATGGGAAAAATTAGTGGTAAATGATAGCAAATATTTTGACTAATGTAGTTTTGATATTATAGGTATAATAAATGCATTTTTAAGCAGAAAAGAATCGAAATTATTAACTTGTATACCCAATAACAAATTTTGCAAGTCACTACAATTAAAAACTGTTAAACATGCTTGAGGGTTCATAACAAAAAGCTAGTTCCCACTAAGCGGAACTAATTCATTTGAACTCAACTGGCAACACTATTTGTACCTCGATACATTTATAGCACCAATTTCAAGCAAATAAAATTAACATAATTTTTTTTATCGATATTTAAGAGGTTTTTACATAAACTTCTTAAAAACTGGTTTTAAGTCTTAATGTTTGTTAACTTATGTCAGTCAGTCAGTTGGCCAAAAAACAGCAAAAGATGTTGAAGATGAGTATGCAAGCAGCTTAATTTTGTTATAACTGGGATATTGGTCAAAAATATTAGCCAGCTACAAGTCTTTTTTTGTAGCTTGTTTTTTCACTTTCGACGGTAGCTGTGATTGACCTCTTGTTTGGTTTTTTAAACAGAAGAGAAGGCGTTCACTTTCATTAAAAAACAAAAATGCAAAATCATGAAACTTAATAATGATTATATCAGTTTTGAGCATAGACTTATTTTGTTAATGGGGGCTTTTTGCAGACTTAGGTTTAGTCGGTGAGTCAGTCAGTTCGTCGCCAGGTCAGTTGTGGTCAGAAGATGATTTTGTAATACAAAGTCGTTTAAAAAAGAAGATGAAGATCTATCTACTTTTGTAGATTTACACGTGTGATGTTTTTTAAGTTAAAAATTTAAAAGTAGTGTTGACAATTTTAAGTCAATTTTGTTTTTTTTAATAACAAGTTGAGACAAATAAGGCGGTGATTTAGTTAATAGTGTTTTATGTAAAAATTGTATAAATTCAATTGCTATCAGATTTAATTATACCCTTAATTTTTTCTACTTTTTTAACATTAATTATAAGACATTTATCATGTTTTGTTAAATATATATAACAAGTGCGTGGGAAACAGTCAAAACAAACGATTTTCAAACAAATGATTTTTAAGCATCAAAAGCTTTAATTTTCGAAACAATTCTCCACTTAATTTTACAAATAGCCAAATTTTTACAAAATACTTTCAGTCTTCTTTGTCTAAAATAAACATAAAAATTTGACATGAATATAAGCAATTTATCAAAAAAAAAAAAAAAAATTCAATTTGCTTTAAATCATTTTTGAAATGTATTCAAAATTTGCAAAATTTATTTGTTTGCAAATTTTTTTTCAATTTTTAAATTAATGAAAGAAATAAAGAAATTTAGAGCATATTAATTTTAAATTTGATGCGATTTGATTGTTTATGTTTTATCTTTTTTTTAAAATACAACTAAATATTTATTCATATTAAAACGAAGATGAACTTAATTTATTACAAAATGCTAAGATTAGTTCATTAATTAATATAGACACAAAAGGTGTGAAGACTTTTAATCAAATTTGTCAGATGTTAAAAGTTGTATGATAATATCAAAAGTTGTGAACCTTGACCTAAATTATTAGTATATCTATCTCCAGTAATGAATCTCGTTATAGTTTAATCAGTTTTTAAAAATTTCCTATAAAAATAGGAAATTTTAAAAATTTCCTATAAAAATAGGAAATTTTTAAACTTTCCTATAAAAATGGGAAATTTTTAAAAATTTCCTATAAAAATGGGAAATCTTTAAAAATTTCCTATAAAAATGGGAAATCTTTAAAAATTTCCTATAAAAATAGGAAATTTTAAAAATTTCCTATAAAAATAGGAAATTTTAAAAATTTCCTATAAAAATAGGAAATTTTAAAAATTTCCTATAAAAATAGGAAATTTTAAAAATTTCCTATCAAAATAGGAAATTTTAAAAATTCCCTATAAAAATAGGAAATTTTAAAAATTTCCTATAAAAATAGGAAATTTTAAAAATTTCCTATAAAAATAGGAAATTTTAAAAATTTCCTATAAAAATAGGAAATTTTAAAAATTTCCTATAAAAATAGGAAATTTTGAAAATTTCCTATAAAAATAGGAAATTTTGAAAATTTCCTATAAAAATAGGATATTTTGAAAATTTCCTATAAAAATAGGATATTTTGAAAATTTCCTATAAAAATAGGAAATTTTGAAAATTTCCTATAAAAATAGGAAATTTTGAAATTTTACTATAAAAATAGGAAATTTTGAAAATTTCCTATAAAAATAGGAAATTTTGAAATTTTCCTATAAAAATAGGAAATTTTGAAAATTTCCTATAAAAATAGGAAATTTTGAAAATTTCCTATAAAAATAGGAAATTTTGAAAATTTCCTATAAAAATAGGAAATTTTAAAAATTTCCCTTAAAAATATGAAATTTTGAAAATTTCCTATAAAAATAGAAAATTTTAACAATTTCCTATAAAAATAGGAAATTTTAAAAATTTCCTGTCAAAATAGGAAATTTAAAAAATTTCCTATAAAAACAGGTATTTTTAAAAATTTCCTATAAAAAAGGACATTTTTTAAATTTCTTATAAAAATAGGAAATTTTCAAAATTTCCTATAAATATAACAAATTTTAAAAATTTCCTATAATATTAGGGAATTTTAAAAATTTTATTTAAAATTAAGAGATTTAAAAAAATTTCCTATTAAAATATAAAAAATTTTCTATAAAATTAAAAAGTTTAAAAATTGCCTATAAAATTAGGAAAGTTTTTACAATTTCCTATAAAAATAAGGAATTTTAAAAATTTCCTTTAAAAATAGGAAATTTTAAAAATTTCGAATAAAATTAGGAAAAAATTGCTCTATTTATATGGGGAATTTTAAAAAATTTTATAGAAGAAATTTTAAAATTCCTATTTTTATAGGAAATTTTCAAAAATTCCTATTTTTATAGGAAATTTTCAAAAATTCCTATTTTTATAGGAAATTTTAAAAATTTCCTATTATTATAGGAAATTTTCAAAATTTCCTATTTTTATAGGAAATTTTCAAAATTTCCTATTTATATAGGAAATTTTCAAAATTTCCTATTTTTATAGGAAATTTTCAAAATTTCCTTTTTTTATAGAAAATTTTCAAAATTTCCTTTTTTTATAGGAAATTTTCAAAATTTCCTTTTTTTATAGGAAATTTTCAAAATTTCCTTTTTTTATAGGAAATTTTCAAAATTTTCTTTTTTAATAGAAATTTTTCAAAATTTCCTATTTTTATAGGAAATTTTTTAAATTTCCTATTTTTATAGGAAATTTTCAAAATTTCCTATTTTTATAGGAAATTTTTTAAATTTCCTATTTTTATAGGAAATTTTTTAAATTTCCTATTTTTATAGGAAATTTTTTAAATTTCCTATTTTTATAGGAAATTTTTAAAGTTTTCTAATTTTATAGGAAATTTTTAAAATTTCCTATTTTGATAGGAAATTGTAAAAATTTCCTATTTTGATAGGAAATTGTGAACATTTCCTATTTTAATAGGAAATTTTGAAAATTTCCTATTTTAATAAGAAATTTTGAAAATTTCCTATTTTAATAGGAAATTTTTAAAATTTCCTATTTTTATAGGAAATTTTTAAAATTTCCTATTTTTATAGGAAATTTTTAAAATTTCCTATTTTTATAGGAAATTTTTTAAATTTCCTATTTTTATAGGAAATTTTTAAAATTTCCTATTTTTATAGGAAATTTTTAAAATTTCCTCTTTTTATAGGAAATTTTTAAAATTTCCTATTTTTATAGGAAATTTTTAAAATTTCCTATTTTTATAGAAAATTTTTAAAATTTCCTATTTTTATAGGAAATTTTTAAAATTTCCTATTTTTATAGGAAATTTTTTAAATTTCCTATTTTTATAGGAAATTTTTAAAATTTCCTATTTTTATAAGAAAATTTTCAAAATTTCCTATTTTTATAGGAAATTTTTAAAATTTCCTATTTTTAAAGAAAATTTTTAAAATTTCCTATTTTTATAGGAAATTTTTAAAATTTTCTATTTATATAGGAAATTTTTAAAATTTCCCATTTTTATAGGAAATTTTTAAAATTTTCTATTTTTATAGGAAATTTTTAAAATTTCCCATTTTTATAGGAAATTTTTAAAATTTCCTATTTTTATAGGAAATTTTTAAAATTTCCTATTTTTATAGGAAATTTTTAAAATTTCCTATTTTTATAGGAAATTTTTAAAATTTCCTATTTTTATAGGAAATTTTTAAAATTTCCTATTTTTATAGGAAATTTTTAAAATTTCCTATTTTTATAGGAAATTTTTCAAAAATTTGTTTTTAAAAATTTCCTATAAAAATAGGAAATTTTTAAAAACAAATTTTTGAAAAATTTCCTATAAAAATAGGAAATTTTAAAAATTTAATATAAAATTAAGAAATTTTTAAAATATCCTTTTAAATTGGAAATTTTTAAAACTTCCTATTAAATAGGACATTTTTAGAATTTCCTATAAAAATAAGAAATTTTTAAAATTTCCTATAAAAATTGGAAAATTTTCAAAATTTCCTATAAACATAGGAAATTTTCAAAATTTCATATTCAAATAGGAAATTTTCAAAATTTTCTATCAAAAATTTTGATTCAAAATATTTGATTTGAAGATCAATCAAGCACAAAGTATTGTAGTAAATTATTTGAGCATCTCCTATTTTTGACAAAAATATAAAATATGACTTTGATGATAATTTTTGGTTTCTATTTTTAACTTTCTATAAAATGTATTTGACTGAAACATGCATTTGAAATAAACGATCATGGTAATCTTCATTCAGCCCTTCCCAATTTTACAGATTTATTTTCAAAATAAAATAAAAAAGTCTTCAAAGCAAAGTGGAATATTCCAAAAAATTTTGTTTTGATTAATTCAAATAAATTTTGTTAAATGCAAAAGTTACTAATGTTTATAGTTAACATTAATTAATTAATTAATTTAAGACAACCGAAATGAATTTTATGTTAATTTATTTGTAACCTGTTAACTCAGTCACAATAAAATTGTTGCAATATTTATAATATTTCGAATTGATATTCGTAATTAATTTAAACGTGATTTTGTAATAAATATGTAAATTAAACAAGAAAATCATCCAAATTTTATGCTAATTTGCTTAGGAATGATAAACTTGATCAAAAACCATATAAATAGTGCAAATAGGCTCTTAACTTGATGATTAGCAATAGTTTTGCATTTTCAGAAATTCAAGTTTAAAATCAAAACAAAAATTCCATAAAATAGTCAATATTGTGGAACTCAACAGCCTACTGATAGTTAGGTCATCACAATGACCCCGAAAACAACCTGAAGAAAAAAAATTATGTTGCGAATTTCTGCTCATTTTCAAGCATAATCGTATCAACATTTCTAAGAAAAGTTGACGATAGGAAGACATTTCTATAGAAAAGTTGACGACAGGAAGACATTTCTATAGAAAAGTTGATGACATTAAGACATTTCTATAGAAAAGTTGATGACATTAAGACATTTCTATAGAAAAGTTGACTACAGGAAGACATTTCTATAGAACAATTAAGACATTTCCATAAAGAAGTTGACGCAAGGAAGACATTTTATAGAAAAGTTAATGCCAGGAAGATATTTCTATAGAAAAGTGTCTTCCTGTCGTCAACTTTTCTATAGAAATGTCTTCCTGTCGTCAATTTTTCTATAGAAATGTCTTCCTGTCATCAACTTTTCTATAGAAATGTCTTCCTGTCGTCAACTTTTCTATAGAAATGTCTTCCTGTCGTCAACTTTTCTATAGAAATGTCTTCCTGTCGTCAACTTTTCTATAGAAATGTCTTCCTGTCGTCAACTTTTCTATAGAAATGTCTTCCTGTCGTCAACTTTTCTATAGAAATGTCTTCCTGTCGTCAACTTTTCTATAGAAATGTCTTCCTGTCGTCAACTCTTCAATGTCTTCCTGTCGTCAACTTTTCTATAGAAATGTCTTCCTGTCGTCAACTTTTCTATAGAAATGTCTTCCTGTCGTCAACCTTTCTATAGAAATGTCTTCCTTGCGTCAACTTTTCTATAGAAATGTCTTCCTGTCGTCAACTTTTCTATAGAAATGTCTTCCTGTCGTCAACTTTTCTATAGAAATGTCTTCCTGTCGTCAACTTTTCTATAGAAATGTCTTCCTGTCGTCAACTTTTCTATAGAAATGTCTTCCTGTCGTCAACTTTTCTATAGAAATGTCTTCCTGTCGTCAACTTTTCTATAGAAATGTCTTCCTGTCGTCAACTTTTCTATAGAAATGTCTTCCTGTCGTCAACTTTTCTATAGAAATGTCTTCCTATCGTCAACTTTTCTATAGAAATGTCTTCCTGTCGTCAACTTTTCTATAGAAATGTCTTCCTGTCGTCAACTTTTCTATAGAAATGTCTTCCTGTCGTCAACTTTTCTATAGAAATGTCTTCCTGTCGTCAACTTTTCTATAGAAATGTCTTCCTGTCGTCAACTTTTCTATAGAAATGTCTTCCTGTCGTCAACTTTTCTATAGAAATGTCTTCCTGTCGTCAACTTTTCTATAGAAATGTCTTCCTGTCGTCAACTTTTCTATAGAAATGTCTTCCTGTCGTCAACTTTTCTATAGAAATGTCTTCCTGTCGTCAACTTTTCTATAGAAATGTCTTCCTGTCGTCAACTTTTCTATAGAAATGTCTTCCTGTCGTCAACTTTTCTATAGAAAAGTCTTCCTGTCGTCAACTTTTCTATAGAAATGTCTTCCTGTCGTCAACTTTTCTATAGAAATGTCTTCCTGTCGTCAACTTTTCTATAGAAATGTCTTCCTGTCGTCAACTTTTCTATAGAAATGTCTACCTGTCATCAACTTTTCTATAGAAATGTCTTCCTGTCGTCAAATTTTCTATAGAAATGTCTTCCTGTCGTCAACTTTTCTGTAGAAATGTCTTCCTGTCGTCAACTTTTCTATAGAAATGTCTTCCTGTCGTCAACTTTTCTATAGAAATGTCTTCCTGTCGTTAACTTTTCTATAGAAATGTCTTCCTGTCGTCAACTTTTCTATAGAAATGTCTTCCTGTCGTCAACTTTTCTATAGAAATGTCTTCCTGTCGTCAACTTTTCTATAGAAATGTCTTCCTGTCGTTAACTTTTCTATAGAAATGTCTTCCTGTCGTCAATTTTTCTATAGAAATGTCTTCCTGTCGTCAATTTTTCTATAGAAATGTCTTCCTGTCGTCAACTTTTCTATAGAAATGTCTTCCTGTCGTCAACTTTTCTATAGAAATGTCTTCCTGTCGTCAACTTTTCTATAGAAATGTTTTCCTTGCGTCCACTTTTCTATAAAAATGTCTTCCTTGCGTCAACTTTTCTATAGAAATGTCTTCCTTGCGTCAACTTTTCTAGAGAAATGTCTTCCTTGAGTCAACTTTTCTGGAGAAATGTCTTCCTTGCGTCAACTTTTCTAGAGAAATGTCTTCCTTGCGTCAACTTTTCTAGAGAACTGTCTTCCTTGCGTGAAATTTTTTAGAGAAATGTCGTCCTTGCGTCAACTTTTCTAGAGAAATATCTTCCTTGCGTCAACTTTTCTAGAGAAATGTCTTCCTTGCGTCAACTTTTCTATAAAAATGTCTTCCTTGCGTCAACTTTTCTATAGAAATGTCTTCCTTGCGTCAACTTTTCTATAGAAATGTCTTCCTTGCGTCAACTTTTCTTGAGAAATGTCTTCCTTGAGTCAACTTTTCTAGAGAAATGTCTTCCTTGCGTCAACTTTTCTAGAGAAATGTCTTCCTTGCGTCAACTTTTCTAGAGAACTGTCTTCCTTGCATCAAATTTTGTAGAGAAATGTCTTCCTTGCGTCAACTTTTCTAGAGAAATGTCTTCCTTGCGTCAACTTTTGTAGAGAAATGTCTTCCTTGCGTCAACTTTCCTAGAGAAATGTCTTCCTTGCGTCAACTTTTCTATAGAAATGTCTTCCTTGCGTCAAGTTTTCTATAGAAATGTGTTCCTTGCGTCAACCTTTCTATAGAAATGCCTTCCTTCCGTCAACTTTTCTATAGAAATGCCTTCTTTGCGTCAACTTTTCAATAGAAATGTCTTCCTTGCGTCAACTTTTCTTTAGAAATGTCTTCCTGTCGTCAACTTTTCTATAGAAATATCTGTCTATTTATCTATATGTTAAGAAACGAACCATTTTTGTCGTTACTTTCTGAATTATTTTTTATACATTTCCGTTTCCGTTAAAAAGTCAATGGTTCTTGTCTCAACTAAAAATAACGTCGTATTCCGTTATTCTTAGCTATACTAATTTCCATTTATGGAACACTCTGTCTAACAGCTGTTATCGTTTGGTTTTATTTTTTCTTTGTCTCTTTTGTAGCCTCTTTTATCACGTATTGGACACAGTTCCACCCAAACACAAACAATATTCAGCAACAACAACTACAATAAGGCACATGTTGTTGTATTTTTGTGTTTATGTTTTTTCGACTTTACCGAAGTTTTCTATAACAACAATTTGACAGTTTAACATTTTCTACGTTACCTTCAGGTTCATTCATAAAATATTTGAACGAATCGAAAACGAAATTTTATTCTTTTTGTATACAAATGCGATAGTATTTTTTTTTTTGTTTGGTTCTGACTTTCTTTTTGTTAATTTTCTTTGTATTGTGATATCCTTTTTCTGACAGATAGATAGAAGTGTATGTGTGTGTGTGTGCTAGAGTTTTTCCTTTCGTCCTTTTTTATAATTTCTAACTTCAAATTGAGTAACGCGACTTTAAGGAAAATGAAAGGAATTTATAATTTGTTTAGTTAAAAGTTAATAAAAAAAGATTTTCTTTTTCTAAAACTAAAAAAAACATGTATATTTTGTAAATAGTTTCGTTTGCTTTAAATTTGTTCCTAAACTCAGTGCATTTTCTCCCTATTTCTATTAAGTAATTAATTATTTAATGAAAAAAAAGCTAAAAAAAATGGAAGAAAAAATAGTAAAATTCTCATGAATTTAAGAAATTTTTATAAAATGATGTCATTTGTTGTTTTGTTGCATGAATAAAGTAATAAAATTAAATATAAAATAATAAAATTATGAATAAGAATAATTTAAAAAAATGTCGATATCAAAAATCTAAAATATACAAATTTCCAAAAAAAAAGTATTAAAGCAAAAATCTTTATAAACTCAACAAACATCAGTCGGTCGGTCGTTCGGTCTGTCTGTCTATATGTGCGAATCCCACAGATGTTGGATTCATTTGTTGAGTATTCGTGTGTAAATGAATGAATGAATATGTGTCTTTGCTTTTTTTTTTTGCTAAATCTTGTATGTCAAGATTACAATTCAAGTGTTTCTCCTCCGGGCTCCACTAGAACAACAACCTCCAACACAACAAAAATAAAAAAGAAAAGCATCAAGTTCTAGAGATTCTTTCCACTTCATCGACCTTTCAGAATTGAAAATAATTGTTGTTGCTGTTGTTTGAGTCTTCGACTTAAGGTTGCAAGTCAACAATTGTTACAAAAAAAAAATTTAAAAGTTAAATGCGTTCTAGTCAAAGGGAGGTGCCACAGATCCCTTCCTCTAAAAAAAAGTGAATATACTACGTAGTTACGCAGATTTTGGAAAATTGTGCAAAAACTGTTATTTTTAAGTGAAACTAATGAACAGAAATGTCGTTAAATGATGTCCCAAGAATATCAAAACATCGGATTAATTAATTAAGAGAAAAGGGATTTAATAAAAATCCCATACATATATATATTTTAAATCAAATTATTTTCAAAACTAAGATAAAGTGTAAAAACCGTTAAAAAATATATTTTCAAAATATAAAAACTTAAGTCATTCTTCGCTATATCAGAAAGATATAACTTTTAATATTGCGGTGAACTCTAATGTATATTTAAAACTCAAGTCCATTTTTTGTGTTATAAATCAATCTTAACCCTCTTAAAAAATTTCAACAATTTATTCGATTTTTTTAACTTTTGCAAAATTAAACAAAATTGTCATCCCACATTTAATACATTACCTTTACACTGCAGAGGAAAAAAAGGAGTACCTACTTATCACAAATTTAGAAGAAATATTAAAGGTACAAGGCCAATACACGCGGCATGCGGCTGAGGGCGGTCGAAATCAGTTCACAATCGACCAAAGCATTCATATAAACAACTTACGGAAACAGCAAAACTACCAAAAAGAAATTGGGGTTCCTGTCTGTCCACCTGTCAGTTAAAAGCTCGATAGCGTCTAAACGAAAAGATCTAGAGCCATGCTAGCATTTTTGAAAATTTTAATCAAATATGAGTCTTTTTTGACTCCACTGCACGATTAAAATGATCATTTATGATATCACTTATGAGTCAAAAATTATTTTTTTTGTGTGAAAAAATTTTACCCTTTATACGGCTCTTCAGAAAGAGACTTTCTTAACTATTATGATAAGATTATTTTGCTAGATTTGTTAAAGCTCAACAATGTCATATATATTTTAAGAACAGTAAAGTTGCGTTAGTAATTACAGAAATTGATGTTGCCGAGACCGAGGATCGAACTTAGGCTGAATATGATATATTATGATTAGTAGTCGACGTGCTAACCAAATAAGCCAAATCACCCACAATGAGATATGAGTATTTTTGTGGTGTTTTTTATATTATGACTACGCACATTTTGCAAAATTTTTGTGCTATTTTTAACTAGTCGCTTGCCAAGCGTTTCTGAGTCTTTTTGTAAACTTTTTTGATCACAAAAAGCTGACTAATCAGTTTTTTGATCATCTAAACGAATCCCAAAAGACGTATTTTGCTGATATTATTATCAACAATCTCCTAATTGCTAGCTGGAAGCAGATCTGTCCAAAAACGCATACATTATTATTTGCATTTGTGGCAAACAGCTTTGAAAGCAATTACGGCCAGCGTTGCTAGATTTGCAGTTTTTTCATAAATTCGAGCATTTTTCATATAATCGAGCAAAAAAATCAAATCTGTCAGCACTGATTTTAAAAATACAACCGCTGACTTTGCAAAGGCAATTTTACGTAAGTGTGAGCGGGACAAACATAGTTGAGTCTCGCTCATACATAGTGTGTCAGCGTGAAAGCTCAAAAACTCTTTTGTAAAAGTTCGCACATTGTGATGTAGAGCTGGATGGCTCCGATCTAAAGCAATAAAATTTATCAACAGTATTTCTAATGTTTGGTATTGAAATTGGGCAAAATCTGTTTACATTTGATTATAGCCCCATATAACCACGCTCTAGCAATCACTTTCTTCTTCTGTTATCCTTGACTCCCAGTAGAGCATAGGGCCTCAATCTCTTTAGTACTTTAAAACTGATAAATTAAATACATTTTTAAAAGATATTACAACTTAGTTTAGTGCAAAGAAGCTTTTTGCAACTATTGGTCAATATATTAAATCCGAAAGTGCTGATCCCAGGATTTTCACATAACTGGTACCACTTTCTACTCCTTTTTAACTTCCATAGGGCCATAGCAATATACATTCGTGATGAAGTTGCGTACAAGTGCCAGCAATCATTAGGTACGAGTAATGCCAAAGCTGCCTCTGGTTTAAGTTCAGAATCAGGACACATCTTTTGCACTTAGGGTTTCCATACAGAAGCCCATCGCGGAATGGGACACAACTTTGCCTGGCTTCGATGCTTTTTCCGATTCCATTTCGAAGATCCTCGAGCATTATCAGAACCATAAAATCATTATTGCTGGTAATTTTAATGTTCACAACTCGTTTGTTTCCAATACGGCAATATTAATGCCTCAGCGGAAATGGTCACAAATGTTATCTTACTGGGAATGAATACATACAAGCCATCCAAAGGCATTTCGGTTAAAACCAAAATGATTGTGTGGTTAATTCTACGTGCAAACAGGCAGCAAACAGATCCAGAGAGAAAACATTCGGAAACTGGCGTAATGACCAAAATCCAGTTACTAATTTGCTACTCAAGCAGGTGAGCGTGAGAAAGCTCTATGCGAGCAGCGTCTACGCACTTAAGTTCTACCGGCTCTTTCGCAGATGGCAGTAACATATTCACATTCATTCAATCATAGACCGAGTCTTTTACATATTGAGGCTATGAGACAAATCATGAATGAATCACTAAATCGTGATCTCGAAAGCATATCTAAATGGGGTAGTGTAAATAGAGTCGACTTTAACTCAGTGTTGTATACTCATGCATAAACGCCGTGTAAATTTTTCAAAATCGGACGCTCTGGACATGAGAATACATGTTCGTTGGACTAAGCGGTTTTTTTTTAAACAGTGTAAGAAAAACTTCACTCCAATTGATCTTCTTAATATCTACTCCACCTATATTCGACCTAAAATATAATACAACTCTCATGTATGGGCCAGTGCTTTAAAGTCTATTTGTGAGCTTCTCGACCGCTTGTATGAGAGGACAGTAGGGTATCCAACTCTATTGTTTCACAGGAGCACAGTCGCAATGTAGGTTGTGTCTCACTGATCTTTATATACTACTTTGGACTGTGCTCTAATGAAATCAAGCGTCTCGTTTCTGAAACACGAACATTCACACGTCAAGCTATTGGATCACATCTGTATGTTGTCGACATGCCAGTAGACCAACTTTAGACAATATTTGTTAAACCGATATTGCGATAGCGCGAAATTTATATGGGAAAAGTTTCAACAGCGATTATTTCTAGTAGTTAGTTCTTATCGAATATTATGCCAAATCTTAATTCCGATATGCTCCTATGGGTATTTCCCGAAATAAAGATTCGATTTTGAATAAAAGACTTGGAAGAAAAATTTGTATTTAAGTCTATAAAACGATAATAAGTTCCATAAGTTAAAATTTTGGCATACTCTGTCCAACAAATCGTTCGGTATCTCATGAATAGTTATTCAATATAAACTTCCCGGGCTACGGTTGATAGCCCTACAAAAAAATAGTTTAAAGGCATCAATCAAGTTCAGCTCTTCCATTTTGGACACTCCGGGCTTTGTCGTTTGGATTGGATTTTATTAATATGTTGCTAACGTGGATTCAGTTTGCTACAAAAGTTAAATAGGGTGGGCGGCACAGTTGAAAATTTGGAGTGAGTCATGAGGATCTTGATCGCATGTATACAAATGTGCTACAACGACTTTTCTTCTGCTATTGGTGGCCTCCTAATACAACGTTCATGCGGTTACCTAAAATCGAGATGTTGGTGGCGTCCCTATAAATGTTGCTTAACGCAGCTGAGTACGAGGCTTGATATGAAGGATCATGTACACAACTTTGTATAATATCCTCATACTTACCAAGATCTTTCTCACATGTCTCGGAGAAGTCTCCAACTGTGTAATGATAAAGTTTCTATGACAACTTTCCAAAAGGAACTCCTGACTTAGCATGATGTTGTATTCCTTCATTGGAAATACCTTTTCCCCATGATAATGATGTAATAAGATAACTTGAGGGCAGCTTGTGATTGTTCTGAATGAATATGTGATTGAATATGTCTCAAATGAGTATTAATTAAATACGCTAACCACATTGGACCGGCATAATTTGGCACTGACGGCCCAATTGTTTTATTGGAAGGCAGCAAGGTTTCTTAATTAATTACCCAAGCACTGCTAGTGATTTAGAGATCTTGTTCTATACCTGCTCAATTTTCAAAGCATGTGCTGACGAAGTAATGAGTCTATCCTAGGATTTTCCAGCAGTTCAAGGTCAAATCGATCCCGATGCCAAGCTGTAGTTTTACTTGTTCTATCCAAATAGTGAAGCACCTACCCTAGCCTAGAAGGTGGTTGAAATATCCATTTAACCAAAATTTAGGCACTTAATATAATTTCCCTACTTAAAAAAAATGGATATTCATTCAACTTTTCCAGCGCCCAGCAAAGTTGTAGCTCCTGTGGTTTCAGTTATTGCACCAGCTTGCGGAATCGGTAATACACGTGCGGATATGGCTGCTATATGTTTCGCTGTCTGCGCTCTCCGTATGTGTCTTAGATGTTTGGCTAAGCTTCCAAAATAAAGGTTGCTCAAAAACCACCCAAAACTCGTATTTACCAAATTCTGGCAATAATGACAGACTGAGACATTATCGCTCTGCCTTAACGGCTGAGTCTTGAGCTGGAACATAGGCAGTGTGTGCTTAATATCTTCCTTTAAAAACTGTTATACCTGGTCATTTCGAGGGCTTAACTGTGTAAAAACGAGAAAAATCGGTAACATTCCATCTTCAAAATTAAAAATGATACAACAAAGTTTCAGTAAAGTTTAAAAAGCTTGTTTTGGTAAATAAGTCGCATTGAGGGTAAAAACTATTTTTTCGGTACCTTTTGTCGACGTATTTTTTATATACATTACAATTTATATCATAGTACCTGGTTGACCGAGCCTTGCTCGGGGCTTTATGATAAGCATTTTGAGGCAAATTTTAAAGTTTTTATATATTTTATTTTATACAGTTACAGTTTAACTCATTTTAAATAATTTTGAAAATTGGTCATACCAACAGAAACCTCCGTCGACTCATGCGCAACAACTTTGCTAAAGATTATAGTCTGATCAAATGCACAGTTTACGATTTAATTCATTTTGAGTAGTTTTCAGTGGCGCCGCCTGAAGTCGTTCATACCACTAAGAAACCTTCATCTGCTTATGCGTAACAACTTTGCTTATGATCATAACATGATCAAATGCACAGTTTATGATTTAATGCACTTATAGTCTGATCAAATGCACAGTTTGCGATTTAATTCATTTTGAGTAATTTTCAGTGGCGCCACCTGTCGGTCTTTGGTCATTCCAATTAATAAACCTTCATCGCGTTATCCGCAATAACTTTGCTAAAAATTATGGCATGATTAAATGTACAGTTTACGATTAAATTGACTTTAAGTAAATTTCAGTGGCGCCACCTGTCGAAATTTCTTCATACCAACTAAGAAACCTTCGTCGGCTCATGTGCAACAACATTGCTAAAGATTATAGCATGATTATATGTACAGCTTACGATTAAATTGACTTTAAGTAATTTTCAGTAGCGCCACCTGTCGGAAATTATTCACAACAATTAAAAAGCATTCGCCGGCTCATGCGCTACAACTTTGCAAAAGATCATAGTATGATCAAATGTACAGTTTACGATTTAATTAATTTTTAGTAATTTTCAGTGGCGCCACCTGTCGGAACTTAAAAACCTCCGCCGGCTTATCCGCAACATCTTCGCTAAAGAGCATAACATGATCAAATTCACAGTTTACTATTCTATAAAGAACATACATACAGACAAACATTAATTTGTTTTAAAGTTATAACATTACTAATTTTTTCCCCTTTTTATCCCCTAATTTCAAAAAGTTCCATATGCATAATTGGTACTTCTTTGGTACCAGTTGAATTTGGTACATTTTATTAGAAAGCAGTTAACATAATTTTCCTATTCATATTACTTTTGTAGATGTTAAGTTTTCAGTTTATCCCTTTTTTACACATTTTGGCCACAAAATCAAAAAAGTACCAAATACGTATTCAATATTTCTTTCACATCTATTGATTGCAGTACAAAGTTTCTTTCTATATTCCTTAGTTTAAAATATAAGAGTGGGTTAAAAAGGTACCAAAAAAACTATTTTCACCCTTTTTTACCCCTTATCGGACATAGTTTCAAAAAAGTACCAAATACCTGTCCGCTTATTTTCATAGCTGTTTAAAATGTAATTTTAATTTTGTTTCTATACCTATTACTTTAGGAGATATAATGTTCTCAATTTTTTCCTCTTTTTACCCGTTTTTACCCTCTTAGAGGCAAAGGTTCTAAAAGTCCCTTCTTCTTCGACCTATACATCAAAAAAGGTACCCACTGTCCAAATTTTATCAAAATCGTTAGAGCCGTTTTCGAGATAGCCATTCTATATATATATATATACATACAATTATTGCTCGTTTAAGAATATAAGATAAGAAAGATAAGGTTCAAAAACATTAAACTTGTTTCGTACTTATTTAGCTCATGCATTAAACACATTGACAACAGCAGGCTACACGAACATCGCCTACAAAAGTCGTTGGCTGCAATCGTCGCCTCGTAGTCAGCTACTTAATTATTTTGGGGACGGCAGCTACATTTAAGATGGCAGCTACATTTCGAAACACCTGTTTATGAGTGGTGCCAATATCGCGTTTATAAGATGGACAAAATAACAATTTAAATTTTGATAAAAACGACATAAATTCATTTTATTAATTAACCACCGAAATCAACGGTTTTCCTGCACCTGATGGTGTGTCTATAGCAAAAAAAATTTATAGAAAGATTTTGGTGTGGTCTCTAATAGTTTAAGAGTTATGGGCTTTTTAAATTTCAAGAATAATACGGTATAACTTTAGAAGTTTATATCCGGTATCAAACAAATGCTACTGAAAATATCTTTTATATTCTTATATATTATATATAATATTCTTTATAATGGATAAGGAGCTAATATACTATAAACTTATTTCTGCAACCGACTTTTTTTTATAAAAATTCGTATATCTTAAAACAATATAGATATAAGTATGCTCTTTTATATAATGAATTTTATAAAGGACATACTGGGCTTTTATATAACATTAACTACTTAGCTCTAGCACACGTAGCGTGTGAGTTAGACAGTTTAAAAAATAACTTTTTAAAATTTTACTTCTAGTTAGTTAGAGTTATATAAATATACATTTTTACATAATATTTTATTAGATATTATTATATACATTAAATATATAAATATTTTATAAGTATGTAAATTGTTTACATAAATTCTCCCCATTGTATTTGTGGTAAATAAATTCAAGTGGTTTAAATCGCTCATTCATTTCAATATTATATGGTGTTGACAGCACTAAATCTTTTATGGTCGCCAACAAAAATAGAAAATAGTTTAATTTTGGCTACAGCTACAACGGTGGTCGGTAGTCGTGTAGCCGTGTCGACTCTAAAAAATGTATTTCTATTTGAATGCATGTATTCTAATTTTGACAGGTTGTAGCCCGTAGCCTGCTGTTGTCTATGTGTTTAATGCATCATGGGGTAAAATAGTGTAAAAAAATAAGATTTTGAAAATTTTTTAATAATTTTTTATTCAACTAATTTGAGATTTTGACTGATTTATGACACAAATTAATAAGCTTGTTTATTTTTGTAATATAAATAGTTCACAAGCCATACACTGAGTATTGCACTAGATTTCTACTTTTTTTTAAATATTGACTATTAAACGGCCTTATACTCAAAATAACCAAACAATTTCAAATTTAAACAAAACTAAAATAAACCAAAATATTCGAAAAATTACCCGCACAAAAATAATGAAATAATAACAAATTTAAAAATATCCAAAAATACAATTTAGTAAAAATTTAAAAAATATAAAGCAACTGTACTACTCTTTAGTTACAAATTATAATTTTCTTTAAATAAAATCGTAAGTTTTTTATTTATTTTTAATTTTTTTGCCAATAAAATTTACTTAACTAAACTAACAAAATCCTAATAACAATCTAATGTGCAAAATGTTTAACAAAAAAACGTTATTTACTAATAAAACAATAATAATCTAAAGGTGTTGGTGGCTGCTAACGAAAATATTTAAATAAAACTTCAACTGATTCATCTTATTTAATCATAAACAATTAACAAAATTTATTAACATTTCTTAACAATAAATAATAAAATAAATAAATATTTATTTTCAAAAGTGCATCTGAATAAATTTGAACACAAATTTAGACATAAAAAGTCATAAAGACAGCAAATATTCAATGTCAAAAAGAAAAAAGTGTTGCCATTTTGCCAAAAATCGAAAATTTTAGCTTTAACTTTTTGGTTTAGTGTGGCAAAGAAAAAAACATTTTGTAAAGAAAAATAATTTAGAACGAAAAATTGTTGTAACGACAAACTTTTTATAGAAAAATAGTTAAAAAAAAATTCTAATGAAATTTTCTATAAAAAAAAATTTTACTGAAAAATTTTCTATCAAAAAAAGTTTTAATAAAAATTTTCTATAGAAAAGATTTTTAATGAAAAATTTTCTATAGAAAAAATGTATAAAGAAAAATTTTCTATAGAAAAAATTTGTAATGAAAAATTTTTTCTATTAAAATTTTTTTAAGAAAACTTTTCTATCGAAAAATTTTCTATAGAAAAATTTGTTTAAACGAAAAATTTTCTATAGAAAAATTTTGCTTAAAGGAAAAATTTTCTATAGAAAAATTTTGTTCAAACGAAAAATTTTGTTTAAACGAAAAATTTTGTTTAAACGAAAAATTTTCTATAGAAAAATTTTGTTTAAACGAAAAATTTTCTATAGAAAAATTTTGCTTAAAGGAAAAATTTTCTATAGAAAAATTTTGTTCAAACGAAAAATTTTGTTTAAACGAAAAATTTTGTTTAAACGAAAAATTTTCTATAGAAAAATTTTGTTTAAACGAAAAATTTTCTATAGAAACAGTTTGTTTAAACGAAAAATTTTCTATAGAAACATTTTGTTTAAACGAAAAATTTTCTATAGAAAAATTTTGCTTAAACGAAAAATTTTGTTCAAACGAAAAATTTTGTTTAAACGAAAAATTTTCTATAGAAAAATTTTGTTTAAACGAAAAATTTTCTATAGAAAAATTTTGTTGAAACGAAAAATTTTCTATAGAAAAATTTTGTTTAAACGAAAAATTTTCTATAGAAAAATTTTGTTGAAACGAAAAATTTTCTATAGAAAAATTTTGTTTAAACGAAAAATTTTCTATAGAAAAATTTGTTTAAACGAAAAATTTTCTATAGAAAAATTTTGTTTAAACGAAAAATTTTCTATAGAAAAATTTTCTATAGAAAAATTTTGTTTAAACGAAAAATTTTCTATAGAAAAATTTTGTTTAAACGAAAAATTTTCTATAGAAAAATTTTGTTTAAACGAAAAATTTTCTATAGAAAAATTTTGTTTAAACGAAAAATTTTCAATAGAAAAATTTTGTTTAAACGAAAAATTTTCTATAGAAAAATTTTGTTTAAACGAAAAATTTGCTAACGAAAAATTTTGTTTAAACGAAAAATTTTCTATAGAAAAATTTTGTTTAAACGAAAAATTTTGTTTAAGCGAAAAATTTTCTATAAAAAAATTTTGTTTAAACGAAAAATTTTCTATAGAAAAATTTTGTTTTAACGAAAAATTTTCTATAGAAAAATTTTGTTTAAACGAAAAATTTTCTATAGAAAAATTTTATTTAAACGAAAAATTTTCTATAGAAAAATTTAAATACAATTTTTCTATAGAAAATTTTTCGAAATTTAAACGAAAGATTTTCTATAAAAAAATTTTGTTTAAATGAAAAATTTTCTATAGAAAAATTTTGTTTAACGAAAAATTTTTTATAGAAAAATTTTGTTTAAACGAAAAATTTTGTTTAAACGAAAAATTTTCTATAGAAAAATTTTGTTTAAACGAAAAATTTTCTATAGACAAATTTTGTTTAAACGAAAAATTTTCTATAGAAAAATTTTGTTTAAACGAAAAATTTTCTATAGGGAAATTTTGTTTAAACGAAAAATTTTCTATAAAAAATCTATTTTTAAACGAAAAATTTTCTATAGAAAAATTTTGTTTAAACGAAAAATTTTCTATAAAAAATCCATTTTTAAACGAAAAATTTTCTATAGAAAAATTTTGTTTAAACGAAAATTTTTCTATAGAAAATTTTTCGTTTAAAGAAAATTTTTCTATAGAAAATTGTAGAACTAAATTCATTAATTTGAGACGCAAACTTTTGGTTGTTGTTAAACCTGAATCTTACAAGCTTTTTAAATAAATTAACTTTTCTTGAAGCCGTATCTGCCTTGTACAATGCACTTAAAATCGTCCATGCATCTTTTGCCGTACTACAGTTTTTTATGTGAATTAACTCACTTGGTTTGACACTCAACATTAAAGTTGCCAGCGCCTTGGAATCAGCTAATCTCCATTTGCTTTCCAACGCTTCATCTCTTGGACATGCTTCCGTAATTGTGTTCCAAAGATCTAAAGTTATAAGCAAACTCTTTATATGGATACACCACGTGGAATAATTATCGCCACTTAGCTTTTCAATACTTGCTACACCTGTTGCCATTATAACACGATTACCAGGGTACTCCTGGGCCCATAACCTTTGTAAGAATGACTTACTTAGTGAAAGTTCACGTGAGACCCCAATCGTAAATTAAAGTAAAGACACGACTTAGTTAATAATTCAAAAGTATATTTCAGTTAGCTTTATTAAGCGTGGTTTTAAGTAACAATACAAAAAGGAAGTGACTTTATCATAAGTGACACTCTGACATTTGAAGAACGTTCAGAGCTGTATGCAATTGGGTTGTAAAGCAGGGTTGCATTTAAGCTTACAAAAATTTTTCTATAGAAAATTTTTCGTTTAAACAAAATTCTTCTATAGAAAATTTTTCGTTTAAACAAAATTTTTCTATAAAAAATTTTTCGTTAAACAAAATTTTTCTATAGAAAATTTTTCTTTTAAATAAAATTTTTCTATAGAAAATTTTTCGTTTAAATAAAATTTTTCTATAGAAAATTTTTCGTTTAAAGAAAATTTTTCTATAGAAAATTTTTCGTTAAAACAAAATTTTTCTATAGAAAATTTTTCGTTTAAACAAAATTTTTCTATAGAAAATTTTTCGCTTAAACCAAATTTTTCGTTTAAACAAAATTTTTCTATAGAAAATTTTTCGTTTAAACAAAATTTTTCGTTAGAAAATTTTTCGTTTAAACAAAATTTTTCTATAGAAAATTTTTCGTTTAAACAAAATTTTTCTATTGAAAATTTTTCGTTTAAACAAAATTCTTCTATAGAAAATTTTTCGTTTAAACTAAATTTTTCTATAGAAAATTTTTCGTTTAAACAAAATTTTTCTATAGAAAATTTTTCGTTTAAACAAAATTTTTCTATAGAAAATTTTTCGTTTAAACAAAATTTTTTATAGAAAATTTTTCGTTTAAACAAAATTTTTCTATAGAAAATTTTTTGTTAAAAAAAAAACAAAATGTTTCTATAGAAAATTTTTCGTTTAAACAAAATGTTTCTATATAAAATTTTTCGTTTAAACAAAAGGTTTCTATAGAAAATTTTTCGTTTAAACAAAATTTTTCTATAGAAAATTTTGTTTAAACGAAAAATTTTCTATAGAAAAATTTTGTTTAAACGAAAGATTTTCTATAGAAAAATTTTGTTTAAACGAAAAATTTTATATAGAAACATTTTGTTTAAACGAAAAATTTTCTATAGAAACATTTGGTTTTTTTTTTAACAAAAAATTTTCTATAGAAAAATTTTGTTTAAACGAAAAATTTTCTATAAAAAATTTTGTTTAAACGAAAAATTTTCTATAGAAAAATTTTGTTTAAACGAAAAATTTTCTATAGAAAAATTTTGTTTAAACGAAAAATTTTCTATAGAAAAATTTAGTTTAAACAAAAAATTTTCTATAGAAGAATTTTGTTTAAACGAAAAATTTTCAATAGAAAAATTTTGTTTAAACGAAAAATTTTCTATAGAAAAATTTTGTTTAAACGAAAAATTTTCTAACGAAAAATTTTGTTTAAACGAAAAATTTTCTATAGAAAAATTTTGTTTAAACGAAAAATTTGGTTTAAGCGAAAAATTTTCTATAGAAAAATTTTGTTTAAACGAAAAATTTTCTATAGAAACATTTTGTTTTAACGAAAAATTTTCTATAGAAAAATTTTCTTTAAACGAAAAATTTTCTATAGAAAAATTTTATTTAAACGAAAAATTTTCTATAGAAAAATTTTATTTAAAAGAAAAATTTTCTATAGAAAAATTTTGTTTAACGAAAAATTTTTTATAGAAAAATTTTGTTTAAACGAAAAATTTTCTATAGAAGAATTTTGTTTAAACGAAAAATTTTCTATAGAAAAATTTTTGTAAGCTTAAATGCAACCCTGCTTTACAACCCAATTGCATACAGCTCTGAACGTTCTTCAAATGTCAGAGTGTCACTTATGATAAAGTCACTTCCTTTTTGTATTGTTACTTAAAACCACGCTTAATAAAGCTAACTGAAATATACTTTTGAATTATTAACTAAGTCGTGTCTTTACTTTAATTTACGATTGGGGTCTCACGTGAACTTTCACTAAGTAAGTCATTCTTACAATTTTGTTTAAACGAAAAATTTTCTATAGAATAATTTTGTTTAAACGAAAAATTTTCTATAGAAAAATTTTGTTTTAACCAAAAATCCTCTATAGAAAATTTTGTTTTTATTGAAAAATTTTTAATAGAAATATTATTTTAAGGAAAATTTTATAAAATAAAAATTTTCTATGAAAAACTGGCTATAAAAAAAATTTTGGAACGAAAAATTTTCTATAAAAAAAGTTTTTAAACAAAAAATTTTTGATATAAAAATTTTAAGGAAAAATGTTTTTTTTACAAACAATTTTCTATAGAAAAATTTGTTTAACAAAAAATTTTCTTTAGAAAATTGTTTTGAGCGAAAATTTTTTATAGAAAATTTTTTTTAATAAAATTTTCTATAGAAATTTTTTTTAACGAAAAATTTTCCATGGAAAATTTGCGGACTTTGTTGTTTGACTTGTCTCAAATTTTAAATTAATTTATACATTTTCTCTTGTGTGCAAATACTTGAAAATTTTTTCAACTAAGAAATTTATGCCTCAAAATCCTCTTGCCTTTTTGCCCATTTAGTACCAATTGCGTTGGCTTATTTAATTAATATATCTTGTAATTATTTTGTTGTTTCTCTTACCTTTGATAACATGCTAACCTACTGACGTTAATACTTATCGGAATATACCAAAGACTAAAGCTTACAAATTTGCTTACTTTGCAAATTTGTATGTGGTACACCACCCACTAGTAATTATTATCGAACATGAGACATAAAAGTATTATCTGACTGTATCTGGTACATTATTTAGTAATTGTAAAAAAAAATATTTAGGAATTTCACAGTTTGTTATAAGCTAATAATGAGAATTAATCAGATTAAAAAAATTAACATTAAAAAAAAAAATTATCGATTGATAACTTTAAAAAGATCTTTGGTAATATTAACTTCATCAAACTAAACTTAACTTTATTTGAACGCATATACTTAAGTCTTCATTTGTAAGAAGACGGTACAAAAATCGCATAATTGTTTATAAAGTTGTGAACATTTAAAGATGAATAAAAAATTCCAAGATTATCATAAATAATTTAGTTTTCTATTATAGAGTTCAGAATATAGTTCAAATTGAATACTAATATAAGGCTAGTTTTTTAATATGAGTTTGAGTTTGAAAGAAATCAATATCGACTTTATAGACAGCTAAGAGTTACCTCGAGCAAAAGGTCCTATTGGCCCTTTAAACTACTGGAGATTGTCCCTCAACATAAAACTGTTGGGCAAGGTTTAATGCCTCAATATTTACATACACATATGCATACTAACATTAACTCAAGATTTATGAATATCTTTTTCCTTCAAATCCAAAAAACTAAAACTATAATCTATTCAATCAAACTATCTTGCAAATCCTTTTCGAAGAGGTGCGGTTGTCTTTCAGAAAAAAACCTATGACAATTCAATTTGCTTTGATGACGATGATGAAGTCAGTTCAGTTTAAAGCAATTTATACTTCCGCTTGTCAGCTAAATTTCTATTTTTATTGTTCTTTTCGATATGAAAAGTAATAAATTCTGAAAATGTGCCACAATAATAAAGCGGACTAATGTTCCACAACACCGCTGCTGCCGTTTGACATTTGAACATATGCACGTTTTCTGTTGTTTTAATAGAAAAAAAAGCAAAATATACACTTTCTTTTCAAATTGTCATTTGTCACGTTTGAAAAATCTGGTGGCACTTGTGGCTTTTGATTCAAAACCTTTACATGCAAAACTATTTACATGTGTTAAGGAACACATTCTGGCATATGAATATACAAGCAGACATTTATATGTCAACGTGAGTAAACAAAACCCAGCAAACATAAATTCATCAAATACAATTTCTATAGAATATTTATAAATTTTAAAATTTTTCTGTAGAATATTTTTGTTATAACAAAATATTTCTATAGAAAATTTTTTGTTATAACAAAATTTTTCTATAGAAAACTTTTTGCTATAACAAAACTTTCTATATATATTTTTTTTCTATAGAAAATTTTGTTATAACAAAATATAAAAAATATATATATAAAAAATGTTTTGTTATAACAAAATTTTTCTATAGAAAATTTTTCATTGCAACATAGCTTTTCTATAGGAAATTTTTAATTATAACAAAATTTTTCATAGACAATTTTTCATTACAACATAGTTTTTTTTTTATAGAAAATTCTTTGTTATAACAAAATTTTTCTTTAGAAAATTTTTTGCTATAACAACATTCTTTTATAGAAAAATTTTTGTTATAACAAAATTTTTCTATAGCATTTTCTTGTTTTAAAAAATTTTTCGTTTAAACAAAATTTTTCTATCGAAAATTTTTCGTTTAAACAAAATTTTTCGTTTAAACAAAATTTTTCTATAGAAAATTTTTCGTTTAAACAAAATTTTTCTATAGAAAATTTTTCGTTTAAACAAAATTTTTCTATAGAAAATTTTTCGTTTAAACAAAATTTTTCTATAGAAAATTTTTCGTTTAAACAAAATTTTTCTATAGAAAATTTTTCGTTTAAACAAAATTTTTCGTTTAAACAAAATTTTTCTATAGAAAATTTTTCGTTTAAACAAAATTTTTCAATAAAAAATTTTTCGTTTAAACAAAATTTTTCTATAGAAAATTTTTCGTTTAAAGAAAATTTTTCTATAGAAAATTTTTCGTTTAAACAAAATTTTTCTATAGAAAATTTTTCGTTTAAACAAAACTTTTCTATAGAAAATTTTTCGTTTAAACAAAATTTTTCTATAGAACATTTTTCGTTTAAACAAAATTTTTCTATAGAAAATTTTGCGTTTAAACAAAATTTTTCTATAGAAAATATTTCGTTTAAATAAAATGTTTCTATAGAAAATTTTTCATGTAAACAAAATTTTTCTATAGAAAATTTTTCGTTTAAATAAAAATTTTCTATAGAAAATTTTGCGTTTAAATAAAAATTTTCTATAGAAAATTTTTCGTTTAAACAAAATTTTTCTATAGAAAATTTTTCGTTTAAACAAAATTTTTCTATAGAAAATTTTTCGTTTAAACAAAATTTTTCTATAGAAAATTTTTCGTTTAAACAAAATTTTTCTATAGAAAATTTTTCGTTTAAACAAAATTTTTCTATAGAAAATTTTTCGTTTAAACAAAATTTTTCTATAGAAAATTTTTCGTTTAAACAAAATTTTTCTATAGAAAATTTTTCGTTTAAACAAAATTTTTCTATAGAAAATTTTTCGCTTAAACAAAATTTTTCTATAGAAAATTTTTCGTTTAAACAAAATTTTTCTATAGAAAATTTTTCGTTTAAACAAAATTTTTCTATAGAAAATTTTTCGTTTAAACAAAATTTTTCTATAGAAAATTTTTCGTTTAAACAAAATTTTTCTATAGAAAATTTTTCGTTTAAACAAAATTTTTCTATAGAAAATTTTTCGTTTAAACAAAATTTTTCTATAGAAAATTTTTCGTTTAAACAAAATTTTTCTATAGAAAATTTTTCGTTTAAACAAAATTTTTCTACAGAAAATTTTTCGTTTAAACAAAATTTTTCTATAAAAAATTTTTCGTTTAAACAAAATTTTTCTATAGAAAATTTTTCGTTTAAACAAAATTTTTCTATAGAAAATTTTTCGTTTAAACAAAATTTTTCTATAGAAAATTTGAGTTTAAACAAAATTTTTCTATAGAAAATTTGAGTTTAAACAAAATTTTTCTATAGAAAATTTTTCGTTAAAAAAATGTTTCTACAGAAAATTTTTCGTTAAAAAAAATGTTTCTATAAAAAATTTTTGTCAAAAAAATTTTTCTATAGAAAATTTTTCGTTTAAACAAAATTTTTCTATAGAAAATTTTTCGTTTAAACAAAATTTTTCTATAGAAAATTTTTCGTTTAAACAAAATTTTTCTATAGAAAATTTTTCCTTTAAACAAAATTTTTCTATAGAAAATTTTTCGTTTAAACAAAATTTTTCTATAGAAAATTTTTCGTTTAAACAAAATTTTTCTATAGAAAATTTTTCGTTTAAACAAAATTTTTCTATAGAAAATTTTTCGTTTAAACAAAATTTTTCGATAGAAAATTTTTCGTTTAAACAAAATTTTTCGATAGAAAATTTTTCGTTTAAACAAAATTTTTCTATAGAAAATTTTTCGTTTAAACAAAATTTTTCTATTGAAAATTTTTCGTTTAAACAAAATTTTTCTATAAAAAATTTTTCGTTTAAACAAAATTTTTCTATAGAAAATTTTTCGTTTAAACAAAATTTTTCTATAGAAAATTTTTCGTTTAAACAAAATTTTTCTATAGAAATTTTGTGTTTAAACAAAATTTTTCTATAGAAAATTTTTCGTTTAAACAAAATTTTTCTATAGAAAGTTTGTGTTTAAACAAAATTTTTCTATAGAAAATTTTTCGTTTAAACAAAATTTTTCTATAAAAAATTTTTCGTTTAAACAAAATTTTTCTATAAAAAATTTTTCGTTTAAACAAAATTTTTCTATAGAAAATTTTTCGTTTAAACAAAATTTTTCTATAGAAAATTTTTCGTTTAAACAAAATTTTTCTATAGAAAGTTTGTGTTTAAACAAAATTTTTCTATAGAAAATTTTTCGTTTAAACAAAATTTTTCTATAGAAAGTTTGTGTTTAAACAAAATTTTTCTATAGAAAATTTTTCGTTTAAACAAAATTTTTCTATAAAAAATTTTTCGTTTAAACAAAATTTTTCTATAGAAAATTTTTCGTTTAAACAAAATTTTTCTATAGAAAATTTGTGTTTAAACAAAATTTTTCTATAGAAAATTTGTGTTTAAACAAAATTTTTCTATAGAAAATTTTTCGTTTAAACAAAATTTTTCTATAGAAAATTTTTCGTTTAAACAAAATTTTTCTAAAGAAAATTTTTCGTTTAAACAAAATTTTTCTATAGAAAATTTTTCGTTTAAACAAAATTTTTCTATAGAAAATTTTTCGTTTAAACAAAATTTTTCTATAGAAAATTTTTCGTTTAAACAAAATTTATCTATCGAAAATTTTTCGTTTAAACAAAATTTTTCTATAGAAAATTTTTCGTTTAAACAAAATTTTTCTATAGAAAATTTTTCGTTTAAACAAAATTTTTCTATAGAAAATTTTTCGTTTAAACAAAATTTTTCTAAAGAAAATTTTTCGTTTAAACAAAATTTTTTTATAGAAAATTTTTCGTTTAAACAAAATTTTTCGTTTAAACAAAATTTTCCTATAGAAATTTTTCGTTTAAACAAAATTTTTCTATAGAAAATTTTTCGATAAAAAGTTTTTTCCTTAAAAAAATTTTTTCTATAGAAAATTTTGCTTAAAAAAAATTTTTCTGTATAAAATTTTTAGTTTAAAAAATTTTTCGTTTAAAAAATTTTTCTATATCAAAATTTTCGTAAAAAAAATTTCTATAAAAAATTTGTAGTTAAAAAAATTTTCAATACAAAATTTTTAGTTAAAAAAAAATTTTTTATACAAAATTTTTTTGTTATAAGCCTTTTTTGTTATAGAATGTTTTTTGTTATAAAATTTTCGTTATAAACAAATTTTCTATAGAGTTTATTATAAAATTTTTTCTATAGAAAAATATTCATATTTATAATTTTTCTAAAAAATATTTTTTTTGTACTTTAATCATTATGTTTGCTGGGTGTTATAAACATAGCATTATTTACATAAAAACCTCCATGGGTTTTGTATTGTTTTTATGCCAATTGGGAATTCTTGACTATAATTTGTTCTTTGACTTATGACGAAAGAATTTTAAAGGTTTTACTATTCAGCAAAAAAAAAAATGTTTTTGTGGTTATGTTTGTGGCAATATTTAAATTCTGAATGTATGACGTTTTTGCAGATCAGGTTAACATTATTATTGTAGTAAATGTAATTTACAATGCAGTCACTGTTACTGTCGTGCCTGATTAAATTTCATTATTACATTAGTATTATTTCAAATTGTGAGAAAATTTTTAATTGAATCTAAAGTATGAAGAAATTGAAAAATTTTTTTACTGTAACAAAAATACATTTAATATCATAACATTTCCTACAAGGGCTTCTGAGCATTATTTAAATTAAAAGACATTTATTTTAATGGGTCTTGTAGATATGGCAAAAAATAAAATAAAATCGCGATATACGAGATTTTGTTCTGTTTTACATATGTTAAAGGTAATAAAAAAAAATAGAAAGTTTCTGTGTAAAATTAAATTTGTTACAGTTTATAGATGTTCTGTAATATTAAAACTTTAAGAAGCTCTAAATTAATAAACCACAGTCAAGTGGTTTAAATTTTTCCAAAATTTATCAAAAATCACAGGTCATTATCAACTCATTTGTACTATTTATTAGTATAATTTATTTACCATAAATCTTTTGTATATAAATACACAAAAAAGTTTAAATATCTCTATCGTTTGATCATATTGTTAATAGGCCTTCTAATACCTCAAATGACTAAGAGATCTCTATAAAAAGCTACAACAAACAAAAACTGTTTGATCTTGATCTTACCACAAAAGACAAAATATGTTTATGCGTGTGTATACGGGTATATTCAAAGTTTCCATGAGCAAATTTTTATACCCATCATTACCATAAGTGGAAGGGGTATTATAAGTTTGTGCTGATGTATGGAACGCATAGAAATATTTGTCTTAGACCCACCTTCAGTATACCAATAGGCTTAGAATCACTTTCTAAGTTGATTTAGCGATGTCAGTCCGTTCGTCCGTCCGTCCGGCTGGCTGGCTGGACCCCATGTAAACCGTGTAATCGAACTACAGGTCGCAATTCTAAAGGTAACACAGCACAACAAAATAAAAAAATTTCATATGCTCTTAAAACCACTTTGCAATTTTGATGTATCATGACTACCTTTGTACACAAATGGTAAAATTTTTAAATTCTATAGATAGATTTAAAATTTTTTTTTTTTTTTAAGTTGCAATTTTTTTATACGTTTCTTCAAATAATTAATAATAACTCAAAAACCACTAGTCCGATATTATTAAAATATAATCAGAATTAAGATTTACATAGCCTTTAATTCGTCTATATATCGCGTTTCAATCGGATCAATAGTGTTGGAGTTATAATAAAAAACTTAAGAAAAAATATATTTTTTACCTAAAAATGGCAAAAATTTTCGTTTTAAAAAAATTATGAAAAATCGAAAAAGGCAAAAAATGTTCAGATTCATTATTCTGTCGCAAAGCCACAAATAATAGCAACAAAACGTGATATCAACCATAAAAATATATTGATTATTTTCGAATTTATTCACAATTAAGTGAATTCACTCATTTTCACAAAATTTTATAATTTGATGAAATTTGGCACAAATATTTTTTTGATAGTGGGACCATAGCTATTGAAATTTAAAATCGGTTAATTATATTTGACCAAAGCTGCCATACAAACTTATGTGTCAAAATGCTCTAAATGAGACAAAAATCACTAAAACGCCGGTAAATTCTATAGATAGGTTTTTTAAAAAATTTTTCTTTTTTTAAATTGCAATTTTTTTTAGACGTTTCTTCAAATAATTAATAATAACTCAAAAACTACTAGTCCGATATTATTAAAATAAAACCAGAAAAATTAAGATTTACATAGCCTTTAATTCGTCTATATATCGCGTTTCAATCGGATCAATAGTGTTGGAGTTATAATAAAAAACTTAAGAAAAAATATATTTTTTACGTAAAAATGGCAAAAATTTTCGTTTTAAAAAAATTATGAAAAATCGAAAAAGGCAAAAAATGTTCAGATTCATTATTCTGTCGCAAAGCCACAAATAATAGCAACAAAACGAGATATCGACCATAAAAATAGATTGATTATTTTCGAATTTATTCACAATTAAGTGAATTCACTCATTTTCACAAAATTTTATAATTTGATGAAATTTGGCACAAATATTTTTTTGATAGTGGGACCATAGCTACTGAAATTTAAAATCGGTTAATTATATTTGACCAAAGCTACCATACAAACTTATGTGTCAAAATGCTCTAAATGAGACAAAAATCACTAAAACGCTAGTAAATTCTATATATAGATTTTTTAAAAAATTTTTCTTTTTTTAAATTGCAATTTTTTTTAGACGTTTCTTCAAATAATTAATAATAACTCAAAAACTACTAGTCCGATATTATTTAAATAAAATCAGAAAAATTAAGATTTACATAGCCTTTAATTCGTCTTTATATCGCGTTTCAATCGGATCAATAGTATTGGAGTTATAATAAAAAACTAAAGAAAAAAATATATTTTTTATGTAAAAATGGCAAAAATTTTCGTTTTAAAAAAATCATGAAAAATCGAAAACGGCAAAAATTGTTCAGATTCATTATTCTGTCCCAAAGCCACAAGTAATGGCAACAAAACGAGATATCGACCATAAAAATAGATTGATTATTTTCGAATTTATTCACAATTAAGTGAATTCACTCATTTTCACAAAATTTTATAATTTGATGAAATTTGGCACAAATATTTTTTTGATAGTGGGACCATAGCTATTGAAATTTAAAATCGGTTAATTATATTTGACCAAAGCTACCATACAAACTTATGTGTCAAAATGCTCTAAATGAGACAAAAATCACTAAAACGCCAGCAAATTCTATAGATAGGTTTTTTAAAAAAATTTTCTTTTTTTAAATTGCAATTTTTTTTAGACGTTTCTTCAAATAATTAATAATAACTCAAAAACTACTAGTCCGATATTATTAAAATAAAATCAGAAAAATTAAGATTTACATAGCCTTTAATTCGTCTTTATATCGCGTTTCAATCGGATCAATAGTATTGGAGTTATAATAAAAAACTAAAGAAAAAAATATATTTTTTATGTAAAAATGGCAAAAATTTTCGTTTTAAAAAAATAATGAAAAATCGAAAACGGCAAAAAATGTTCAGATTCATTATTCTGTCGCAAAGCCACAAATAATAGCAACAAAACGAGATATCGACCATAAAAATAGATTGATTATTTTCGAATTTATTCACAATTAAGTGAATTCACTCATTTTCACAAAATTTTATAATTTGATGAAATTTGGCACAAATATTTTTTTAAAAGTGGGACTATAGCTATTTAATTTAAAATCGGTTAATAATATTTGACCGAAGCTGCCATACAAACTTATGCTCTAAATGAGACAAAAATCACTAAAACGCTAGTAAATCTGAAGATAATGAGAATTTTGAGTTTGTTTTTTGAATACATATTTTTTTAACACTGTAATCAATTTACCATATTTCGAGATAATCGGTCCACATTTGGCCCTAGCTCTCATATAAGTCCAAATTACGGAAACAGGTTAAATGTTTATATAAGTTTTGAGAAAATTTTAGTATGATGGCAAAATTAAGCAAGTATTTGTCTTTATACAGGAAAAAGAACACATTTGGCCTTAGTGGTGAAGGGTATCGTATGGTCGAGCTTGACCGATTATACACTTTTTTACTTGTTTTTTAATAGTTGAGAGATTTTTGTTTGTGTATTCTCATATAAAAAATTTTGAATAAAACATAAAAATGAGACAAATAAATTTGTCATCAATTGGTTAATGTGTACGTACACCAGTAAATTGTTGTGTATCTTAATGATAGTTATGGTACACTTAAAATCTTATACCCTACATTAAGATTTAATAAAAAAAATTGGAGGGTTTTATATTATTACCGGCGAATTCGGCCCAAAAATTAAAATGTGACTTGCTTATGTTGTGTTTTTAAGGTTAAATATATAATTGTTAAAGTCTTGTGAAGTTCTTACAGCTTCTTCTTAAGAAAAAATATACATTTTATGGATCAGTATCTACCTCCGACATACCAGAGTTCTCAAGTTCGATTACCGGCCAGACCTCATAACTCAGCCAGCCAATGGTTATTGGCATTCGCCAACATAAAAACGAAATTGAATATTTCCTTAACGATAAACAAATCGACATAATTTTGGTTTCGGAAACCCATTTAACTGCAAAAAGCTTATTTCAAATAGATGCTATGTAAAACTTCTCTAACTAATGCATTTGGCGTTCGGAGCCGGAGAAGGTCCCGAATGAGTCTGAAAATAGAATCGTATGCAACTCATTGTCTAAGAGAAGTACAACCTTGTTCCAATTGGAATATCGTGGGAATTATGTATGTATGTATCTGCCTCCGATAAAAGTCAACCACAAGAAGGTCAGCTTCCTCAGTTGAGATGAAGGATAACTAAGATAATTCTAGGCTTACCAAGTAAAGACCAATCAGAACCGTTGCTTGGCATCCAACATCCCCTACATCATCTCAAAGGGTTATTGTAATCCAAATATTTTAGGGCAATATTCGGAATGGAAAACATTAATTTCTTTGGTAAAGTTTAACAGCCTGTCCCACGATGTCGAACAAAAGATTATGCAAACGAAAGTAAGTAGCATGATGCAAGAAATGGTCAAAATGCAATCAATGTTGTTGCAAGCCATTTTAAATAAACCATGAACTCCATGAAAATATGTTTTTGGAACGCAAACGGCATTCGCCAACATAAAAACGAAATTGAATATTTCCTTAACGATAAACAAATCGACATAATTTTGGTTTCGGAAACCCATTTAACTGCAAAAAGCTTATTTCAAATAGATGGTTACGTACTCTATGATACTAAGGACCCAAGAGGTAGATCTTGCGGCGGCTCGGCTATTCTCATAAAAGAACGTATCAAGCACTATTTATTGTGCGATTATTGCGAAGATTATCTCCAAGCAACTTTCCTCGGACCATTCGCCAACTATTATAACCCTCTTAAAGACCGAAGAAACCGTATCCTCGACTATTGACGTAGCAATGGTAGGCACTAAGATAAATTGGCTTAAATACAAGAAATATCTCAGCACTTACTGCACAGAAAACATTCCGCTACATACACCGGATGATATAGATCTCTCTATTAGATATCTGGAAAATAATCTTAAATTGGCTTTTAGACATGCAACGGTGCCCCCAATCAATTTATCACATCCCCCACTCACTCACAATAGTGCCTAATAACCAATCCTCCGGTAACTCCCAATATCACGTGCTTTATTGCAACCCCACAACAATCTACAGTACCAACCGAGAACAAGATACAGTACTACCCCCCCGACGATATGCTACATTACCCCTCCGGCAACATGTCACACCATCCCCCATACGAAACTCCGCTTTTACCCCCTGCAATATGCCACATTACACCCCCCCAAAACAAGCTTTGCTTATCCCCCGCAACATACCACATTACCCCCCAACCATCATGCTACTTTAGCCCTCTGGCAATGTGCTGCATCATCCCCCCTACAACACGCTTCAATAAAACCCCACAATATACTGCATTACCCCCCAGATGATATGCTGCATAACTCCCCCAGCAACATGCTACCCAACCCCGCCAACGGCATACTACATTACCCACAAGATAATATGGTGCACTACTCCCTCACATCAAGCTACCCCAATCCCCCACAACATGCTGCATTCCCCTCTCGACAAGTCAGGTGTAATAGAATATACTCAGCCGATGTCGAATGGCAAATTCATAGATCCCCCCAATCTAAAAACAGATTCCGAAATTGCATAAAATCACTAAGAAAATTACTAGCATCCCAAAGAGTTGAGTCCCTGGGAACTTATCTAAATGGACTAGATGCAACCCCACAATCTGACTATTCATTATGGCGAGCTGCTAAAAGCTATAAAAGTCTTATCATTCGTAAACCACCTTTGAGAACTACGAGTGGAGGCTGGACAAGAAGCGACTCGGAGAAAGGTAATCTGTTTGTAAACCACCTGAAAAATGTGTTTACCCCCAACTTATCAAATGACATGATGGAGCTACCCCCTGTTGTACAGCAACGTAGAACAACGATAAGGTTTGAGACTCGGGAGGTTATAAAATCTATACTTGAATTAAACCCCAAAAAGCACCTGGATTTGACAAACTGAGCAATAAAATGTTAAAAGAGCTACCCTTAGTAGTAATAAGAATAATAACATTTATTTTTAATGCAATCCTACATCTAAAATATTATCCTCCAGAATGGAAAGTTTCATTAATCACTATGGTTCCTAAACCAGATAAAGATCACACAAAAGTAGAGTCATATAGACCTATAAGTCTTCTATCTAATATGTCAAAGCGATTTGAAAAACTGTTGGTTACCAAATTAACGCAAATATTGGATGAAATCGGATACATTCCCAATCATCAGTTCGGGTTTAGAAGAAAGCATAGCACAATTGAACAAACACATAGACTTGTAACTGCAATTCGAAATACTTTTGAAGAAAAGAAATATTGCTCTGCTCTCTTCATTGATGTATCACAAGCATTTGACAAGGTATGGCATGAAGGTTTAATTTACAAATTGAAGCAAATTTTCCCCATAGACATATACATGCTCCTAGATAGCTACCTGACCCATAGTAAATTTATTATTAAAGAAGGAAACTTCTTAAGTACCCCACAACCTATTGAAGCTGGTGTTCCCCAAGGCAGCATGTTAGGACCAATTCTTTATATTATATACACCTCTGATATGCCTACAAATATATATACAAACACGTCCACATTTGCAGATGATACTGTCATTCTAAGTATTAATGAAAAACCAGTTGAAGCATCTAAGAATTTACAGAACCACATATTTCAAATAGAAAAATGGCTAAACCAATGGAAAATAAAAGTGAATGAACAAAAATGCATTCATATCACCTTTATATTGCGTAGAGACTCGTGCCTTTCAGTTAAAATTAATAACCAATCTATCCCCCAACAATCAGAAGTTAAATACCTGGGTATTCACTTGGATCGACGGCTTACGTGGAAGAGTCACATAGATGCCAAATTGACCCAAATTAAACTAAAGTCAGCCCACTTTTACTTATAAGAGGTTAACAACGGGTAAAAAGGGGAAAAAATCGAAAACGCTATATCTCCTAAAGTAATAGGTATAGAAACAAAATTAAAATTACGTTTTAAGCAGCTATGAAAATAAGCGGACAGGTGTTTGGTACTTTTTGAAACTATGTCCGATAGGGGGTAAAAAAGGGTGAAAATAGTTTTTTTGGCACCTTTTTAACCCACTCTTATATTTTAAACTAAAGAATATAGAAAGAAATTTGGTACTGCAATCGATAGATGTAAAAGAAACATGAAACACGTATTTGGTACTTTTTTGATTTTGGAGCCAAAAGGGATAAAATTATAACTTAACATCTCCAAAGTAATATGAATATTAACATTATACATTATGTTAAATGCGTTTAAAAAAAAATGTACCGAATTCAATTGGCACCAAAAAAGTACCAAATATACATATGGAACTTTTAGAAATTAGGGAATAAAAAGGGGGAAAATTAGTATTATTTTAAACAAATGAATGTTTGTCTGTATGTATGTTCTTTATAGAATTGTAAAATGTGAATTTGATCATGTTATGCTCTTTAGCGAAGATGTTGCAGATAAACCGGCGAAGGTTTTAAAGTTGATGGCGACAGATGGCGCCACTGAAAATTACTAAAAATTAATAAAATCGTAAACTCTACATTTGATCATGCTATGATCTTTAGCAAAGTTGTAGCGCATGAGCCGACGAAGGCTTTTTAGTTGGCATGAATAATTTCCGACGGGTGGCGCTACAGAAACTTACTCAAAGTCAATTTAATCGTAATCTGTACATTTTATCATGCTACAATCTTTAGCAAAGTTGTTGCACATGAGCCGACGAAGGTTTCTTAGTTGGTATGAAGAAATTTCGACAGGTGGCGCCACTGAAATTTACTCAAAGTCAATTTAATCGTATGCTGTACATTTAATCATGCTATAATCTTCAGCAAAGTTGTTACGGATAAGCCGAAGAAGGTTTATGAATTGGAATGAGCAAAGTCCGACAGGTGGCGCCACAGAAAATTACTCAAAGTGAATTAAATCGAAAACTGTGCATTTGATCATATTATAATCATAAGAAAAGTTGTTACGAATAAGCAGACAAAGGTTTCTTATATGGTATGAACAACTTCAGGTAGCGCCACTGCAAACTACTCAGAATGAATTAAATCGTAAACTGTGCATTTGATAAGACTATAATCTTTAGCAAAGTTGTTGCGCATGAGTCGACGGAGGTTTCTGTTGATATGAATAATTTCCAAAACTATTCAAAATGAGTTAAACTGTAAACTATGCAAACTATGTGTTGGTCGGACAAAATAAATCAAATAATTCAAAATTAACTGAATATTTCTACAATGCCTTTCCTCTAAATTTATTTTAGCACTTTATAATATAAAATATATAAAAACTTTAAAATTTTCCTCAAAATGCTTATCATAAAGCTCCGAGCAAGGCTCGGTCAACCAGAAACCTCCGTCGACTCATGCGCAACAACTTTGCTAAAGATTATAGTCTGATCGAATGCACAGTTTACGACTTAATTCATTTTGAGCAGTTTGCGGTGGCGCCACCTGAAGTTGTTCATAACATATAAGAAAACTTTGTTTGCTTATTCGTAACAACTTTGCTTATGATTATAGCATGATTACTTTGAGTAATTTTCTGTGGCGCCACCTGTCGGACTTTGCTCATTCCAATTCATAAGCCTTCTTCGGCTTATCCGTAACAAATTTGCTGAAGATTATAGCATGATTAAATGTACAGCTTACGATTAAATTGACTTTGAATAAATTTCAGTGGCGCCACCTGTAGAAATTTCTTCATAGCAACTAAAAAGCCTTCGCCGGCTCATGCGCTACAACTTTGCTAAAGATTGTAGCATGATTAAATGTACAGATTACGATTAAATTGACTTTGAATAAATTTCAGTGGCGCCACCTGTAGAAATTTCTTCATAGCAACTAAAAAGCCTTCGCCGGCTCATGAGCTACAACTTTGCTAAAGATCATAGCATGATCAAATTTACATTTTACGATTTAATTAATTTTTAGTAATTTTCAGTGGCGCCATCTGTCGGAAATTAGTCTTATCAGCTTAAAAACCTTCGCCGGCTTATCCGCAACATCTTCGCTAAAGAACATAGCATGATCAAATTCACAGTTTACTATTCTATAAAGAACATACTACAGACAAACATTCATTTGTTTAAAATAATACTAATTTTCCCCCTTTTCATTCCCTAATTTCTAAAAGTTCCATATGCATATTTGGTACTTTTTTGGTGCCAATTGAATTCGGTACATTTTTTAAAACGCATTTAACATAATGTATAATGTTCCTATTCATATTACTTTGGAGATGTTAAGTTATCATTTTATCCCTTTTTACCCATTTTGACTCCAAAATCAAAAAAGTACCAAATACGTGTTTCATGTTTCTTTTACATCTATTGATTGCAGTACCAAGTTTTTTTCTATATTCTTTAGTTTAAAATATAAGAGTGGGTTCAAAAGGTACCAAAAAAACTATTTTCACCCTTTTTTACCCCCTATCGGACATAGTTTCAAAAAAGTACCAAGCACCTGTCCGCTTATTTTCATAGCTGTTTAAAACGTAATTTTAATTTTGTTTCTATACCTATTACTTTAGGAGATATAGTGTTTTCGATTTTTTCCCCTTTTTACCCGTTTTTACCCTCTTAGAGGCAAATGTTCCAAAAGTCCCTTCTTCTTCGACCTATACATCAAAAAGGATACCCAGCTAAAACATGTGTGAGTGATTTTGACATATGTTTTTATGCAGCTGGCAGATAAATGACATAATGGGACGCAATTTTATATTAAAGTGTTTATCGTTATCGTTCGCATTTGTTTTCGTTCGACTTGTCGTACTGAAAACTTTTAATTGGGACGCAAATAGCTGTTTTTTTGTTGAGAATGCGAACGATCGAAAACGTTCGATATCGTGGGATAGGCTGTAAATGTTGCTTATATGAAGGTTCAAATAAAATTAGATTTGTTCAAAAATCAATTCTTGCGATCAACTTATATAGACGCAAATTGTCAAAAGTCATTTAAATCGGTTGTAGGGTATTTATACTCAGACAAACTTTACCAAATACAAAACATTTAGTCGGTACTTATGAAACGATGCGATGACGTTATCATTAACAATTTGATAAAGCTTTTGGCGCTCCCCACTCAAAAACAGAGAAACCTAAATAAAGAGAATGAGAGAACATAAGACAGTTGTAAACAAGCTACCGAATGTTATTGTAAATGTCTGGCTGGATCATTAAGAACTACTACAATTCTGTGAAGGCCGGTGTTTTTTTGGGTTATATCTGCTTTTTCTCGTCTAATAAAACATCAAAAATCTAATGAATATCATAAACTGACAAAGAGGTGTAATCAAAAAACCTCTCCAGAAGAGCATTTAGGTATTGGAAGAGTGTTCAAATTAAGTTTTTGGTTCGAGAGTTATTATGAGACATGGGAGGGAATTTGAAACATTTCAAGTGTTTTTTTTTGTGGTTTGTTTATTTTTTAAAATGTTTTGTATATTATTTTAGTCTAATTCTAAACGTGAACGTGTGTTAAGCATTTGTTTGAAAACCGATCATTTCGATATAATAAAATTCAAATAAAATGTTTAAAATTAAAATAAAATATTAACCTTTTAACATAAAACCCGTATTTTAGTGAATACGTCAGAAGTATGGAAATAATATTATAAAATTTTGATAACGTGGGAGATTTGTGACAAAAAAAGAGTGATTTAATAACAAATAATAAATTTAAATAACTAAAAAAAAAGAAATTACAACTAAAATGTTTATAAAAAAATTTGATGAAAAATCTTGAATTTAAACAAATAATTTTAAAAATCTAAAATTTCAAATAAATTATTTTATAAAGTGGAAATGTGGTTTTGGGTCATTTAAATCCAAAACAAAGCAGCCACTGACCCTTAACATAAAAAGCAAAAAAAAACATCTGTTATGTTAAATCTAACGGTCTACGATTTCAAAAATTTAACATAGATACGGATCAAGTCGAAACGAATCAACTCAAAATTACGCGAGTGTTGAAATTGTGTTAAATGGAACATTTAAATTATACTTCCGTTGAAATTTTGTATCCAAAGTAATAAAAGCATCTGTTTTTACCCGACAAAACTGTAACAGTTGGGTTCTATTCTATTGGGTTGTTCAAAAAGTAATTTCGTGTTTTTTTTAATAAAAATTAAAAACATATAGAAAGATATTTCTACTGAAAATTTTTCTATAGAAAAATATTACTAAAGAAAATTTTTCCATAGAAAAATATTTCTAACGAAAATTGTTTTTATAGAAAAATATTTCTATCGAAAATTTTTCTATCCAAAAATATTTCTATCGAAAATTTTCTGTCTATCGAAAATTTTTCTATAGAAAAATATTTCTATCGAAAATTTGTTTATAGAAAAATATTTCTAAATTTTATAGAAAATTTTTCGATAGAAAAATACTTCTAAATTTTCTAAAATTTTCGATAGAAATATTTTTGTATAGAAACATTTTCGATACAAATATTTTTCTATAGAAAACTTTTCGATAGAAATATTTTTCTATAGAAAACTTTTCGAAAGAAATATTTTTCTATACAAAAATTTTCGATAGAAATATTTTTCTTTAGAAAAATTTTCGATAGAAATATTTTTCTATAGAAAAATTTTTGATAGAAATATTTTTCTATAGAAAAATTTTCGATAGAAATATTTTCGATAGAAAAATTTTCGATAGAAATATTTTTCTATAGAAAAATTTTCGATAGAAATATTTTTCTATAGAAAAATTTTCGATAGAAATATTTTTCTATAGAAAAATTTTCGATAGAAATATTTTTCTATAGAAAAATTTTCGATAGAAATATTTTTCTATAGAAAAATTTTCGATAGAAATATTTTAAAGCTTGGCAAAGCTTTCTATAGAAAAATTTTCGATAGAAATATTTTTCTATAGAAAAATTTTTCTATAGAAAAATTTTCGATAGAATTATTTTTCTATAGAAAAATTTTCGATAGAATTATTTTTCTATAGAAAAATTTTCGATAGAGATATTTTTCTATAGAAAAATTTTCGATAGAAATATTTTTCTATAGAAAAATTTTCGATAGAAATATTTTTCTATAGAAAAATTTTCGATAGAAATATTTTTCTATAGAAAAATTTTCGATAGAAATATTTTTCTATAGAAAAATTTTCGATAGAAATATTTTTCTATAGAAAAATTTTCGATAGAAATATTTTTCTATAGAAAAATTTTCGATAGAAATATTTTTCTATAGAAAAATTTTCGATAGAAATATTTTTCTATAGAAAAATTTTCGATAGAAATATTTTTCTATAGAAAAATTTTCGATAGAAATATTTTTCTATAGAAAAATTTTCGATAGAAATATTTTTCTATAGAAAAATTTTCGATAGAAATATTTTTCTATAGAAAAATTTTCGATAGAAACATTTTTCTATAGAAAAATTTTCGATAGAAACATTTTTCTATAGAAAAATTTTCGATAGAAACATTTTTCTATAGAAAAATTTTCGATAGAAACATTTTTCTATAGAAAAATTTTCGAAAGAAATATTTTTCTATAGAAAAATTTTCGATAGAAATATTTTTCTATGGAAAAATTTTCGATAGAAATATTTTTCTATAGAAAAATTTTCGATAGAAATATTTTTCTATAGAAAAATTTTCGATAGAAATATTTTTCTATAGAAAAATTTTCGATAGAAATATTTTTCTATAGAAAAATTTTCGATAGAAATATTTTTCTATAGAAAAATTTTCGATAGAAATATTTTTCTATAGAAAAATTTTCGATAGAAATATTTTTCTATAGAAAAATTTTCGATAGAAATATTTTTCTATAGAAAAATTTTCGATAGAAATATTTTTCTATAGAAAAATTTTCGATAGAAATATTTTTCTATAGAAAAATATATCTATCGAAAATTATTTCTATCGAAAATGAAGTCAGGTTCGAAAAAATACAAAAAAATATTTTCTAGAAAAAAAAACGAAATTACTTTTCGAACAACCCACTAAACAAAATGTAACAGCAACAGTTTTCAATTCTAAGTGTAACTGGATGGTTACAAAATAACAGACATTTTGTGTTTTTTTTTTATATGTAAAAAGTAGAAAAACAACCGACATCAAAACAGCAATAAAGTGTTCGTTAAAACCTCCATCTAAAAAAATTTTAAATCTAAATTTTTGAAACCATTAACAAAAATAATTAATTCTATCTTCCTCATTAAAGTAATTCTCTTCTTTTTTGTTATAAAATAGCACGTTTTTTTCTTTTTCAACTAAAAAAAAAAACAAAACAACTTTTGTAAAATAGAAAGAAATATTAGAAAAAAAACAAAATTTTTTAAGTTCCAGTTTTAGTTAAACGTTTATTTTACCTTCAAATTTCTTTTATAACAAAATTCTACCACCAGAAAGAAAACCACTGCTTTTTTGTATATCTTTTCTATTAAATACTTGAAGCCAAAAAAAAAAAATTATAAATAAATTAATATTAAACAGCCGATAGAAAACAAAAAAATATTTAAACATGTATTCAGCCGGTAATTAATTCAGTTTTTTTATAAATAATTTATTGTTCATTGATTGTTTCATTTTAATTTTAAAAAATATATAAAATTGAATATTTGTATATTTGTATGTAAAATAAGTGTATTTATCTATGAATATATTTTTAAAGTTATTTTTATCATTTACTTTATTTTTTGCATTATCTTATTTGGAAATTTTAATAATCTATTAGTTGCCTTTAATTGTGTGCTTATATGGTATTAGTTACAGTTGTGGTGATGATAGTAGCAAATTTGAAAGTTTTGTTACTTTTAATTTGATACAAATAATGGAAATTGCAAGAACAATAAACAGAAAACTTGTCCAAGTCTAAAGAATTTGCAACAACGATAGCAAAATTTCAAAGACTTATTTTAAAAACCAATATTTTTGAAAAATTTTCTATAAAATTAAAAATGTTTATCAATTGTAACTTTTTTATGACGTATTTCTTTTTTAACTTTATAAAAACATTAATCTAATGCAAATTAAAAAGTTTGCTACTTTTATCACCACAACTGTACCACACTAATTTCACATCTAAGCTTTGAATTCTATAAATTACCTCATCGCATTTATTGTTACTAGAGTAGTTCTTAAAAAAAAGTTCTTATTTAATACCATTTATTTAGTACACTTTTGTTTTTTATTTCAATCAAAAGATTACACTGGTCAACAACAAAACAATAGTTTGAAGTTAAACCAAAGTTGTAATACCCACCATAGAGCGGTTCGCTTTTCATACAAAAAAAAGTTGTGTCAGTCACCCCCTAGGATTTAAGATAATGTTGAAACAAATCTAAAAAAAAATATTTTTTACCACGCCACTGTAAGGTTCTGTAAGGGCAACATTTCTCTCTTTGATATCTGTCTGTCTGTCTGTCTGTCTGTCTGTCTGTCTGTCTGTCTGTCTGTCTGTCTGTCTGTTTGTCTGTCTGTCTGACTGACTGTCTGTCTGTTTGTCCGTCTGTCTGTCTGTCTGTCTGTCTGTCTGTCTGTCTGTCTGTCTGTCTGTCTGTCTGTCTGTCTGTCTGTCCGTCCGTCTGTCTGTCTGTCTGTCTGTCTGTCTGTCTGTCTGTCTGTCTGTCTGTCTGTCTGTCTGTCTGTCTGTCTGTCTGTCTGTCTGTCTGTCCGTCTGCCTATCCGTCTGTCTGTCTGTCTGTCTGTCTGTCTGTCTGTTTGTCTGTTTGTCTGTTTGTCTGTTTGTCTGTTTGTCTGTCTGTCTGTCTGTCTGTCTGTCTGTCTGTTTGTCTGTCTGTCTGTCTGTCTGTCTGTCTGTCTGTCTGTCTGTCTGTCTGTCTGTCTGTCTGTCTGTCTGTCTGTTTGTCTGTCTGTCTGTCTGTCTGTCTGTCTGTCCGTCTGCCTATCCGTCTGTCTGTCTGTCTGTCTGTTTGTCTGTCTGTCTGTCTGTCTGTCTGTCTGTCTGTCTGTCTGTCTGTCTGTCTGTCTGTCTGTCTGTCTGTCTGTCTGTCCGTCTGTCTGTCTGTCTGTCTGTCTGTCTGTCTGTCTGTCTGTCTGTCTGTCTGTCTGTCTGTCTGTCTGTCTGTCTGTCCGTCTGTCTGTCTGTCTGTCTGTCTGTCTGTCTGTCTGTCTGTCTGTCTGTCTGTCTGTCTGTCTGTCTGTCTGTCTGTCTGTCTCCCTGTCCTGTCTGTCTGTCTGTCTGTCTGTCTGTCTGTCTGTCTGTCTGTCTGTTTGTCTGTTTGTCTGTTTGTCTGTTTGTCTGTCTGTCTGTCTGTCTGTCTGTCTGTCTGTCTGTCTGTCTGTCTGTCTGTCTGTCTGTCTGTCTGTCTGTCTGTCTGTCTGTCTGTCTGTCCGTCTGTCTGTCTCCCTGTCCTGTCCTGTCTGTCTGTCTGTCTGTCTGTCTGTCTGTCTGTCTGTCTGTCTGTCTGTCTGTCTGTCCGTCTGTCTGTCTGCCTCCCTGTCCTGTCTGCCTGTCTGTTGAAAGCACGATAACGCCTAAACTAAAGGAGCTAAGTCACTGAAACTTGGTAGAGATATTATTCATTTCTTGAAAATGTTTATACCCACCATCAAAAGGAATGGGAGGTATATTGAGATTGTCATTCCGTTTATAATTTCCATAATATTGTCTCAAAAAACAAAATTGAAGTATATTCTGAATTCTTATGAAATTCTAAGACGATTGAGCGATGTCCGTCTGTTGTCGGCACGATAAAACCTTAACGAAAGGATAAAGGTCTCTGAAATTTGGCATAAATATTTTTCATTTCTTGGAAAATTTTGGTATTGAAACCGTTCAAAATCGGTTCACATTTGACCATAGCTCCTGTATAACCTTGTCTAGGCTAATTATTTGCTAATAAATGACAAATTATAATAGCTATGATGATAAATAATTTGGTATATAGAAGTTTTACATAAGTCCTAGACACATAAAATTTCATCCAAATCGGTTCACATTTAACCATAGCTCCCATACAAAAAACTTACGGAAACAGTCTTAATTCCACCAAAAATACACATAAATGCCAACAAATTATAAACTGTAATAGCCTTGGCCACTAAATTTAGCACAAGGAATGGTGACAATCAGTCACCATTTGGCCATGGCTCCCATATAAAAAACATACGGAAACACCAAAATACAAACGGACATAAGCCCCCTTTTTATGTCCATCTGTCTGTCAGATAAAAGCGCGATAGCGCCTTACCGGAAAGAGCTAGAGGAAGAAAATTTTACAAAAGTATTTTTGATATCTTGAAAAAGTTGTACATTGAAAATGGGCGAAATCGGTTCAAATTTAGTTAGAGCTCCCATATAACCCCGCCCCGGGAATCACATTAAATGAATACAATTGTAATAGCTATGATGACTAAATTTAGAACAGTGAAGTTTTATGCACCTATTGGTCAGTATATCAAGTTTTATAGGAATCGGCCCATATTTGACCATAGCTTTCATATAAAAAACACTCCCGGAAACCAAAAATTGTAGCAAAGGCCAATTCAAAGCTATTAAATTAGAAACTATGATAGCTATGGCCACTTAATTTTGCAAGAATAAACTCTATATATATACCAGCCAGTGTGTAAAATTTTGTTATAATTGGTTAACATTTGGCTACAATTTTTATATGTATAACATCCCCCTTTTATATCTACAATCAAAAATATTCAGAGGTACAAGCAGCACATTAAGATTATGTATATGGTAGATGCATTAGGCGCTCCTAACAAAATATATGGACCAGTAGTATTACTATCAACTTCTTTATCCTAACTAAATATTAAGCTAAACGAAAAGTATTTAACAACTTATTAATGTAAAACCATACCCGATTATGATAACGAATTTTGTTCAAAGTAAATAAATACTAGGGAAACCAATTACATACTTTTGAATGTTGAACTATAAAGCTACTACAACCGAAGTTATTACAAATATTTTATTAATTAGCGTAACAACTTTCTTTCAATTTGGTCCACGTTTTGAATTTGCCGCACCCTCGTAGATATATGAGATATGTTTCTAAATTCAATACAACTTGATGGTGGGTATATAAGATTCGGCAGAGCCGAATATAACACTCTTACTTGTTTTTTATACCCTTCACCACCATAGGTGGAAAGGGTAAATTGGGTTTGTGCTGATGTTTGTAACGCATAGAAATATTGGTCTGAGACCCACCTTTTAGTATACCAATCGACTTAGAATCACACCTGAGTTGTTTTAACGATGTCCGTCCGGCTTTGCTGGCTGGCCGGTTATCCATGTAAGCTTTTTATCACTCTACAGGTCGTAATTTTGAAGATAATTTGATGAAATTTGGCACAGGTTTATATTTTTGTCCAAGGACGATCCCTATACTTTTTGGACGAAATCGGATTACTATTTTGGCTACCTCCCATAGGGATGCCTTCCAGGAATAGAGTTTTTGGTCCTTTACAGCCACAAATTTAGTTGTATTTTAATAATATTCAGCACAAATATTGCTTATCATAACCTTAATCAGTGTTCCTAATTTTGTAGAAATTGGCCCATGTTTTACCGTACCTCCCATACAAGACTCATTCTCAAAAGACGTTTATATACACACAAAAGCAAAAAAAAAGTTAATAACTCTATCGATAAATGCATTTAATTACTTAAACTTTGCACAGGTAAATATTTTGTAAATATGAACCAATAATCAAAATTTAGTAACAATCGGTCCACAATTGACCCTAGCTCCCATATCAGGCCCTTAGCCGGAAATGATATAAATCTCGAAATTTTGAAAAAATAGCACATAGTATATGTATGTATGTATGTAAATAAGACTTAAGGAAAACTTGTTTAATTGTTGGTCCATATTTGACCTTAGTAGTGAAGGGCTTGACCGACAATAGCTTTTCTTACTTGTTTTTTGTTTGCCTTTTTTTCTTTCAGTTTTTTTGTGATTTTTATTTTTAAGATGAAGTTTTTCATTTTGTAAATTCACAATTTTTATTCTCTATGACTAGGGCTACAACTTTGCCTCAAAAAGTGATTTTAAATTCCGAACGGTTTGCAAGATATGTGACTGAAAAAATTATCATTTTTTTGAAAAAATTCCACCTAAGCCCCAAATCTGTGCGGGCCCCTAAAAAAATTTGAGGATAAGATTGGGCAAAACTGGGAGACACGGTTGTTTTTATATTTGATCACGTAGCAGTGTCCGTTCAGGGTTATTTTTCCATGACTTTAAAAACTTACTCACAGTGTTATCAAACGCAATTAATTTTCTAAACACAAAATAGTATAACCATATTTGTCGAAAAATTTTTGCACATACATGAGTGCTTACAGTCAGTCAAGTCGATGAAAATGGAAATGTTTGCTATAAATATTCAGACACATTTGTAGTATATTTAAACATTAGAATATTAAAAAAAAAAAAATAATTAGTAAACATACAATAAACATAAACATCTTATTACAAATTGAGTCCTATATTTCAAGCTTCCACAGTAAAACGCACTTTGTTCATTAAAAACAACTTATTTGCAATGATAATTTGCAGTGAAAATTATTTATTTATAAAAGAACACTTAAAAGCTTACAAATGTATTCACCTAAATTTTTAATAATAACCCACATGATCAAAGATTTAGAAGAGTAGTCTACTCTTTAAATTGCGATTTTATACTAAAATACTTTGTTTGATAAAAATAAAAAGTTTTGAAAAAACTTTGATAAATTGGGTTAGACATTTTCTATTCATACAAAAAATCTTATCAAAATGCTTTTTGAAATATATATTTCTTATCAAAGCATATTAATAAAAGCTACAAATCGTATGCAATTATATGCATAATTACATGTATTTAATGCAAGGTTAAACAAGTAAGAGTGTTATATTCGGCAGTGCCGAATCTAAGATACCCAACATCAAATGATGTTAAATATAGAAACATATCCCAAATTTTAAAAAATTTGTTACGCTAGTTGGTATTGTTGGTAAAATCTTTGCATTAAATTCAGTCGCAGTAGCTTTATAGTTCAATATTTAAAAGTATCTAAGCGGTTTCCCTAGTATTTATTAGGCACAAAATTTGATCTCATAACCGGGTATAGTTTTACATTTATAAGCTGTTAAATACTTTTAGCTGTGCTTAATAAGTAGTTAGGCAAAACTCGTTGATAGTAATACGGCAGGTCCATATATTTTGTCAAGACTTCCTAATGCATCCATTGTATATAAAGTCTGGACTTAACATTGATTGGTAGTTATCTTCGTAGGTACAATCTTAATATATAAGTTTATTGCACCATAGAGTGGTTACAAAAAAGGGTTGAGTCAGTCAAATATCGCCCTTTTGTATTGTTAACTGTGTGACCATATTTAGTCCAATCATAATATCGGGTGTTTTTAATTGAGGTATAGAACTTTAAGTTGGCATCACTTTTTTAACTGGCGGCCATTTTGTCAGCTGTCAAGTGATTAATATTTAGTTTGGTTTGCCATTTCATCATGAACAGGTTGACAAAAGAACAACGCTTGCAAATCGTGCTAATTTATTTCGAAAATAATGGTTCAGTTCGCGAAGTTTACCGCAAGCTCCGTCCATTTTATGGTCGACATAATCGTCCATCAGAGCAATTAATTCCGTTAACCATGGATCGTTTTCGCACTACGTTTACTCTATGTGATAATACGCATCCGCAGCGACGTCGAACAGTGCGCACCGAAGAAACAATTGCCGCTGTAGAGCAAAGTGTCGAAGAGGACCCGAATGAATCGATTCGCCACCGTGCACAGCAATTGGAGCTTTATCCATCAACTTTATGGAAGATTTTGCGCAAAGATCTTGGCTTGCGACCTTACAAAATCCAGCTTGTGCAAGAATTAAAGCCGCGAGACCATGCAATGCGGCTCATTTTGGTTGAATGGCTACGTCAACAAGCAAAATTGCCGCATTTGGAGTGAAGAGAATCCACATGAGACCCTTGAGACGCCATTACATCCACAACAACTGACAGTTTGGTGTGCTCTATGGGCTGGTGGAGTCATTGGGCCATACTTCTTCCGAAATAATGCTGGAGAGTCAGTTACCATAAATGGAGACCGGTATAGAGCCATGATAACCGACTATTTTGTTCCCCAATTCGATGGCATGAATGTGGATGAGTTGTGGTTCCAACAAGACGGCGCTACATGCCACACAGCGCACGTCACAATTGATTTATTGAAGGAAACATTCGATGAGCGCATAATTTCGCGGAATGGACCTGTCAATTGGCCACCAAGATCGTGCGACTTGACACCACTGGATTATTTTCTTTGGGGATATGTGAAGTCGCTCGTCTACGCCAACAAACCAGAAACGTTAGGGGACTTGGAAGCCAACATTCGTGGCGGATATGTGAAGTCGCTCGTCTACGCCAACAAACCAGAAACCTTAGGGGACTTGGAAGCCAACATTCGTGGCGTTATTGCCAACATACGGCCCCATATGCTCGAAAAAGTAGTTGAAAATTGGACCTGTAGAATTGGCTTTATTCGAGCCAGCCGCGGCGGCTACATGCCCGAAATCATATTTAAACATCAATGGCATAAAATTATCCTTCCAATAAAGCCAAATTGATGGACATTAAAACGATTTTCTTGTGCTTATTTCAATTCGAAGTTCTATACCTCTAAAAAAACGCCCATTACTATATATATATACAGCCCTTTAAGTATTTTGTACACTGTCTCGCAATTTTAAGTACGATCATAACATTTTGTATATCGGTGTTCACGGCTCTGTAAAGGCTATATTTCTCTCTTTAATAGTTTTTTACTACCACGTCAATTTCTAGACATAATTTTTTAAAATTCCATTCGTACCCTAGTCGAATCGAGTACAAATCTAGTTTTTAAAAGTTATGACTATAAACTGACGTACTACCACGTCAGTTTATCAAACTATCAAAGAGGTAAATGTAGCACTTACAGAGCCGCGTAAGGGCTCTGTAAGGTCCCTGTAAAATGTTATGATTGGACTTAAAATGACTACACAGTGAAAATACTATAAGGGCGGTATTTACAGGCATGATTAAAAATAAAAACGTTTTTATAATTATTTTTACATTATCTTTAATCCTAGGGGGTGACTGACACACCGTTTTTTTGTATGGAAGGCGAACCGCTCTATTGTACCTTCAAATATTTTTCATTGTAGATATGTAAAGGAGATGTTATGCAGGAGATGCATAGAAATTGTAGGTAAATAGTGACCGATTGTCACTAGCTGGTATTTATATAAAGCATATTTATACAAAATTTAGTGGCAAATCCGAAAAACATTAAACCAAAGACAAAATTTGAAAACCGTCAAAATCACGTATTTGTGTTTATGGGAAAATGTACCTTATATTGATCCTTTAGAATATTTAATGAATACAATTTTTGATTGTTCTCTTCGCGAATGGTAGGTCTTTATTTGCACCCATCTCAAACTTTTATAAATTGTTTAAAATAATAGGATTTTTTAAAAGTTTATAAAAATCGCAAAAACATCCGTTTAGGTGTCAAGTTTCAGTTGGGGCTTAAAGTCTGCTTAATTGTGTACCATAAGATGCAAAAGACCCCATCAAAAGTAATTGGAGTGATATAAATAACGTCAAGTAAAAAAGGGTTTTTTTTTATTTGACTTGTGCTTTTGTTTTTTTATTTGACTAATTAATGTATTTCGACGTTTTGTGAAAAAATAAATTGTGACCAAGAATCGTATTTTTAACCGCGAACATGAAAAGGAAGAAGACGAAATTCGTTAACAAATAACACCAGTAGGATCACTGATTTACAAACCTTTAAAAAAAATGTGAAATATGAATTTTTCCTAATAAAAAACATTCAAGTAAAAACTGTATCGTCCGTCACATAGCGTCCGCAACAGTTCATTTATGGATTTTTGGCGCAACTGGAAACCTTAAAATATTTTATGAAAGCTGTTTTGTAACCCTCTGATTTTCCTCTATCTTTAATGTATTTACAATTTTTTTATTACTTTGACCGATTCAATAAAAATTACAAAAACACGTGTTGAAAAAAAGTCACTTTCATTTTTTGTAGCGTCCGTTACATCGCTTTAAAAGCGAATATCTTTTTCCCCCAAAAAAAATTTGGAAATTAACAAATGCCATTCGAGAGCGCAATCGATGGGCTATAATTCTCCGAAATCTGTGTAAAGATATCTCGTGTAAAACGACAATGGTATCGTGCGTCACGCAGGATTTGCCCATATCTGTCATAGTATATAATTGAATAGCTTTTAACTGGCGTTAAGTCGATGGATGATGAGTCCAAAGACAAGAGCCACTTTTGTAAATCGAGTCGCTCGATCCGAAACAGACACCCGCTAACATGTTGAACAGACGCTACAGTTCCGTACTTTACATAGTACAATTATCAATTATCTAGAATCCCACTCGGGTTATTCACCGCATCTTCAACTAGGTTGCTCAGGTTTCCAGGATGTACCACTAGGAGGTGTGAGTAGGAATTGAATACAGTTATTACCTGTTAGCAGGAAACCCAGGCAACAACTGCATCCCATTTACATCCCAAGAGGCCCTATGCTCCACTGGGAGTCAAGGATAACAGAAGAAGAGAAGTGTTTTGTATGGGAGCTTGTAAATATGAACCGATTAAGATTAAATTGTACATTCTGCCTAGTGCTTATATAAAACTCAAATACAACTTTATACTAAATTTTATCATCATAAGTGTTATAATTTGTCGTTAGCAAATAAGCTATTATGCGACTTTGTATAGAGTTATGGTTAAAGTTTCAGTGACAGTCAGACAGACAGACATATAGACAGTCAAAAAGACAGACAGAAACAGAGACATGCAGACAGAAAATGATAAAAAATGTTCAATCATTATTTCTTGCAGACATATAAAAAATTTACGGAAAAGTCCATCCAACCATGTCCGTCTGTTCTTTTACTGAAATCAAGTTCGTGGACTTCCCAAAGAGTAGCCAGTCCGTCCGGCTGTCTGGTTATTAGAGTGTCCTTTGTATGGAAAAAATTAAACTTTGCCACACAGAAAGGCCTACTCCCTATTTTTTTTAAATTGACACTAATAACCCAAGTGCAAAGTTTCATTTAGATCGCATATCGAGAATGCTTGCCGACTTGATGTCAAAGTTTGAATATGCCATTTATATGTTAAAAATAAGAGGTTTCTATAAATGTTTGAAAAAAAATTTCCACTCAGAATACATTTTCAGAAAAGCATTTAAAAGCAATGTGTTAAAAACTAAACGGACTTTCCAACGAAGTATATAACCTTAAAATCGGTTAAAAACTTTAATAATTATTAAGGATTTTCCAAAATATTCTATGTTCTCCTGCAATAAAAAAATATAATTATTAAACAATTTTAAAACACTTTACAAGTGCTACTTTTTTGAGACCTTAAGATATTTATACCCTTCACCACAATAGGTGGAAAGGGTATTATAAGTTTGTGCTGATGTTTGTAACGCATAGAAATATTTGTCTTAGACCCACCTTTTAGTATACCAATAGGCTTAGAATCACTTTCTGAGTCGATTTAGCGATGTCCGTCCGTCCGTCCGTCTGGCTGGCTGGCTGGACCCCCATGTAAACCTTGTAATCAAACTACAGGTCGCAATTCTAAAGATAATTTGATGAAATTTGGCACAGATCATTTTTTTGATAATGGGACCATGGCTATTGAAATTGGTCAAAATCGGTCCATTATTTATGGTACCTCCCATAGGTCCCACTTCCCGGAATTGCTATATTGGCCTCAAATATCAATATTTTTTCATGAAATTTAAAACAAATACTGCTTATGTCAACTAAAATCACTGTACCAAATTTTGTTGAAATCGGTTCACATTTGACCATAGCTCCCATACAAATTCTTCTTTAAAAACGCACTAAATGAGACAAAAAATCACTAAAACGCTCGTAAATCTAAAGATAATGGAAATTTTGAGTCTATTTTTTGCATACATAATTTTTGTAACAACTGTAATCAATCTGCCAAATTTCGAGATAATCGGTTCACATTTGACCCTAGCTCTCATATAAGTCCAAATGACGGAAACAGGTTGAATATATAAGTTTTGAGAAAATTTTTGTATGATGGCAAAATTTAGCAAATATTTGTCTTTACACAGGAAAAATAACACCTTTGACCTTAGTGGTGAAGGGTATCGTATGGTCGGCTTGACCGACTATAGCGCTTTCTTACTTGTTAAATATGCATTTTGGTTACAAAAGGCTAACATTAGGTCTCTTTGCATAGGACGAAAGAAGGATTTTTATCATAATGTTTTCAAAACTCCTTTTTTGTTCTTTTCAATAGTTTGTTACACGAATTCGAAAAATATATTAAAAAAGTTCCAGAGTATTAATTAGAACACCATGCAGATTAGGCCGATATCTTTAATTGCTTGGCCTTTAAAACAAGGGATTTCGACAAAAACCCAATTTTTCATCAAAGTTATAAAAAAAGAGTAAATTGTTATATATTAACTATTTTTATAAGCAAAACTTAAAGTATTATTGCTGCAATGGATAGAAATATATAATAGAAATTTGTTTGAAATCGGGTGTATTAACCCTTTTTATTACCAGGATCAAAAGCAAAATTTTTTAATTACTTACTTTATTCAAAAAATGTTGTAAAAATAACAAGTTTTTCATATTATAATGAAAATTCAAAAACTCGTTGAAAGGCGTCTTAAATTACATTTTTATGCAAATTAACCTTTGCATACCCATAGGTTTAACATGGTTACAGTTTTAAACTTTCAAAGAACTTATTAAATATGTGTAATATGAGTGCTAAAATATACTTCCAGAAGCTTTTTTCTGTCATATTTTTTGTAAGAAATTAACCCTCAATTTACCAGGGGATCTATTTTCTATAATACAAAACGGCATTACCATGTATATTATCATAAAAGTCTTTATAATGATTAATTTGTTATAAATCGAATCATAAGTAGATGGAATATCGCGACCAATAAAGTCTCATTTGATATACATTTGACCAGAGTAAAAAATATATTGAACACCTTCATTCTAGTTTTTGTTTGTTAATAATTTTTTTCATTAATTAAAAAATTTTATTTTTGAAGAAAATTGCATTAATTTTAAAAAACTTTAAGACATTTTTATTTATCAAAATTTATGTTTTGCATGCAAATTTTTAAAGCACTAAAACTCTTTTTTAATTACTAACTCATATTTTTGAAATTCCCTTTTAAATATCTTGAAATAATCGTATTCTCTTTTCCATTACAGTACGAACACACGATTACGACTATCCCGAATCCGAAATGGATGATCGCGAAAGTTTATATTTTGATACAATCTCCTTAGCCGACTCTGAGGCAGCAGCAGCCGCTGCTGCTCATCGAAAATCTTTATCACAATCCCGCAATACAATATATCATTCAGCAGTAGATTTGGCGGATGATGAAACTCCAGCACGTCGTTCCGGTAGTATGCGTGAAAATGGTCACCGAGCCAGACCAACATGGAATCCAAATTATCGACATTCCTCACCACTCGATCAATATTTACCGCCCAACATGAATGGTTCAGCAGGTGGAGGAGGAGGAGGTGGAGGACTGGCAGGTGTAGGGGGAGCAGGAGGAGGTATGATGATGATGATGGGTGACTACGCAGACAGTGTATTGGCAGCACAGGTAATGGCTCAACAGAATGGTCGTGCTAATTATAGTGGTGGTATTGTTGGTGCCGGTGATACCTCACTGCAAATGGCCCATGATATGGAGGTCTCTAGGCGTCTCTTACAGAATAGTACACAGACTAGTAAAGATAAGAAATTGCCAATTACGTACTCCCAGTGGAAATTTAGGGTAAAGATTTACTACAAATTAAATTTTAACAAAAACAAGTAAGAGTGGTATATTCGGCTTTGCCGAATCTTGGATACCCTTCACCAATAGTGTTTCAAAAGTAAAATACAAAATCGTATGAATATATTGATAATTATATAGTTTCTGATTACTGACTTAGTTGAGCCCCACACAAATGCTTCATATGTATATAAATTTTCTTTTGTTCATACTAAATGTAATTCCTAGCAATATTTGGTTATACTAGTACAAGGTGGCGCAAAAGTAATCCTCCTATCAGAAAATGCTCTAAATTTTGCGATTGGCCCCTAATGTCAATTCTGTTTTGGCATTTGTGTAGTAAACACTTGCAAAATACACGTTAATAAACAATGTTACTCTACACTGCTCCAGAACGCGGAATATTGGTGACTATTTATTTGGCCAATAATCGGTCGGTGACTTTGGCACAACGTGAGTTTCGTCGCAGATTTCCTAGCCGTCCAACGCCTACTGGTGAAATACTGCTCGCCACGAAGAGACTGGCACAACACGAGATGCTGCCAGGCGTGGCAGACCCCGTAGTCGCCGTTCTGCAGAGAATATTGCTGCTGTAGCCGAGGATGTCATGGAAGCGCCGTCGACATCGATCAGACGACGTGCCACGCAAATGCGTATCAGTCAACGGTCTTTACAGCGAATTTTGGTAAAAAATTTGAAGATGTTTCCGTACAAAGTCCAGACGGTGCATCAGCTGTTAGCTGCTGACCGCCAATCGCGTCTAACATACGCTCAAGCCATCCTTAATCACCACCAAGAGGAAGACGATTTTTCATTAAAAATAATCATGAGTGATGAGGCCCATTTCCATCTTACCGGGTACGTAAATAAGCAAAATTTACGTGAAAATCCGCGTGTAACCCACGAAGAGCTATTACACCCGCTCAAAGTCATTGTATGGTGTGCTTTTTTCCCTGGAGGAGTCATCGGACCTTTTTTATTCAAAGACGTAGCGGGCCAAACGGTTACTGTGAATGGTGAGCGCTACAGAGCAATGATTAACGAGTTCCGTTTGCCGCAACTTGATGAATTGGGATTGGAAAACATGTGGTCCCAACAGGATGGTGCAACGGCATACACAGCACGTGCCACAACCGATATGCTGAAGGATGCATTTCCCGGGCGCCTAATCTTCCGTTTTGGCGATTTGCACTGGCCAGCAAGATCGCCTGATTTGACCGCTGCAGACTTCTTTTTGTAGGGCTTTTTGAAGTCGCGGGTTTATGTCAACAATCCTCAGACTCTTGCAGCTCTTAAAGACAATATCCGTCAAGAATGTGAGGACCTATCGCCGGAAGTTTTGGCCAAAGTGATGTAAAATGCTATAAAAAGGGCTCAAATGACAATCAACTCTGGCCGGAAAACGAAAAGCTTTTCGGTGGCGTCATCATCTAGAATAGTTAGGTTGGGCAGGTGGCTGATGTATAAGGCAGCGTCACTTGGATTCTAAAGTTGGATAGACCCGATAAACCATGCAGAAAAGATGCTTCAAAATGTAGATGCCCTTAGATTTGCAAGAGTACATCGATTTGATGAAGATTAAGTATTCTGGCACACAACCCAAAAATACAGTGCCCAGTGAGGGTTGCGTACTTTAATTCATACGAATTATCCAATTATTAAAGGTTAATGATTAGTTATGTAAAACTCTGAAGTTAGCGGACTGATTTAGGTCAAAGTTTTAACAATGATTGTCAATGTATACAAGCCTTAGAATTATAAGGTATACACTCTTAGTTTTAGATACATGCGTGAAATGTATAGCTAGCTATGAATGGATATCAGCTTTGGCGGAAAATTTATTGAAGATTTACGTATTAATCTGAAGTTAGTTAACTAATTAAGATGAATACTTCAACAATAATATTTGGGATGCATTGTTCTTTCGATCTGTCCGATGGATATGTGGAAAGTTTTGCTCTAGTTCTTTGTGCAATTATAACGTGATTTAATTTATCAGCATTAAAGTGATTCCCGGTCGGGGTTATATGGGAGATAACAGAAAATTTGAACCGAGTTCGCCCATTTTCAAAGCCGAACTTTTCAAGAGATCGCCCTGAATAACGATATTGTACAAGGTCTTTATACTAAATGCCATCATCGTATCTACTATAATAGATAGATAATTATAATTTGTCATTTATTAGCTACTAAGAGATTGCCTTAGGGGAAGTTATACGGGAGCAATAGTCAAACGTGAACGGATTTCTCCCAATTGCAATTAAACAATTTAAATTTTCGTTGATATGTGAGATACATACATACATATGTAGGTTTTGAACGGATATCATATACTTAGCTGCATTTTTGTACTTCCTAGGAAGATTACCTATAATTTGATATATAATACATACTCAAATGTAATCATAAAGTTCAAAAGTCAGACATAGAATTAAGATAAATGCAGTGTGTCTGTCTGCTAAAATCAGATTTGTGGAGCTCCTGGAAGGTATACCCATTTGCATTTTACACAAAATTTTAGGATATCGTCCCACCCTGAGCTCCAAAAACTTGACTACAACAGAAAAAAGGACAGACAGGTAGACGTACGGACGGACAGACAGGTAGACGGACGGACGGACAAACAGACGGACGGACGTCGCGAAATCGATTCTCCTGCCGATTCTGAGACGATCGGTACAACTTGAATGGTATTCATAATCAGATTTGTGGAGTTTATATCAGATTTTAGGAAATCCTCCCACAAAGAACGCTGTCAAATTTCATCACAATCGGTCCATAAACACCTGAGATATCGCTGAAACAATATTTACAAAATGTAAACAAAATTTCTTAGACACGTACTTTGGGCAATTTGCTGTACATCACAAGTAGTGTTTTGGCGGTATCTCAGTTGTTTATGGACCGCTTTTGATAAAATTTTATAATGTGCTTGGCGGGGGAATTTCCTAAAATCTGATATAAAATTTATGTATGTCCGTGCTCCAGGAGGATGGTTTTTCCTATTTCTGCATTTCATTGTTTCAACAAACATTCTCTAACGCGTACTTTGGGCAATTTGCGATACATCAAATTTAGTGTTTTGGCTGTATCTCAGTTGTTTATAGACCGATTTTGCTAACATTTTACAGAGTGCTTTGGGGAACCATTTCCTACAATCTGATATATAATATATTATCACATGTACACCAGAAGTACCTTGTTTCTCTTATTATTTAAAAGTGTGTTTCAATCAAAAATTTTAAAATTTTCGTCTAATTTTTGGTATTTTTTCGATATTTTCGGTGTTTATAAACCGATTTTAATGAAATTTAATAGCGTTCATTGCGGGAGAATTTCCTAAAATCTGGTATATAATTTATGTAGGTCCACCCTCCAGGGGCTTCAGAAACTTGATTTCAACAGACAGACAGACAGACGGACGGACAGACAGACAGACAGACAGACAGACGGACATGGCTTAATCGATTCTCCTCCCGATTCTGAGTCGATCGGTATAATTTTTATGGGGTCTACGATCACTAATAAAAAAATTACAAACGGAATCACAAACTTATAATACCCTTTCACCTATTGGTGAAGGGTATAAAAATATCAATTATTTTACTTCATTTTAATCTATCAATGGTTTTATATTGAGCTTCTATTAGTATAATTTTTGAAACAAAATTTTAAAGAAATATTTACCTACCTTATTGCTTTTGGCCTTTATTACATAAATATTTGTTAAATGGAAAAACACATTTAAAAACACTTCACTTATATTCTTTTTAAAACACTTATACACGTAAAATTATCTATCACTCTATTAAATTGGATTTTTGTGAATTTTGTCTTTATTTACACTCCACCTCTATGTCAGCACCTTTTTATATGATTTACAAAAATCTGCAGTAAAGTTAACAAAAATAACATTTTTTACATATCTATACAATCAGACTCATTAGACAAATATTTGAGCAAAATGAAACATAAAGAGATAAATTTGAATTTTTGATCACATTAAATCTGAACGATAACTTAGAATTTAACTAAGTAGCAAAGACAAAAACCAATCATTTATAAATTATTTCTACCTTGTATATTATACGGTACGTAGATCCATCATTGTTTCAAATTTCATCAAAGTCGGTACATTATTAAGGCGAACCATAAAATACCCCTTGTGATGGGTCACCCTTAACATTTAGCGATATTAAAATTGATGTTGACCAATTCTAAAATCTACTGGATAAGCACACAAAATTTCATAAAAATCGGTCGAGCTATTTCGGAGGAGTTTTTCAACAAACACAGCGGCAAGATAATTTTATATATCATTCTGGTAGCATATGGATTCCGCTCCAAAAGAACTGCTTCGGTTTTGAGAGCGAATCAAGTCAATTTTTTAAATCCTGTTCTAAAGTGAAGGGTATTCCATAAAGGGCTTTCTGTATCGATCGAAACAATTGTTACACAGAGATAGTTAGAAGGTCCCAATGTTAGTCAAAAGAGGAAAGGTTCAACCCACTGCTTTCCTAATAGTTTTTGATCGGTCTTGCAACATTTGGCCGAGCGATGTTATGATGAAAGATTGATTGAATATCTTGTCAAATATTTTGGTCTCAACAGGACCCCTGTGCTCGTCTGGCCCGATTTCTACAGCTCATATTACAAACCACCACTTTTATCCCATCAAATACAGAACATTAGCTCGGCGTCAGTTATATATATTAGCTTTCGGCTAGTATGTAGGTGTTTGACATATGACTTTTTGCACTTTGGGTTATCAAATTTTTAAATTTTTAGCCCCAAAAATCCCCAATCACAAAAAAGTATATTTGCTTCAATTAAATGAAGAGATTGATTTTATTAACATAAAACTAGTTTTGTATGCTTGCAATATATACCATTACATATAAATTCAGAATCATCAAATTCTTGAGAATTACATCAGCTAAACTATATACCAGTCAAATTTGGCTCATCAAATTTTAAGTTTGTATTAGAAAAAGCTGACGGAATTGAAATTGATAGCAAACCTGACCGTGCTTTTAAAATTGAAATTTTGTATGGAATTTAGAAAAATCTGATGAAGAGAACCTACGAGTACGACTATATGAAACCGCACTAACTTTTTCGAACTAAATTTGTTAACATTTCAGTTGTCAGTTGAAATTCTTGACAACTAATTTTGTTATTATTATAATACTCTTATTAAAACTAATATAGTTGAAAACGAAGTTTTGTCAAACTCATAACAAACAAGTAAGAAAGTGCTATAGTCGGTCAAGCCCGACCATACGATACCCTTCACCACTAAGGTCAAAAGTGTTATTTTTTCTGTATAAAGACAAATATTATCTAAAATTTGCCATCATACAAACATTTACTCAAAACTTTTATATTTAAGCTGCTTCCGACATTTGGACTTATATGAGAGCTAGGGTCAAATGTGGACCGATTATCGAAATTTGGCAAATTGATTACAGTTGTTACAAAAATTATGTATATAAAAAATAAACTTAAAAATCCCATTATCTTCAGATTTACGAGCTTTTTAGTGATTTTTGTATCATTTAGTGCGTTTTTAAAGAAAAGTTTGTATGGGAGCTATGGTCAAATGTGGACCGATTTTAACGAAATTTGGTACAGTGATTTTAGTTGACATAAGCAGTATTTGATTTAAATTTCATGAAAAAATATTGATATTTGTGGCCAATATTTGTGGAAGTGGGACCTATGGGAGGTACCATAAATAATGGACCGATTTTGACGAATTTCAATAGCCATGGTCCCATTATCAAAAAAATGATTTGTGCCAAATTTCATCAAATTATCTTAAGAATTGCGATCTATAGTTTGATTACAAGGCTTATATGGGGGTCCAGCCAGCCAGACGGACGGACGGACTGACATCGCTAAGTCGACTCAGAAAGTGATTCTAAGCCTATTGGTATACTAAAACATGGGTCTAAGACTAATATTTCTATGCGTTACATACATCAGCACAAACTTATAATACCTATTCAACCTATGGTGCCATGGCCATGGGGTGTACCCAAAGCGACTGATCAGTTTTTGCGTAATTTTTCGGAAGAAAATTAATCGACGCTCTGGCTGTGTGTGCAGTCTCCAAATCCTACTAAATCCACTTGTGTGAAATGTACAAAAGAATTCCGTAATGACGCGTCGAAAGCTTTTACCGTTATTATTCGTCACCTGACCTTGAGAATTTTCGAAAATAGAAATGGTCCAATTATCTCATCCGTAGATGAGGCACACCAAACAGTTACCTTGGGGTAATGCAAAAGTGTTTGATGTTTCAATCGAGGGTTGCGGGTTTTTCGATATCGGTAACGATAGGTTTGCTTGTTGACGGCCGTTTAAGTGAAAATGAGCCTCGTTGTTCCAAAAAATGGGATTTACAGTGTTAAAACTTTCCAGTATCGTATTCAGTTCATAAACGTTCCAATATCGCATTAGGGCTGTGATTTTCCGTAATGAAGGTCCCGGATTTTTACATAAAGTGCTTTTAATCAGTTCTATGTTTTTGAGAGTCCTTAAAGATTGACTGAGCTCTACCCGTGTGAAGTAGTTGCGCGGAATCTCTGCATCTACGACCGAATTAAATTTACACTCTGTCCACAACGTATTCGCCGAATACCGAACTTTGAACAAAATTGTCGACTAGCAACTACATAAGGATCATTATTCTTAAAAACATGTCTCCGCAGCAAACACACGATGCTCATTGGTATTTGAAAATTAAATTTGTCACCTGTCACCTTGTACATATTTTCCCGTAGTTCCTACGAGGAAAACAATTTATCCATTTTATTTCATCTAATGCTAAGTTTTATATTTCACACCTAGTAAAGCCTGCTTCTAGTAACTCAGTGTCTACCAGTAGCCTCCATTGTAAGTGGGCACATCTCTTCTTCGTTAACCCTACGGGTAGCAGTCAAGTGCTGAACGTGCGATAATATCATGGAGCTTTCTTAGCGTGTGTCCTATCCACATCCACTTGCGTCCTTAATTCTCAAAGGCAATTGGTTTCTGAAATATAAACATAAGGCTATGTTTTTGATTTTGTTTGATCAGAAGATTCGTAAAATTTTCTTTTAGGGATTCGTTTCATGTCTCGCAGCCGTTAGGAAGCAAGGATTTAATACTGTCGTTAAATATTTTGATTAAAGTGCTTCTAGACATAAACGCGGCGAAAAATGCAGCCTACAGGGCAACCCTGCAGTCAGTAGCTACTCTTCGAACTTTAGAGAGATATAGAGAAAGAAAGAGGGAAGAGAAACGCCTATTCCGAAGAAAAAAGAGAGAAATGGAAAGACGGTGTTCGAGGAGATTGAGTTATATAAGAGTCGTAATGAAGTGCGTAAATTTTATCAAAAAGTTAAACACCAAACGGATGGTTTTAGCAATTGTATTCTCTCCTGCAAAGACGACCAAGGAAACCTGGTAACGGATGCTGAAACCGTACTAAAACTGTGGAAAGAGAACTTTTTCAAATTATTGGTATCAAATGAAAGCGACCAAGATGACACGCCTGAACAAATCAATGATGATGGCGTTATATGTCCACCACCAAACCAAAATGAGATTAGAATCGCTATAAATCGACTTAAAAATAACAAAGCAGCGGGTGCCGATGGTCTTCCTGCTGAGCTTTTTAAGGCCGGAGGAGATGAGTTAATAAGGCTTATGTCCCATCTTATAGAAGCAATATGGTCAGAAGAATACATGCCAGACGATTGGAATCTTAGTGTCCTTTGTCCTGTGCACAAAAAAGGAGATAAAACTGTGTGTGCAAATTATAGAGGGATAAGCCGCCTCTCAATTGCATATAAGATTCTATCGACCATACTGTGAGAAAGGCTTAAGCCCAAAATTAACGAAATAATTGGGACGTACCAATGTGGCTTAAGACCAGGTAAATCAACCATTGACCAGATTTTTACTCTATCAGATCCTGGAGAAGACCCAAGGGAAACAAATTGACAGTATCATATCTTTGTTGACTACAAAGCAGCTTTTGACAGCCCGATACGGAAGAAGGTGTTTGAAGCAATGTCTGAGTTCGGCATCCCCACGAAGCTAATAAAGTTATGCAGGATGACACTAACTAATACAATATCATCTGTTAAGATAAGTCAGAGTCTTTCATAACTAAACGGGGTTTCAGACAAGGTGATAGTCTATCATGTGATCTCTTCATTGTGCTAGAGAAAATCTTACGAGATGCAGCAGTTAATACAAGTGGAACAATCTTCAATAGAAAACATATGCTACTCGCGTATGCCGATGACATTGACATTATGGGGCGCAGTTTACGCGAGCTAACTGCCGCCTTTTCCAATATTGAGAAGGAATCAAACAAAAACAAAACTGATGGTTTCTTCAGGCAGACAGACCACTAGAATTGGATCACATGTGCCCGTAGAAAACTATAGCTTCGAAGTTGTAAAAGAATTTGTATACCTTGGTACCGCTGTGAACATCAACAATGATATAAGCTTTGAAATTAAACGTAGAATAATACTTGCCAATATATGCTATTTTGGCCTAAGCAAACAGCTAAGAAATAAAGTCCTCTCCGTTAGAACTAAAATTACACTATATAAAACGCTTATACTACCCGTGTTACTGTATTGTACAGAATCATGGGTACTTGCACAGGCAGATGAAGCTATCCTTGGAGTGTTTGAGAGGAAAATCCTACGAAAAATATTTGGACCAGTCTGCGTCAACAATGAGTATCGACATCGAATGAATCATGAGCTGTATGAGTTATACGCTGACATAGACATAGTAAAACGCATTAAGCAACAGCGGCTGCGCTGGCTAGGACATGTTGTGCGAATGGATGTAAATACTCCGGCAAGAAATGTGTTTGATAATGATCCTGAGGGAACTCGTAGAAGAGGGCGCCCAAAACTTCGATGGAAAGACCAAGTAGAAGAAAATCTTTCAAAACTTGGCATAAGAAATTGGAGAATATGCGCACAAGATAGAAGCGCATGGAATTCTGAAATATGCTCGGCCTTTGACCTAAACAGGTTGTTACAATAGGCCATTTAAGTAAGTAAGACATAAATGTAGATCTTTCTCGAGATAGCTAAATGCTACAATGTGGATTCATTTTGTTACTTTGTAAACCTCGCAAGTGATAAAACGGGAACAGCAGAAGACATTCGAAAACGAATCAATAAAGGGCATTGATTAGTTTTCGAATGTCTTCTGCTGTTCCCGTTTTATCACTAGCGAGGTCTACAAAGTAACAAAATGAGTCCACATTATCTATTTGGTTGAATATTCTACCGAATACTGAAATATTCGTATAATCACAGATGTTTAACCTCCAAAATATCAAACTTGTTATTTTTGACACAAACCATATTTAAAAGTTATGCCATATGTTGCTTAAATCGAAATTATTAACTTGTATACTGGAGTTAGTTGTAAAGTCTATTGATTAATTTGGACGCAAATAGAAACCTACAAGTATCTGACTATATAGATGGAGAACTCCAAATGGTCCTTATTGACACTGTATAAATCGTTATCTGGAAATCATCTTGGGAATTTTTTTTGTTTCGAAAACTATATTTTTTTTAAAATCTTGGAGTATTGGCTCCGTGTAGTGGAATATTTGTAGATTTTTAAATTCGCTCAAGTTCGTCAATAAATTCCAATATAATGTTTAACATTACTGTTATACTGTTTACAGTGACTCTGTTAAAAAGTGTGGTTTTTGTCTGGGCTACTTAAATTATAATTTCAAAATTCTTTTTTAACTCATTTTTCTAAATCATTCAAATATTTGTTTAATCTATCTTTGCTTTTCCAATTTGTTTTTCAAATTCGATTATCTATAATATTTAATTAAATCTGTGGTATTTTTGCTTAACTCTGCTCCCATTATTATTATAATTTTATCTTTTTTTTTCTAACTGTCTTGGAAACTGTCTTTAAAAGTATAATATAATTACTTTTTTTAATTATATATTTCTTTTATTTTATTTTTTCTTTATTCTTCAAAACGAATTGTGTTTGTCTCCAAAAAAAAAAAATATGAAAAATCTAAACAAAAAGTTAAAAATTATTTAAAACTGCTTGCGGGAACGGGTAATGGCAATTTTTTACCCCTTAATACGAGTAATTAGTTTAGCTTAGTTTCGTATTTATGTATTAACTTATGAATTTAGTTGGTTCATGATTTTCTTTTGTTAAATATTTTGTATGGCTTTAATTAGTTTAATTTGTTAAGATTGATTTTTGGTGTTTTGATGCTTCACTGCATGTTGATTTATAATATTGTAGTTTATTTAGAAAAAAATTTTACTGAAAATGTAGCATTAAATTAAAGTTATGATTTTTTGATTATTTATTTGATTAAACTAGGGTTGCCTTTTATGTTTAGAGAAAATAAATAAATATTTATCATCGAAAATGGCTTTTTTGCATATCAAAATTATTCCGTGTTGTTGTCAATTGGTATGATCAATAACACCATGGGCACTTTTCCGTAAAAGACCTTTCACTGTATATTAAATTTCCCAAAATGTTGTCTTTGTAATTTATTATACCCTTCACCACAATAGGTGGAAAGGGTATTATAAGTTTGTGCTGATGTATGTAACGCATAGAAATATTTGTCCTAGACCCACCTTTTAGTATACCAATAGGCTTAGAATCACTTTCTGAGTCGATTTAGCGATGTCCGTCCGTCCGTCTGGCTGGCTGGACCCCCATGTAAACCTTGTAATCAAACTACAGGTCGTAATTCTAAAGATAATTTGATAAAATTTGGTACAGATCATTTTTTTGATAATGGGACCATGGCTATTGAAATTGGTTGAAATCGGTCCATTATTTATGGTACCTCCCATAGGTCCCACTTCCCGGATTTGACATATTGGCCACAAATATCAATATTTTTTCATGAAATTTAAAACATATAATTCTTATGTAAACCTAAATCACTGTACCAAATTTCGTTGAAATCGGTCCACATTTGACCATACCTCCCATGCAAACTTTTCTTTAAAAATGCACTAAATGAGACAAAACAAGTAAGAAAGTGCTATAGTCGGTCAAGCCCGCCCATACGATACCCTTCACCACTCCACCACTAAGGTCAAAGGTGTTCTTTTTACTAATTAAAGATAAATATTTGCTAAATTTTGCCATCATACAAACATATTCTCAAAACTTACACATTTAAGCTGTTTCCGTCATTTGGACTTATATGAGAGCTAGGGTCAAATGTAGACCGATGATCTCGAAATTTAGCAAATTGATTACAGTTTTTACAAAAATTTTGTATGAAATAAATAAACTTAAAATTCTTATTATCTTCGGATTTATGAGCCTTTTAGTCCCATTTAGTGCGTTTTGAGAAAAGAGTTTGTATGGGAGCTATGGTCAAATGTGGACCGATTTCAACGAAATTTGGTACAGTGATTTAGTTTTACATAAGCCGTATACGATTTAAATTTTGTGAAAAAATATTGAATATTTTTGTGGCCAATATATCAATTCCGAGAAGTGGGACCTATGGGAGGTACCATAAATAATGGACCGATTTCGAATTTCAATAGCCATGGCCCCATTATCAAACACATTATCTGTGCCAAATTTCATCAAATTATCTTTAGAATTGCGACCTGTAGTTTGATTACAAGGTTTACATGGGGGTCCAGCCGTCCAGCCAGCCAGACGGACGGACGGACGGACATCGCTAAATCGACTCAGAAAGTGATTCTAAGCTTATTGGTATACTAAAAGATGGGTCTAAGACAAATATTTCTATGCGTTACATACATCAGCACAAACTTATAATACCCTTTCCACCTATGGTGGTGAAGAGTATAAAAATCACTAATACGCTCGTAAATCCAAAGATATTGAAAATTTTGAGTTTATTTTTTGCGTACATAATTTTTTAAATAACTGTAATCAATTTGCTACATTTCGAGATAATCGGTCCACATTTGACCCTAGCTCTCATATAAGCCCAAATGATGGAAACAGCTTAAATATATAAGTTTTGAGAAAATGTTTGTATGATGGCAAAATTTAGCAAATATTTGTCTTTATACAGGAAAAATAACACCTTTGACCTTAGTGGTGAAGGGAATCGTATGGTCGGGCTTGACCGACTATAGCGCTTTCTTACTTGTTTTTTTATTTCAGAAATAAATATTGGTCATTAGGGTGACAATTTTTTGTATGAAAGAAAATGTTTTCTTTTTCTAATTTTATAACTTTTTCAACGGAATATTGTACCAATAGGTCTAAAAGTTTAGTTTTGAAAATTTGAGCCAAATCGGACAACGTTCTATGGGCGCACATCGAGTCCAAAGTTTTAGAGCCCATTTTTATGGTGAAAAATGGGCTATTTTTTATTTTTGAGATATTTTAACAATTTTTAAAAGAAAAAATAATTTAATTTTAAAGAACTAACTAACACAGCTTTATTCAAAAATAAAAATCCATGAAGTAGTTTTGGAGTTATTCCATTTACCCTCTAAAAATTCATGACCGTGAAAACGCGCCTAAAGATATGCACCACAAATTTTATGTTGTAAATAAAGAAATTTAAAAATTTGGCAAGATTTATCATTAAATGACTCGTTAGTTTTGAATATTTCAGTTTTTTTTTAATATAATCGAATTTAGTTAGTTTTTTCCATGTTGGAAAATGTTACATTTTTCTCAGGTCGGTTTCAAAAATCATTTTTTTAATTTTTCGAAAATTTTGTTTAACAACTATTACAAATTTAGAATTTACTCAAAAGTGTGTTAAAACAGACAAATGGTTGAATAAAACTGAACAATTTTAGGTCGATATCTTAAACAGTTTCGCCGTACCTGCGAATTTAAATTTAAGAATTTCGCGAAAATGAAAATTTTTGGGCCAAATTCTATTAGATGCTCGGTAAATTTTACTTGTATTAAATTTTAACAAACAAAAATAATTAATATTATTGCTTAGTTTATGGAAAACCTATGCTGAAAGGTTCTTTAATATTGGACGACATAAACCCTTTCTTCACCGGGGTCAAATGTCAAAATTTGGATTTTCTGAAAATTTTCATAGCGAGATTACGGAATAGTAAGTAATAATTAGCGAATTAAAAAAAAAGCATGAAAGTAAGTGTTTTTGGGAATTTTAAGTGTTTCTTTTTATTAAAAAAAAAAGTAAATACAAACATTGATTTGTTAGTTTTGCATATATAATCTACAAATCAAAATCTTTTTGTAGAGAACATAGATTAGAATTTTTCGAATACTTGATAGGTTTGTATCAATGATCATATTTTTTCTTGTAATAAGAAAAACTTAATCTTGCCAAAAACATTTATTTTCATGCTTTGCTTTAAATTCGCTAATTATTATTTAATATTCCGTAATCTCGCTATGAAAATTTTCAGAAAATCCAAATTTTGACATTTGACCGCGGTGAAGAAAGGGTTAATCTCGTCCAATATTAAAAAAACCCTTTAGCATAGGCTTTCCATAAACTAAGCAATAATATTAATTATCTTTTTTGTTAAAATTGAATACAAGTAAAATTTAAAGAGCATTTACTCGAATTTGGCACAAAAATTTACATTTTCGCGAAATTCTTCAATTTGAAATCGCAGGATGGCGAAACGGTTCAAGATATCGAATTACTTAATTTTTAGATTTTATTCTTCCATTTATCTGTTTTGACACGCTGGAGAGCAAATTCTAAATTTGTAATATTTGTTGAACAAAATTTTCAAAAAAATAAAAAATTATTTTTGAAACCGACCTGGGAAAAATGTATCATTTTCTAACATAAAAAAATAAGTAAATTTGATTATATGTAAACAAAACTAAACTATTTACTAGTAACAAACCACTAAATGATAAATCATGTCTAACTTTGGAATTTCTTTATTTACATCATACAATTTTTGGTGCATATCCTTAGGCGCGTTTTCAAGGACATGAATTTTCGGGGGAAAACTGCAATAACTTTTAAACTACCTTATGGATTTTTGTCTTTCATGATTTGAAATAAAGTGGTGTTAGTTCTCTTGAAATGAAATGTCAAAGACAACATTTGTAATTTATTTTTGATTTTCGGAAATAAATATTGATCATATTAGAAGTATAAAGTGAGCTCGCATTATAATAATTGAAAATAATCCATCTTTCTCGCTCTCAAAATTATAAAATATATTTCGACACACTTTAAAAACATTTTTCCATAAATTAAAACAAAAATTTTCTTAAATAAACAGCCGAAATAATAAAAATATTCTAACTATAAACAAACACTAAAGACATCAATTGAATTCGAAATAAAATTATTCGTCAGTCAATAAAATTTTTTGAAACCTGTTAACATAAACAAGAACATCAAAGGCAAAACAGTTGGGGAGTCATCTTCATATTCACAGATTCAGAGTGAAACTCAAATGTACAAACAAATAAGTAGTTTCACTCAAAATATATTTATTCTTGAGGTTTGCTTGCTACTTGTTTCTTTGGCGCTCTAATAGAAGAGCTATTAATACTCATTCTTTTTTGAGTTAACCTTCAATATTTTGAGTGATTTTTAAGAGAGTCGTAAAAGAATTTTTAGAGCTTAATAGGTGCAACAGAGTTGGGAATTGTTTATTATAAAATATATTGTATATATGATGACAAAATTTAACTTCTAAATTTGTATATGACAATCGTTTAACCTCAGTTTTAAAAGGTATCATAGGGTCGGACCATAATATCTTGCTATATTGTCGTGCGGGAGTTATCTCAAAATTCTATCATACAGTTTTTTAGAAAAATTAAGATCGATTTTCGCAAAATGCATTTTTGACATTTTTACAGAAGTTTTCAAAATTCTACTTTTCTGATTCATTGATTTTATCATATCTTTGTAGAAGGTTTTCCGATCATTAGACGTTTTTCAGCAATTTTTTATATATGTTTAACAGATTCGGAGTTACTTGTACTTCAAAGTAAAAAAATCATTTTTTATAAATATTTAATTTTTTTATTTTTGAACAAAAATTTTAAGATGGCAAAAACCATTTTTATATCAATATCAAATTTTTCTAAGAAAATAAGTATTTTTTTCCAGAAAGTCTATAAATAAATGGTGATCTTATTACCACTAATGCAAATGAAGTGAAAATTACTAATTTTGTATTTAAGCCATTTCCGTTATTGGCTCTTGTATGGGAGCTGGGTGAAATGTTTCTACAAAAATTTTGTATTCAACAAAAAAACATAAAATTGTTTTTATCTTTAAATATAGGATAGATTTTGTGAATTTCAACGCATTTAAGTGGCTCTTGACAGAAGGTCTTGCATAGAAGTTATGCTAAAATATGGACCGATTTCAACAAAATTTGTTACAGTGATGTTTCTTAATATAACCCATATATCAAAATGTTATAAAAAAAATGTAAAAATATAGAAACCATGGGTCAGATTTCAGCAATTTTCAATAGCAGTTGATCCAGCCACAACCAAAAACAAATTCTTTGCCAAAATTCATAACTATATTCCGGGAAGAAAAAATGTTAAAGAGATACCCCAAAATGTTGAACAACTTTGTTTTTATTTTTTTTTTTTTGAAACAGTCCTTGTCCTTGTAGTAAGAAAATATTTTCTGCCAAGTCTCCTGGGAGTATCTTGAAAATTGTGGCCTTTTTTATACCCTTCACCAATAGGTGAAAGGGTATTATATGTTTGTGCATCCGTTTGTAATTTTTTTATTAGTGATCGTAGACCCTATAAGAAAATTATATCGATCGACTGAGAATCGGGAGGAGAATCGATTGAGCCCCTGAAGGATGAACCCACAGAAATTATATATTAGATTTTAGGAAATTCTGCCGCAATGAACACTATTAAATTTCATCAAAATCGATCCATAAACACCCAAAATATCGAAAAAATAAAAAATTAGACGAAAATTTTAAAATTTTTGATGGAAAAACACTTATAAATAACAAGAGAAAAGAGATACTTCTGGCTCACAAGTGATAATATATTATATATCATTTTAGGAAATGGTTCCCTAAAGTACTCTGTAAAATCTAATCAAAATCGGTCCATAAGCAACTGAAATATAGCCAAAACACTTAATTTGATGCATCGCAAATTGCCCAAAGTACGCATTAGAGAAAATTTGTTGAAAAAATTAAATGCAGAGATAGGAAAAACCATCCTACTGGAGCACGGACATACATAAATTTTATATCAGATTTTAGAAAATTCCCCCGCCAATCGGTACATAAACAACTGAGATATCGCCAAAACACTAATTTTGATCTACAGCAAATTGCCGAAAGTACGTGTCTCAGAAATTTTGTTTACATTTTGTAAGTAGTGTTTCAGTGGTATCTCAGATGTGCACGGACCGGTTGTGATGAAATTTGACAGCGTCCTTTGGGGAAGGATTTCCTAAAATCTGATATATAAACTCCACAAATCTGATTGTGAATACCATTCAAATTGTACCGATCGACTCAGAATCGACAGGAGAATCGATTTCGCGACGTCCGTCTGTCTGTTTCTTTGTCTGTCCCTCCGTGTTGTATTCAAGTTTTGATGTTTATTTTGATGAAATTGAATAGCGTTCTTCGCAGGGGATTACCTAAATTCTGATGCATTCGATAATTTGTGTTAGATATAATTTAGTGTTATAGCGATATATCAGGTGTTTTGATCGACAATGATAAAATTCAGGGTGGGCAATATCCAAAAATTTTATGTAAAATGCATATGGGTATATCTTCCAGGAGCAAAACTTTCCACACATCCATCGGACAGATTGGAAGAATAATACATCCCAAATATTATTAATTATCTTAAATAATTAACTAACTTCAGTTTAATATGTAAATCTTCAATAACTTTTCCGGCAAAGCTGATATCCATCCATTCAAAAGCTATATATTTCACGTATGTATCTCAAACTAAGAGTGTATACCTGATAATTCTAAGGCTTGTATACATTGACAATCATTGTTAAAGTTTTGATCTAAATCGGTCAAGAATCAAGAACTTTTACAAGTTGGATAATTCTTACGAATTAATGTACAAAACTTCACTGGACATTTTTGGGTTGCATGCCAGAATACTTAATCTTCATCAAATCTATGTGCTTTTGCAAATCTAAGGGCATCTACATTTTGAAGCATCTTTTCTGCATGGTTTATCTGGTCTATCGAGCTTTATTAAATATTCATAAAATATGTGTCTATTTTATTTCGAAGCTACTGGCTGGCTTAAATAAGCATTCTCTACGTGTAGTCTAGTAATCATTATCTTTCACAAAGGGACCACTTTAGAACCCAAGTGACGCTGCCCTATACATCAGCCACCTGTCCACCTAACCTTTGGGTCCATAACTATTCTAGATGATGACGCCACTGAAAAGCTTTTCGTTTTTCGACTCTTAATTTTAAAGACTCTTTGCATATAATACTAGTATAACCAAATATTGCTAGGAATTACATTAAGTACTTTTGGAATACCATTGGTGAAGGGTATCCAAGATCCGGCAAAGCCGAATATACCACTCTTACTTGTTAATCTCTAATTTTGAAAACTTTTTTTAAAAATTTTAAATTTCTGGTACTTACACAAAAAAAATAGTCACATTTTTCAATAAACTATAATAAATGGTTGTTACGCTTTCGGTTCCAAAAAACCCGAAAAAATTAATGCATTCTAATCGCAAGATATTAGCGTCCAATTTACTCCTCTTCTATGAGAAATAGTGCGATCTTTGAACTATTCTTTCAAAATCATAAATTTTTTGCCACGAAAAGATTCGGATCATCTTTAGGACTTCCATTTTCGTTATCAAATATATGTAGTTCCATGAATCTCTTCACTCCAAATGCGGAAATTATATGTTAGCTTTGCAATTGAGTTGGAAATGGGTTTTGTCGGAAAAAATTATTTTGCTATTTTCTTTGAAAAAGTAATTGATATTTATACCCTTCACCACCATAGGTGGAAAGGGTATTATAAGTTTGTGCTGATGTTTGTAACGCATAGAAATATTTGTCGTAGGCCCACCTTTTAGTATACCAATAGACTTAGAATCACTTTCTGAGTCGATTTAGCGATGTCCGTCCGTCCGTCCGTCTGGCTGGCTGGACCCCCATGTAAACCTTGTAATCAAACTACAGGTCGCAATTCTAAAGATAATTTGATGAAATTTGGCACAGATAATTTCTTTGATAATGGGACCATGGCTATTGAAATTGGTCAAAATCGGTCTATTATTTATGGTACCTCCCATAGGTCTCACTTCCCGAAATTGCTATATTGGCCACAAATATCAATATTTTTTCATGAAATTTAAAACACTGCTTATGTAAACTTTAATCACTGTACCAAATTTCGTTGAAATCGGTCCACATTTGACCATAGCTCTCATACAAACTCTTCTTCAAAAACGCTCGTAAATCTAAAGATAATGAAAATTTTGAGTTTATTTTTTGCATACATAATTTTTGTAACAAATGTAATCAATTTGCCAAATTTCGAGATAATCGGTCCACATTTGACCCTAGCTCTCATATAAGTCCAAATGGCGGAAACAGGTTGAATATATACGTTTTGAGAAAATGTTTGTATGATGGCAAAATTTAGCAAATATTTGTCTTTATACAGGAAAAAATAACACCTTTGACCTTAGTGGTGAAGGGTATCGTATGGTCGGCTTGATCGACTATAGCGCTTTCTTACTTGTTTTTTTAAAAGGTTGTTAGTAGGTGGTATATATGACCCAAATATTTTTCTATTTCGTTAACTTTATTCTATTTGTGTAAAAATTAAATAAAAATATTTTAAATGTATGAAAAATTCTTTATTTTTATTAAGATTAAAATGATACCTTAATTTTTTAAACACTTTATAACAAAAAATTGTTGCTTTTTAATAAATTCATAAACGAAAATAAAGTTATAATTGTAATTACAATTTTCTATACAAAATTTCTACAATAATTTATTACTCCTTTACGACTAATAGGGTAAGAATTTATAATTCCAGTTGATAAAAGTTTGGAGTCTAAAATATTTTTTTACTCAAACAAATGTCCCATATGAAACACCAAATTTTAAATGTTAATGTTAGACCTAGTCCCATCCCTGAACAACGTGACATAGAAAAATATTGACTCAAAATAGTATAAGAATAAAGAGAGTTGGAGTAAGCAGATCGAGGCAGTGATATCGTGATGGGAGAAATTTTCTCAAACAAAGAAAAATTTCAGATGTGAGTGAGACATTTAACAAGAAACACATCCAAATTTTTGTGAAGTTTTTTTTTTCCTAATTTGAATAAATTTTATTAGTTTTGCTGATCTTTCAAAATTTTTTCGAAACAATAAAAAGTGAATCATATGAAAATGTTTGCCTAGTAGTTAATAATTTATAAAACAAAATTTCTTTAAAATGATTTAAATAGAACAAAAATTGTGCTAGTGTTTATATAGTTAAAATATATACTTATACCTAAATTATTTCAAAGATGGGAAACTGTATGGAAAAGTTTTTCGATGCCGAATTAATACAAATAGATCTACAAGTATAAAATTTCATTCTTATAAATTGTAAAACAATATTTATTTAGTTTAATTATATTTAGATTATTTATAAATATATTTGAGACTCTTTGAATATCTTCAAAATGATTTGTATTTTAATATATATACATTTTTATACCATCTTAGACCAGACGTCGCTTCCAGGATGGCCAACGTACAGTTGACTTTGTTTTGGCCTTTAGCGGGGCCGATCACAAATTGGATAATATCAAAAAACGTGAAATTTTCGAAGAAAACCTAGAGAAAGAAGGTCTACATCTGGAGCGTGATAATACCCAACGTATTCACTTCATTAAGATTCATGCCCCCCATGAAGTCTTGTGTCGTTATGCTGAAATTCTACGCATCAAATTGCCTTTGAGAAGGGTGAGTTAGGTGAATGATCACTGATCATACACTCACACAAATTGATTTAAATTAACTGGGAATTTTCAAATGTTTTGCTTTCTCTTTGTCTTTATAGATACCCGGTCAAGATCAGATCTATGATGGTGAATATGAAGTTAGCGATAGTGTACGATCATGTTGTGCGAAAATCTTTAAATCTGTCCAATTGAATCCCGAGAAATTTCCACCTAAACCAAAACGTATTTATTTTGAATTTCAACGTAACTATGAGCATTTGTAAGTAGTGGCTTTGGAAGATTTTTTCTATTATTAAGGGAATTCACAAGATGTTATAAAGTCATAATATTAAGAAAATTCTTGAGTTTATAACAAAAGTTCTATATTTTTTACTCTGTTTCAAATTTTTTTAAAATTATAGTTAAAGTTAGTGAGGTAGTTCGGTAATCGAACACTCTTAGATTTTAAATGTGTTACTAGGGAAACCAGCTATAACTGACACTAACTGGCTTTTCCGCTTAAAAACCTCTAAAGTTAGTGGGTGTTGTGAGTGCTGTGACTTTAATGGTTGGAACGTCTACCACTAAGCATTTATATATCATATTCTGGCTGGGTTCGAGCTCCAGAAGCACCAACATCAATTTCTGCTAAAATTATAAACTACCAAAGCATCCAACATCGGAATTTACACGCCGCAGATGTAGAAGCAATCAAATTAAGCTTTGGTGATGACAGTAATCTTTAAGAACTTTTACTAACTAAAATGAATATTTTATTCGATAGATGTTCCCTATCTTTATAAGCAAATACTGCCTATACAACAGTATATCTTCGGTCTCATATACAAAGGCCCTAATTCGCATATTTATAACTTAACAGATGGTAGAAACAGATTTAAAACAGTAATTAACAAAATTTTACGTTATTATTAAACAGAAGAACAAATTTGGTTTCTAAGTTTTTTTGTTAATATTAAACATATAAAGAGATAAATTGAGATAGGGCTTTTTGTATTCTTATTTCATAGCATAAATATAAATTAGGGCATTTTTCTGTAGTTACCAAAACAAATTATACTATGGAAAACTTTACATAGCGAATGTATTCTATAGAAAATCTTTCGATGCCGAATGCTTTCTACAGGAGACTTTTCGATATTAAAAGTTTTTTATAGGAATTCATTCGATACAAAAGTTTTCTTTCCATAGGAAAGTTTTCGATATTGAAAGTTTGACTTCGAATATTTTCTATATAAAATCTTTTGATATTCAAAGTTTTATGAAGGAAATCAAAAGTTTTCTATAGGAAATCTTTCAATACAAAAGTTTTCCATCTAAAGAAAAGCTTTTGATATGAAAGTTTGACCTTAAATGTTTTTATATGATACAGAAGATAGTCCTATATTAAGAGTTTTCTATAGAAAATCTTTCAATACAAATGTTTTCTTTCTATAGGAAAGCTTTCGATATTGAAAGTTTGACTTCGAATGTTTTTCTATGTAAAATCTTTTGATATTCAAAGTTTTATGAAGGAAACCAAAAGTTTTCTATAGAAAATCTTTCAATTGAAATTTTTTCTTTCCATAGGAAAGCTTTCGATATTGAAAGTTTGACTTCGAATGTTTTGTATATAAAATCTTTTGATATTCTAAGTTTTATGAAGGAAATCAAAAGTTTTCTAAAATAAATCTTTTAATACAAAAGTTTGCTTTCTATTGGAAAGCTTTCGATATAAAAAGTTTAACTTCAAATAATTTATATATGAAATCTTTCGATATTCAAAGTTTTATGAAGTTTTATTCAACACAAACGTTTTCTTTCTATAGGAAAGCTTTTGATATCAAAGTTTGACTTCGCATATGTTTTATATGAAATTTTTCGATATTCAAAGTTTTATGAAGGAAATCAAAAGTTTTCTATAGGAAATGTTTCGATACAAAAGTTTTCTTTCTATAGGAAAGCTTTCGAATATGAAAGTTTGACTTCGAATGTTTTTTATATGAAATCTTTCGATATTCAAAGTTTTATGAAGGAAACCAAAAGTAGATAGAAAGCTTTTCGACATTGATTTATATGGGAAATCTTTATATATTTACAGTTTTATATCGGAAAGCTCTGGATATTATTTAAAAGTAACTTTTACGAAATCTGTTGATACAAAAGGTTTTTAATAGAAAGAAATCTTTTGATATCGAACGCTTTTTATAGAAAATCTTTCAATATCAAAAGTTTATTATAGAAAACCTTTCGATATCGAAAGTTTTTTATAGATATTCTTTTTTTTATAGCTTTTGATATGATATGTTTTAAGTTGAAAGCTTTTTATATCAAAAGTTACCTAAAGGAAAGCTTTTGATATTAAAACTTTCTATAGGAAAAAAATCGATTTCGCGATGTCCGTCTGTCTATTTGTTTGTCTGTCCTTTCTATAGGAAAAAAATTCGTTAGACTGATAAAACATTTAAGCTTTTTATTCTACACCCAATTTTATTTTTTTACATCGACAGCGTGTTAATGCTGTAGGAATTACATAAATTTATGTTGTTATGACTAGTTCTCGAATCCAGGCAGATTTTGATACGTTATGTAGTCGACGTGCTAACCGAATAAGTCACAGCACTCTCATTAATGAATTATATGCATTCACTTGCAGTAGGGGCAATAAAATATCTAGGGCATGCCTTCAGATTCTAGTTAAACTGAAATTTGCAAGATAGTCTGCTCTACAGTTCCCTGCTATGATCTTGTCGAACCCACATAAAATAGACTATTAGAATTATCTGAATAGATTATTAGAATTTCTGTGGCGTTTCGTTGAAAGGTTTGCTGCAATCTAGGGCTGATATCGAATTCAAGAAGACAGAATTCAGAAACTTAAAGGTTTGATTATCATACAGTTCTCACTATTGTGAGGAAGCTACATCTTAGCTAATATGATATATCCTTTATGGCCAGAATAGACCGCGAAGCTTATTGAGTCGAGAGATATCAATTCAATGTTGGTTTCAATAGACAATAGATCGTAATGAAAATATGACATGTGGCACTGCTTGTGAATTCCCCAAATATTTAGCAAAGATTTAAAATTTAATATTCATATATTAAATTTCTTACAGATTCGATTTCGAACAACCAAATTTCTTCGATGCAGCTACCCGAAATTATATTATCAATTTTATATTAGAAAGACAACATTTCATAGAGGGCGAGGAGACACCCGATAATTTAGGTATCGAAAAACTGTTAGCTGATGGTGCCTACGAATCCGCCTACACACTGCATGATGTAAGTTTAACATAGGCCATTTTACAAAAACATTATAAATATATTCCTCTTATATTAATAGGATACCGATCGTGATTTACTGTTAAGTGAGTGGGCCAATTTAAAGAAATGGAAACAGTAAGTTTTTATCTCGGAAACATAAGTATAAAGAATTATATTTAATAAATTTGTGTCATCTTTCCTAGTCTCCAACCCCTGGACAGCATAAAGGAATATTTTGGTGCCAAGGTAGCTTTATATTTTGCCTGGTTGGGTTTTTATACACAAATGCTGATACCGCTTAGTATAATAGGTATATTATTTTTTATATACGGTTTTGTAACATGGAACTCGGATCCTATAAGGTGGGTATTTTTAGTAATTTTTTTTTGAAATGGTTATAAAATTTTGTTAAATTTAATATTTTTTTTTTGTAGTCGAGAAATTTGCAACGACAATGTTACCTTGATGTGTCCCCAATGCGATCGAAGTTGTGATTACTGGAAACTACAAAGTACCTGTAACTCCTCTAAAGTAAATTATCTAATAGATAATAATATAACGGTGGTATTTGCTTTGGTGATGTCGATATGGGGTAAGATCGAAAAATAAAAATTTGTCTCGAACTGAACATATAACTAAGTCAGGTAGTGAAGTTTGAACTGATTTTATTGTAACAGTACCTTACGAACCTTACTGAGGGCACACCGGAACACATGACAGAACCTTGAACTAAACCTCAAACTCATATCTCATGCAAACTCAAATCTCATGCAACCTAAAAGCAGAGTGCATCATGTTGGCATTCATTTTATAGTATCTTAGCAATTTTATCGCACTATCTTAACCTGTTAAAGGTCCATTTTGTACCTAGAAAATCAACAAGTATAAATTATCCTTACTTTAAGTTACAACAGCTTTTGCTAAGCTGTAGCATTAATTGTTGAATGGATATATGTATCAAAGTAAGGAACTTAGACTAATAGGCCTGCAGTCACTCGGTTTCGTATTTGTAGATTTTCCAGCTTGGAGAATATAGTCTTTAACCTTAGGCAACTCGTATAGACCTGATTAAGTCAAAGTATTATTAAATCTAAAACTGAACCTAGCTCTGATTTAATTTGTTAAGGAAATAAGATTGTCACGATTTTTTAAGTTATCCGCCCCATAGTGCAAATTTGACTACTTATAATTCTAACCCTAGTTTTCTAGAATGTTTCTGTTGGTGTACTTGTTGCTCTGTCTGTATCCATAAGCAGAGCAACATTTTTCTCTTAATGTTTTGCTGTAAGAGTATAGCAGCATTTTTCTCTTTATCTACACTATCTCTCTCTGTTGCTGTAAACTTCAGATAATCTATTTGAACAACGTATGTGTAAGTGAGTTCCTGATCATGTGAGAATGTATTGGAACATGCATGAACTTTCGTAAGCCACATTGATAGTGTAATTAGCGACTGCAGCTCTTTGATATAGGTTTAGAAAATGCTAGAAACTCTCTTCTCTGCTATATAAGGCCGATGAACGAATATTGTGGGCATAGTTTTAATTGAGACGCGTATAAGATAACAGTGAGACTAAGAATATTTGTAAAGCTACAAGTTTGTTTACAGTTTTGTGATTCGTGTTTAAAGTGAACTAACTCTAAAGTTAGTAAATCGATAACTTTGTTAAACTACGTAAAGTGTTTTAATATTGTTATCGGTTGTTTGCAAAAAGATTTCCTTCCACGTTTTTAAAGGAAAAACGTAACAATATTATAAAAGATCCTAGCTATAAAGTGACAAAATTTCTATTTCGGAAAGCCTTTAAAATATATTCGTAATAATGTAACAACTTCAATAGCGATAGTCCCACTGTCGAAGCATGTTTATGAAAAATAAGTTAATATGGAACTGAACGAGTTCTAGGTTTAGTTCTTAAAATGTAATCTAAAATTGAATAGAAATACTTTATCTAAAAATGATCTTATAATTGATCCTGGCTATGAAGTCCTAAAATCTCAATTTCGGGAAGCCAGTCCCATAAGAGATATTCCTAATAATCTACCAATTTCAATAGCGATGGTCCCACTGTTAAACAAAAATTTTACGGCAGCACCTAAAAATTATTGGTATTAAATTAGTTCATGAGAGGTTTAGATAACCCTCTAATGTATCGGTCTGAGTAGCCTAGAGCTCCATAAAACCCTGAAGTTAACTTATATATAAGTTAAGAACTGATTCTGGAACTCATCTTAGAATCCAACCTAGGGCAAACTTTAAAATTGAAGTAAAATAAAATTAACAGAACTAACTTTGTACTAAACCTAGAACTAAACACATGTTTTTTTAATCATAGAAATAAATCTAGAGTTGACCGTGAACAGAACCAAGACATAACTTTTAATTGAACTTATATAGTTCTAAACCAAGAAATTATGCTCGATTGTGTACTTGAGTTGTGTTGCAATTTCCAAAATTAACTTACGTAGGGCAACTGATAACAGAAACTCAGTTGCCTTGTCAATTTTGAATCATATTAAAGATGGCAACAAGAATCAATTCTAGTTGCCAGTAATAAGTTATTTAAGCAACCATGAATTTGTAGTTGTCTTGATTTTTTTTCCATGGGACTTCTGGAAACTTCGATCCGAAGAAATCTTAAGACGGTGCTAATTTTTAAAAGCTTTTATATCAATATTGTTTTTCACTTTTTTTCATTAAGATGACGTGTGTTGCCATATACAATACAACTTCTTTATTGGTTGCGTTGCCAGTAGACGAAGCAACTCAAATTGGGTTGCAATACACAATCCAGACACTAGATGAATCTAGAGGTTAGCTTGAACTAATAAAGATTATTTTTTTTATTATTTTCAGCCGTTTTATATTTGGAACTCTGGAAACGTTATGCTGCCAAGCTGGTACACAGATGGGGTCTTACCGGATACACGCAGGACGTAGAACAGCCGACACCTCAATATCTAGCTAAAATTAGAAAGAATAAGAAATTGGCTGAAAAATTAGAAAATGCCGGCGAAAATAATGTCTTTGAACCGGAAGTGCCTTTTTGGACTACAAAGTTCCTGTCCAGCTTAACCAGCTACAGCATCATGGTTTTGTTTGTAGGTCCTAATAACTAAATTATAATAATGTATACTATATAATATATCTTGCTCTTGCAGATATGCATATCAGTTATAGCCATTTTCTCCATGATAGTTTATCGCATGGCCCAGCGTGCCTCTCATAGTATTTTCGGCAATGAAGACTCGATGACCTTTAAAATCATGTTCCTGCCCATGACAGCGGGTATTATAGATCTAATACTCATTTCCATACTCGACTATGTCTATGCTTCCCTGGCCGTTACCCTGACTAATTGGGAATATTGTCGCACTAAAACGGAATATGATGAAAGTTTGACCATCAAGAATTATATCTTCCAATTTGTTAACTACTATTCGTCTTTGTTTTACATTGCCTTTCTAAAGGGCAAGTTTGTGGGTTATCCAGCCAAATACAATCGTATCTTGGGTTTTCGCCAGGAGGAATGTAACCCAGGTGGTTGCCTAATGGAGTTGTGTATGCAATTGGTTATTATTATGGTGGGTAAACAGGCGGTTAATGCTATAGTAGAAATGCTGATACCTTACCTCATGAAGAATATTAAGAAATTTGGGGCTTCTTGTGGTAAACGCAAGAAGAGCAGTGAAGAAAAATTGGTATCGTGCAATCAATGGACCGAGGATTATCATTTGATACCCTGGACGAATAATTCAATGTTTGCGGAATATTTGGAAATGGGTAGGTTCCAACAGCTACAAAATTTGTTTTTTTTTTCATTTCATATATATATGTATGTCTTTCTAGTGCTTCAATATGGTTTTATCACCCTATTCGGTTTAGCCTTCCCCTTGGCCCCTTTGCTGGCCCTTATCAATAATGTTATCGAAGTTCGCCTGGATGCCATTAAAATGTTGAAATTCATACGCCGCCCCATTGCTCAAAGAGCCCGTGATATTGGAGTTTGGTTTGGCATTATGACGGTGGTAACTAAAATTGCTGTAGCCTCTTGCGCCATGATCATTGCCTTCTCCACAAATCTCATACCGAAACTAGTCTACAAAACTGCCACTCACGATGAGACGTTAGAGGGTTATCTCAACTTTACCCTGGCCTATTTTAATACCAAAGATTTTCAGGTGCAGCCGCTATCATTGGAATCAGCGTTTGCGAATGTTACCTCTTGCCGTTACACCGAGTTTAGGAATCCACCCTGGGATGATCATCCCTACAAGAGACCCATGATCTATTGGAAAATCTTAACAGCGAGATTGGCTTTCATAGTGATATTCCAGGTGAGTCATAGAAATCTTAAATTTTTTAAACTTGATAAAAACTATAAAAAAAATTTTAATAAAAAATTTTCTATAGAAAAATATAGAAACAAATTTCTAAAGAAAAATTTTTGATAAAAAATTTCCATAGAAAAATTTTTGTTAAAAAAATTTTCGGTAGAAAAATTGATAAAAAAAATGTTTGGTAGAAAAATTTTTGATAAAAAAATTTTCTATAGAATAAAAAATAAAAAAATTTTCCATAGAAAAATTTTGGATACAAAATTTTCCATAAAAAAATTTTGTATAAAAAATTTTCCATGGAATAATTTTTGATAAAAAATTTTCCATGGAATAATTTTTGATAAAAAATTTTCTATAGAAAAATTTTTGATAAAAAAATTTTCTATAGAAAAATTTTTGATAAAAAAATTTTCTATGGAAAAATTTTTGATAAAAAAATTTTCTATGGAAAAATTTTTGATGAAAATTTTTTTTGTAGAAAAATTTTTTTATAAAAAAATTTTCTATAGAAAAATTTTTGATAAAAAAATTTTCTATAGAAAAATTTTTGATAAAAAAAAATTTCTATATAAAAATTTTTGATAAAAAAATTTTCTATAGAATAATTTTTGATAAAAAAAATTTTCTATGGAAAAATTTTTGATAAAAAAATTTTTTACAGAAAAATTTTTTTTATCAAAAAATTTGCAATCAAAAAATGTTTGATAGAAAAATTTTTGATAAAAAAATTTTCTATAGAAAAATTTTTGATAAAAAAGTTTTCTATACAAAAATTTTTGATAAAAAAATTTTCTATAGAAAAATTTTTGATAAAAAATTTTGATAAAAAAATTTTCTATAGAAAAATTTTTGATAAAAAAATTTTCTATTGAAAAATTTTTGATGAAAAAATTTTTTGTATTAAAATTTTTAATAAAAAAAATTTCTGTAGAAAAATTTTTGATAAAAAAAATTTCTATAGAAAAATTTTTGATAAAAAAATTTTCTATTGAAAAATTTTCTATAGAAAAATTTTTGATGAAAAAATTTTTTGTAGAAAAATTTTTGATAAGAAAAATTTTTGATAAAAAAAATTTCTATAGAAAAATTTTTGATAAAAAAATATAGAATAATTTTTGATAAAAAAATTTTCAATAGAATAATTTTTGATAACAAATTTTCAATGGAAAAATTTTTGATAAAAAAATTTTCAATGGAAAAATTTTTGATAAAAAAATTTTTCTATATAAAATTTTTTATCAACAAATTTTTGATAGAAAAATTTTCGATAAAAAAATTTTTGATAAAAAAATGTTTGATAAAGAAATTTTTATAAAGAAATTTTCTATAGAAAAATTTTTGATAAAAAAATTTTATATAGAAAAATTTTTGATAAAAAATTTTCTATAGAAAAATTTTTGATAAAAAAATTTTCTATAGAAAAATTTTTGATAAAAAAGTTTTCTATGCAAAAATTTTTGATAAAAAAATGTTCTTTAGAAAAATTTTTGATAAAAAAATTTTGATAAAAAAATTTTCTATAGAAAAATTTTTGATAAAAAAATTTTCTATAGAAAAATTTTTGATGAAAAAATTTTTTGTAGAAAAATTTTTGATAAAACAATTTTCTATAGAAAAATTTTTGATAAAGAAATTTTCTATAGAAAAATTTTTGATAAAAAAATTTTCTATTGAAAAATTTTCTATAGAAAAATTTTTGATGAAAAAATTTTTTGTAGAAAAATTTTTGATAAGAAAAATTTTTGATAAAAAAAATTTCTATAGAAAAATTTTTGATAAAAAAATATAGAATAATTTTTGATAAAAAAATTTTCAATAGAATAATTTTTGATAAAAAATTTTCAATGGAAAAATTTTTGATAAAAAAATTTTCAATGGAAAAATTTTTGATAAAAAAATTTTTCTATAGAAAATTTTTTATCAACAAATTTTTGATAGAAAAAATTTTCGATAAAAAAATTTTTGATAAAAAAATGTTTGATAAAGAAATTTTTATAAAGAAATTTTCTATAGAAAAATTTTTGATAAAAAAATTTTCTATAGAAAAATTTTTGATAAAAAATTTTCTATAGAAAAATTTTTGATAAAAAAATTTTCTATAGAAAAATTTTTGATAAAAAAGTTTTCTATAGAAAAATTTTTGATAAAAAAGTTTTCTATGCAAAAATTTTTGATAAAAAAATGTTCTTTAGAAAAATTTTTGATAAAAAAATTTTGATAAAAAAATTTTATATAGAAAAATTTTTGATAAAAAAATTTTCTATAGAAAAATTTTTGATGAAAAAATTTTTTGTAGAAAAATTTTTGATAAAACAATTTTCTATAAAAAAATTTTTGATAAAGAAATTTTCTATAGAAAAATTTTTGATAAAAAAATTTTCTATTGAAAAATTTTCTATAGAAAAATTTTTGATGAAAAAATTTTTTGTAGAAAAATTTTTGATAAGAAAAATTTTTGATAAAAAAAATTTCTATAGAAAAATTTTTGATAAAAAAATATAGAATAATTTTTGATAAAAAAATTTTCAATAGAATAATTTTTGATAAAAAATTTTCAATGGAAAAATTTTTGATAAAAAAATTTTCAATGGAAAAATTTTTGATAAAAAAATTTTTCTATAGAAAATTTTTTATCAACAAATTTTTGATAGAAAAAATTTTCGATAAAAAAATTTTTGATAAAAAAATGTTTGATAAAGAAATTTTTATAAAGAAATTTTCTATAGAAAAATTTTTGATAAAAAAATTTTCTATAGAAAAATTTTTGATAAAAAATTTTCTATAGAAAAATTTTTGATAAAAAAATTTTCTATAGAAAAATTTTTGATAAAAAAGTTTTCTATGCAAAAATTTTTGATAAAAAAATATTCTTTAGAAAAATTTTTGATAAAAAAATTTTGATAAAAAAATTTTATATAGAAAAATTTTTGATAAAAAAATTTTCTATAGAAAAATTTTTGATGAAAAAATTTTTTGTAGAAAAATTTTTGATAAAACAATTTTCTATAAAAAAATTTTTGATAAAGAAATTTTCTATAGAAAAATTTTTGATAAAAAAATTTTCTATTGAAAAATTTTCTATAGAAAAATTTTTGATGAAAAAATTTTTTGTAGAAAAATTTTTGATAAGAAAAATTTTTGATAAAAAAAATTTCTATAGAAAAATTTTTGATAAAAAAAGATAGAATAATTTTTGATAAAAAAATTTTCAATAGAATAATTTTTGATAAAAAATTTTCAATGGAAAAATTTTTGATAAAAAAATTTTCAATGGAAAAATTTTTGATAAAAAAATTTTTCTATAGAAAATTTTTTATCAACAAATTTTTGATAGAAAAATTTTCGATAAAAAAATTTTTGATAAAAAAATGTTTGATAAAGAAATTTTTATAAAGAAATTTTCTATAGAAAAATTTTTGATAAAAAAATTTTCTATAGAAAAATTTTTGATAAAAAATTTTCTATAATTTTTGATAAGAAAAATTTTTGATAAAAAAAATTTCTATAGAAACATTTTTGATAAAAAAATATAGAATAATTTTTGATAAAAAAATTTTCAATAGAATAATTTTTGATAAAAAATTTTCAATGGAAAAATTTTCGATAAAAAAATTTTCAATGGAAAAATTTTTGATAAAAAAATTTTTCTATAGAAAATTTTTTTATCAACAAATTTTTGATAGAAAAATTTTCGATAAAAAAATTTTTGATAAAAAAATGTTTGATAAAGAAATTTTTATAAAGAAATTTTCTATAGAAAAATTTTTGATAAAAAAATTTTCTATAGAAAAATTTTTGATAAAAAATTTTCTATAGAAAAATTTTTGATAAAAAAATTTTCTATAGAAAAATTTTTGATAAAAAATTTTCCATAGAATAATTTGTGATAAAAAATTTTCGATAGAAAAATTTTTGATAAAAAATTTTCCATAGAAAAATTTTTGTTAAAAAATTTTCCATAGAAAAATTTTTGATAAAAATATTTACTATAGAAAAATTTTTGATAAAAATATTTAAAAACAATGAAGTAGAAAACTTTTTCTACTTTATTGTTTGTGTTTTGTTCTCTTTGCGCCGACTCGTGCGTATAAGCAACATCTCACAACAGTAAAGTCAAAAGTGATAAAGATCTAAAATTGATATCAGTTTGTATTTAAGGCTTATGACTTAATAAAATCAAAATATTTTTAACCACGCCCACTTTAATTGCTTCTTATTTCTTTTCCTATTTATAGAACATTATTGGCAGTCTACAAACCGTCTTGGCCTGGGCGATACCCGATGTCTCTGGCAAACTGCTCAAACGTATTAAGCGTGAGAACTTCCTGTTGCGTGAGCATATCATTGAGTATGAGAAAAAGTTGAGACTGAAAAATTTGGCAGACAAAGCCATTAACGCTATTAATAATTATGTCGAAAATCGCACAAAATTAACGAACGACAACAATAATGGATTTTCGGATCCCATCGAAGAGGAGGAAGACGAGGGAGTACAATTATCCAAAAGCAGTGCCAATACCAATGCAAATAATCGCGATCTAGATGAAGATCATATAACACCAGTGTAACATAGTTGTAATAGTTGTAGAGGAATTAGTTATTAAGTCCTAAAATTATTTCAATTTAAGCAGGTTTTTGTTTTGATATTATTTTCCCTAAGTTAAAATTAATGACAAGGTTACAATATTTACAAGATTTTGTTAAACAAAACTGAAAAATTAAAGTTGTAAGCGTAACAAATTCTAAATTTTCTTTTATTTTTGTTTTTAAATAATTTAACTGAATTTTATTTAAGTTTTTAATAATTCAAATTGTAAAATACATCTCTAATATCTACTACTTTAAGCCGAAAAAACAGTACTTAAAGTACTAAACTCAATTGCATTACAGTAATTAATGAAATAATTGTTATTTTCTATCATTGTTAAAAAAATACTAATTAATTTTAATTTGCCTTGACAAAAATACAGTAAGCAACAAAAACAATGTACCCACAATTTGCCTTATTTTTATGTATTAAACACCATAACTACTTAATAATAAGAGTTATTGTTCAGAAAATACAAATAAAATAAATCTATTGATTAATTATAATAGATTTGAGTCCATTTTGTAATAGATTTAGATATTTGTTAAATATTTTATATCACTTTTTAAAAAACGATTTTATTTAAGAACAAAATTTATGCTATTTCAGGTCGAAAATAAACTCCTCAAAAAATGTTCAAACAAAACTAAAATTTAAACTCAGGGACCGTAACTGTTACAGCTTTTATCGTAAAAGTCAGAAAATAAAAGTTATTTTTTTACTTTTATTTTTTCGAGCAGAAATAAAAGTTATTTTTTGACTTTTATTTTTTCGATAAAAAATAACAGTTATTTTTGACTTTTATTTTTTCAAGCAAAAATAAAAGTTATTTTTTAACTTTTATTTTTTCGAGCAAAAATAACAGTTTTTTTTGACTTTTATTATTTCGAGCATGAATAAAAGTTATTTTTTGACTTTATTTTTTTCGAGCAGAAATAAAAGTTATTTTTTGACTTTTACTTTTTCGAGCAGAAATAAAAGTTACTTTTGTTTAAATTCATGATAAATTTATTGAAAATTTTGTCAAACAAAGATAATTTTTCAGTGAAAATAATTTGCATATGCTGTTGAGTTTCGCGATCATAATTAGGGTTGAAAACACAAAAATAACTTTTATTTCTGCTCGAAAAAATAAAAGTCAAAAAATAACTTTTGTTTCTACTCGAAAAAATAAAAGTCGAAAAATAACTTTTATTTTTGCTCGAAAAAATGAAAGTCAAAAAATAAATTTTATTCATGATCGAAATAATAAAAGTGAAAATTAACTGTTATTTTTGCTTGAAAAAATAAAAGTTAAAAAATAACTTTTATTTTTGCTCAAAAAAATAAAAATCAAAAAATAACTGTTATTTTTTTTCTAAAAAATAAAAATCAGATTTTTAAAAATCATCGCAATTTATGAAAATTTTGCCCAAGACTATCAAAATGGTATACTTGGTTTTATTCTCCGACATTTCCTTGCGGTTGCTTTTTTTAATCAAAAATTCAAAAATAACAGTTATTTTCGGTCCCTGTTTAAACTTCTTATTTTCTGGAAATTTCAATGAACTTTTAAATTTAGAGCCCTATAAACTAAGGACTTACTTTCAAGGTTGCAAAACATCTCGATTTGCATTTTTCCAAATATAAAATTTAAAATTTTCGAAAAATTTATTTTTGTGTTTGAAAATTATTATAAAAGATATCAGCATTTTGAAATTTTTGTTTCTGGAGCAATTAGGGCCAAAGAAATCAAATCAATTCTGCCGAATTTCAGTCACCTCACACAAATTTTGTAAAGAACATACTTTTCCTCCCATTTGTTTACCTAAATTCTAAACAGAATTTGGTGAAATTCAAAACATGTCTATTAATTTAAAAAAAAAGAGTTCTACTTATTTTGATTGAAATTTTTGGACTCCTTGGGGTACTTGCCTTGGACCCTCAATTTTTCACCAATTTTGCTTTTCAGTGAATAAGTCACAATTCTCAATGGAATTTAATGAAATTCAACACACGTCTATTAATTAAAAAAAGAACTCCACTTACTTTGGTTGAAATTAGACCACCCCATGGGGTACTTGTCTTGGACCCCAATTGTTCACCTATTATTCGTTTTTATATATAATACGTAATTCTTAACAGAATTTGATGATGTCTCTAAGTTGACCTAAAAGAGAAGCCTACTAATTTTGGCTGAAATCAGTTGACTCCTTGGGTGCCTTCCTTAGACCCCTATTTTTCACTAATATTTTTCTATGTATAAGCCGCAATTCTCATTAGAAGTTGAAAATCGGTACACGTCTATTAATTTATCCAAGAAAGAGTTATACAAATTTTGGTTGAGATGCCTTGACTCTTTAAGGCACCTGCCTTGGACCCCTATTTTTATACCCTTCACCACCATAGGTGGAAAGGGTATTATAAGTTTGTGCTGATGTATGTAACGCATAGAAATATTTGTCTTAGACCCACCTTTTAGTATACCAATATTCTTAGAATCACTTTCTGAGTCGATCTAGCGATGTCCGTCCGTCTGGCTGGCTGGACCCCCATATAAACCTTTTAAAAAACTACAGGTCGCAATTCTGAAGATAATTTATTCAAATTTTGCAGAGATCAGTTTTTTGATAATGGGACCATAGCCATTGAAATTCGTCAAAATCGGTTCATTATTTATGGTACCTCCCATAGGCCTCACTTCCCGGAATTGATATATTGGCCACAAATATCAATATATTTTCATGGAATTTAAATCTAAAATACTGTTCCAAATTTCGTTGAAATCGGTCCACATTTGACCATAGCTCTCATACAAACGCTTCTTTAAAAACGCACTAAATGAGACAAAAAACACTAAAACGCTCGTAAATCTAAAGATAATGAAAATATTTTTTCCACACACAATTTTTGTAACAATTGTAATCAATTTGCCAAATTTCGTGATAATCGGTCCACATTTGACCCTAGCTCTCATATAAGTCCAAATGACTGAAACAGCTTTAATATATAAGTTTTGAGAAAATGTTTGTATGATGACAAACTTTAGCAAATATTTGTCTTTATACAGGAAAAATAACACCTTTGACCTTAGTAAAGAAGGGTATCATATGGTCGGCTTGACCGTCTATAGCACTTTCTTACTTGTTTTTATTTATTTTTGTTTTTAATGTATAAGCCGGAATTCTCAACAAAATTTGATTAAATTCGGCACACGCCAATTAGTTTATCCAGCAAAGAGCTTTACTAATTTTGGTTGAAATCCGTTCACTCCTTGGAATACTTGCTTTGGATCGCCATTTTTTTACTTATTTTTCTTCTCAATATAAGCCGCAATTCTCAACAGCTCTGTTGGTTGATTTAAGCTCTACAAATTTTGGTTGAATCCTACAGGGATTACACTTAAATTCAATTTGATTAACAAGTAAGAAAGTGCTATAGTCGGAAAAACCCGACCATACGATACCCTTCACCACTAAAGTCAAAGGTGTTGTTTTTAGTGTATAAAGACAAATATTTGCTAAATTTTGCCATCAAATAAACATTTTCTCAAAACTTATATATTTACGCTGTTTTCGTCATTTGGACTTATATGAGAGCTAGGGTCAAATGTAGACCGATTATCTTGAAATTTGGCAAATTGATTAGAGCTTTTCAAAAATTGTGTGTGCAAAAAATAATGACTCAAAATTCACATTATCTTCAGATTTACGAACGTTTTGGTGATTTGTATATCATTTGGTGTGCTTTGACACAAGAGTTTATATGGGAGCTATGGTCAAATGTGGACCGATTTCAACGAATTTTGGTACAGTGATTTAAGTTTGTAAGCAGTATTTGCTTAAAATTTCATGAACAAATTTTGATATTTGTGGCCAAAATTTCAATTCCGGGTAGTGAGACCTACCTCCCATTAATAAGGGAGCGATATCAAAAAAATGATCTGTGCCAAATTTCATCAAATTATCTTAAGAATTGCGACCTGTACTTTAATTACATGGGGGTCTAGCCAGCCAGACAGACGAACTGACATCGCTGAATCGATGGGTCTAAGATTAATATTTCTTTGAGTTACATACATCAACACAAACTTATAACACCCTTTTCATCTATGGCGGTGAAGGGTATAAAAAGTTACGCCTAAGCGACTGCAACACTTTTTGCTTAAATTATGTGTCTTTTTTAAGAAAGTTTTGAAGTTTATTCTACGATCGGTAAATTTCGGTGAATTTTTTTCGCTCAATCTAAAAAAAAAGAGACTTTCACATGGTTATAATGGGAACACCGAGCAAAACCGAGCCAACTTAGTTTTTGCCCAAAGAAAAACGAAAACACTGAATGTAGGGAAATCAACTGATCGTTAGGACGTTAGGCATCTTCCGTGCTTGCCACATCGAAATTCAGAGTCTAGGGGCCAAAATTACCGCACTCGATATCGATCGAAAACTCAGACTTTTAAGCGAATATTGTAAAGTATACTTTAGGGATGTTCAAAGTTACTTCGATGAAAAAAGTTTATTAAAATTTGATATCCATTTTGTTTCCTTTTTAAAAATATATATTGTTCAAGTAAAACTATTTTACTATTGTTCATCTTTTGGCAAATAACTTCAAAAAAAATATAGTTAATTGTGCATCTTTTAAATAATTTTAATTATCCTTAAAGTATACTATACAAATGTTTTGAAAATATCTAAGATTTCGATCGATATCGAATGCCGTAATTTGGCCCCAGTTCTTTACCATAAAAATAGAGGATAAAGAGTCCAGGTAACATCTGTTAAAATTTAAACAACAATCAATTGATAGAAGCAGTTTTTTCATTCCAATAAGCAGGCGGGAAATTTAAAAGATTTATTGAGCTGCCCTCGTAAATTCTGAAATGCCACAAGGCTCTGTTTTACATTTCTATTTCAATGTTTTAAACCTGTCCAAACTTTTGCAGATGATAGTAACATTTCCTATTCATAAAGGGCAAATGTGGTAATTGGTGACTGTAGGGTATCTAACTCTATCTATAAACTTTGTGAAGTTCAACTGACCCAGAATTTTTTAGATTGGGCATCGCACAGTAAGTTGAAAAAAAAATATGTTAATATATTAAATAACTTTTTACCGATAAAATCGATTATCATAGAATTTAATATGAGTAGTATTTGAGCTTTTGTCTAGAATTTGTAATCTGTAGACTTTTCATGAGGGGAGCTATATGCCCTCAAATGCCCTTGGACGCCTCGGGTTTTTCGAAAACTAAAAACGATCTGCAAGTCACATTTGATCGGCTAAATCGGCTTTATACATTCCTTAAGGTACGGTCAGACTCATTAAACATTTAAATCAAATATTTTGAGTAAAATATTGTCAAAACAATATAATAAACAAGTAAGAAAGTGCTATAGTCGGTCAAGCTCGACCATACGATACCCTTCACCATTAAGGTCAAAAGTGTTATTTTTTCTGTATAAAGACAAATATTTGCTAAATTTTGCCATTATACAAACATTTTCTCAAAACTTTTATATTTAAGCTGCTTCCGACATTTGGACTTATATGAGAGCTAGGGTCAAATGTGGACCGATTATCTCGAAATTTGGCAAATTATTACAGCTGTTACAAAAATTATGTATGTACAAAATTAATTTAAAATTCCCATTATCTTCATATTTACGAGCGTTTTAGAGATTTTTGTCTCATTTAGTGCGTTTTTAAAGAAAATTTTGTATGGGAGCTATGGTCAAATGTGGACCGATTTTAACTAAATTTGGTACAATGATTTTAGTTGACATAAGCAGTATTTAATTTAAATTTCATGAAAAAATATTGATATTTGTGGCCAATATATGAATTCCGGGAAGTGGGACCTATGGGAGGTACCATAAATAATGGACCGATTTTGACCGATTTCAATAGCCATGGTCCCATTATCAAAAAAATGATCCATGCCAAATTTCATCAAATTATCTTTAGAATTGCGACCTGTAGTTTGAATACAAGGTTTACATGGGGGTCCAGCCAGCCAGACGGACGGACGGACGGACATCGCTAAATCGACTCAGAAAGTGATTCTAAGCCTATTGGTATACTAAAAGGTGGGTCAAGACAAATATTTCCATGCGTTACATACATCAGCACAAACTTATAATACCCTTTCCACCTATGGTGGTGAAGGGTATAAAAATTTGTGGTCACACTTGCACATTTATTTGACGATTTTTATTTGATAAAATACAGAAAAAAAAAAATACGTTCAAAGTATAAACAAAAAAAAACAGGTTTTATTTATGGTCACACTGAAGATTAAATATTTTCCCAAAAAATATTTGATCAAATTTTTTCAAAACAAAATTGTGTATCTAGCAATTTGTTTCTCATATTTGATGTTGTTGTTTCTCAAATTTGATGTTGTTGTTTCTCAAATTTGATGTTGTAGTTTCTCATATTTGATGTTGTTGTTCCTGTTTGAATAATTTGCCCCTGTTTGATGTTACAAAAATTTTGTAAGATTTAATAATTATTTGATCAAAATTTAATAAAATATTTGCTCTTGCGTGGTCACATTAGGAAAATTTGTATTTGCTGGCAAATGATTTTGTTTTCTTCAAATCAACATGTTTCTTGTTTGAACCTCAAAAATATTTTGTGGTCAGACTACGAGGATCAAATATTTGATAATTTCGATTAAATGTTTAATCAATGTGACCGCACCTTTAGACATAAAATAAAACAAATTTCAGAAAAATTAGAAAAAAATTGGATCCGTATTATTAAAATTCCGGGCCTAATCGACTTTTTCAAAGTCGAATATCTCATAAACTAAAGGAAATAAACCATACATATAGCAGAGTTATATTATAGATATCAGACTTCTTACATATACAAATCTTTTATATCGGATCAAAAATGTAAACTCTGGATCGTTTTAATTTTTGAAAAAACCGAGATGCCCTATTTTGGGGGCATGTAGTTCGCGTCCCCCTGATAAGTCTACATACCGTTTAGGTGATGTTATATGGCCATTGAAATCGATTTGACTTTTTATGGTAGGTTTTTCTTAAGTAGCCCTAACTCTGCACAAATCGAAAACCAAGCACTTTATTTAATTTGCGAAACAAAATAAATACGAATTATAGTGTCTATACAAATTTCGATGTAGCTTGCCTTTTGTAAGAGAGGTAAAACGAGTTGGGTTACCTAAAAAATTATAATTATAAAATTTCTGACTTTAAATAAAAAAAAACGTTTTTTTGTAATGTTTTCGAGCCTTAATTTGTTTTTGCAAATATTGTTGCGACAACATGTACTTGTTCGAGCGAAAAATAGTTCGACACTACGGCCAGACAAATGTTGCTATCATTTCCAAAATAGTTGACAGGAGTGGAAGTTTGAGATGGAAGTTTTTGGAGGTCGATTTGACTCTGAATAGCATAAGAATAACAATAAATATCAGCTTCTTAATACAGGAATCATTTCGATGAATTTACATAGATCACAGACATATTGTGAAGTGGAACCTAAAACACTGATAGATAACCCTTTTGTTTTTCATTTTTATAAAATAGTTTTTGATATATAAAATATATTATAATTGTTGCTTTAAGGCAACAATTTTTTTCGTTATAAAATAATGTCAATTTAAAAAATGTTCATTTTAGTTTGGTTATTTACTATTTACACGAACATTTTTCTAAAATTTACTATTTACTCGTATAGGAAAATTTTCAAAAATTTACCATTAATAGAAAATTTTTGTAAAATTTTTTTAAGAAAATTTTTGCAAATTTTACTATTAATAGAAAATTTTTCTAAAATTTATTTATTTATAGGAAATTTTTGGAAAATTAAGTTTTTAGAGGAAATTTTTTGAAAATATACTTTATATAGAAAATTTTAAAATAAATTTACTTTTTGTAAAAAATTTTTCGAAAGTTGTTAAATTAAAGGAATTTATTTGTCCAAATTACACTGCTCTGCAGCCAAATCCTCCTTTTAATAAAACTATGTGGACTACATGGATTTTGATGCGCTAAGCTCAGATCCGTTGCCGGTTTTTTTCCATCAGATCTGGATTTTTTTATGAGCGTGGCAAATTTTTCCCCTTAAATTAGTCAGGTACGGAGACCTATTTCGTCCTAACTCGAGAACGACTCATCTGATTATCAAAATTTTTGAAAAATTTCCTATAAAAATAGGAAATTTTTGAAAAATTTCCTATAAAAATAGGAAATTTTTGAAAAATCATTTATTTTAGTCTAATATAATTTTTCTGTGTCTCTTAGAAATTAATGGAGAAAAAATTTTTTTTAAACCGATTTTTATGGTTTATAGCTTATTTTATTCTTAAGATATGTAGCTCTTAGAAAAATGTTTAAAATGTTAAAATTTTACTTTATCTTTTTTTTAATTACATTTTTAACCTGAAAAAAATTACGAATTTTGCACGAAAAAAAATTTGTTCTCCATTAATTTCTAAATAACTCCAAAACGATAAGAGACACAGAAAAATTACATTAGACTAAAGTAAATGCAATTTTGTTATGCATCTTCAAGTGTTTTAATTTTGAAAATCGGATGAGTCGTTCTCGAGTTAGGACGAAATAGGTCTCCGTACCTGACTAATTTAAGGAGAAAATTTTGCCACGCCCATAAAAAAAATCCAGATCTGATGGAAAAAAACCGACAACGGATCTGAGTTTAGCGCATCAAGATCCATATAGTCCGCATAGTTTTATTAAAAGGAAAGACAAAAAATGAATTTTTGCAGAGCAGTGTTATTAGTTATTCAAGTTAATAAGAAACAACAAGCAAAAAATTTATATTGCCATTAGGCAACAAAAAGCGAAAGGGCTATCATAATTTCATTAAACTCTAAATAAAAACACATCACTAAAATCAAACTACTTACTACGTAACTTAATACCTTATACTAAATACAAAATACACTGAATACTTCAAAAATCACAACAATAAATACAATCTTTTTAGTACCTTACAAAAAAAACTTTTTTTAATACAAATAATTAAATTTATACTAAGAAAGTAATGAATTGATTAATCAAAATAATTCAATTAAATTAAGTAAATTGTTATAAAAATGCTTTTCTAATAGCCAAATAAAAATTTCATTTAAGAAAAAAATCGAATAAGATAAAACACACAAAACTACCTGTAAAATTTTCTTATAATCTAAGAAAAAAATATTGAATTACTTTTGCTATAATTTGCATTTAAAATGTGTTGTTAAATAGAATGTAATTTAATATGAAAATTAAAGATAGAAACATTAAAGTTAATATTAATAATAAAATACTAAAACATACATATATTTTTTATAAGTAAAATATTAGTATAAATAAATTTAATGTATAGAAATTCATTAAAAATAGTTACAATAAAATAAAAATTGTTATAGTATAAAAATAAAAGAAAAATAATTGTCTATGACTTATAAGAAAACTTTTCAGAAATTTGCTATTTATAGGAAATTTTTCAAAAATTTACTTTTTATAGGAATTTTTTAAAAATGTCCTTTTTATAGGAAATTTTTCAAAAAATTTACTTTTTATAGGAAATTTTTCAAAAATTTAGTTTTTATAGGAAATTTTTCAAAAATTTACTTTTTATAGGAAATTTTTCAAAAATTTCCTATCTTTATAGGAAATTTTTCAAAAATTTCCTGTCTTTATAGGAAATTTTTCAAAAATTTACTATTTTTATAGGAAATTTTTGTAAAAATTTACTATTTTTATAGGAAATTTTTGTAAAAATTTACTATTTTTATAGAAAATTTTTGTAAAAATTTACTATTTTTATAGGAAATTTTTAAAAAATTTACTTTTATAGGAAATTTTTGTAAAAATTTACTATTTTTATAGGAAATTTCTGCAAAAATTTACTATTTTTATAGGAATTTTTTGTAAAAATTTACTATTTTTATAGGAAATTTTTGTAAAAATTTACTATTTTTATAGGAAATTTTTTAAAAATTTCCTATTTTTATAGGAAATTTTTCAAAAATTTCCTATTTTTATAGAAAAATTTTCAAAAATTTCCTATTTTTATAGGAAATTTTTCAAAAATTTCCTATTTTTATAGGAAATTTTTCAAAAATTTCCTATTTTTATAGGAAATTTTTCAACAATTTCCTATTTTTATAGGAAATTTTTCAAAAATTTCCTATTTTTATAGGAAATTTTTCAAAAATTTCCTATTTTTATAGGAAATTTTTCAAAAATTTCCTATTTTTATAGGAAATTTTTCAAAAATTTCCTATTTTTATAGGAAATTTTTCAAAAATTTCCTATTTTTATAGGAAATTTTTCAAAAATTTCCTATTTTTATAGGAAATTTTTCAAAAATTTCCTATTTTTATAGGAAATTTTTCAAAAATTTCCTATTTTTATAGGAAATTTTTCAAAAATTTCCTATTTTTATAGGAAATTTTTCAAAAATTTCCTATTTTTATAGGAAATTTTTCAAAAATTTCCTATTTTTATAGGAAATTTTTCAAAAATTTCCTATTTTTATAGGAAATTTTTCAAAAATTTCCTATTTTTATAGGAAATTTTTCAAAAATTTCCTATTTTTATAGGAAATTTTTCAAAAATTTCCTATTTTTATAGGAAATTTTTCAAAAATTTCCTATTTTTATAGGAAATTTTTCAAAAATTTCCTATTTTTATAGGAAATTTTTCAAAAATTTCCTATTTTTAAAAAATTTTTCAAAAATTTCCTATTTTTATAGGAAATTTTTCAAAAATTTCCTATTTTTATAGGAAATTTTTCAAAAATTTCCTATTTTTATAGGAAATTTTTCAAAAATTTCCTATTTTTATAGGAAATTTTTCAAAAATTTCCTATTTTTATAGGAAATTTTTCAAAAATTTCCTATTTTTATAGGAAATTTTTCAAAAATTTCCTATTTTTATAGGAAATTTTTCAAAAATTTCCTATTTTTATAGGAAATTTTTCAAAAATTTCCTATTTTTATAGGAAATTTTTCAAAAATTTCTTATTTTTATAGGAAATTTTTCAAAAATTTCCTATTTTTATAGGAAATTTTTCAAAAATTTCCTATTTTTATAGGAAATTTTTCAAAAATTTCCTATTTTTATAGGAAATTTTTCAAAAATTTCCTATTTTTATAGGAAATTTTTCAAAAATTTCCTATTTTTATAGGAAATTTTTCAAAAATTTCCTATTTTTATAGGAAATTTTTCAAAAATTTCCTATTTTTATAGGAAATTTTTCAAAAATTTCCTATTTTTATAGGAAATTTTTCAAAAATTTCCTATTTTTATAGGAAATTTTTCAAAAATTTCCTATTTTTATAGGAAATTTTTCAAAAATTTCCTATTTTTATAGGAAATTTTTCAAAAATTTACTATTTTTATAGGAAATTTTTCAAAAATTTACTATTTTTATAGGAAATTTTTCAAAAATTTACTATTTTTATAGGAAATTTTTCAAAAATTTACTATTTTTATAGGAAATTTTTCAAAAATTTACTATTTTTATAGGAAATTTTTCAAAAATTTACTATTTTTATAGGAAATTTTTCAAAACTTTCCTATTTTTATAGGAAATTTTTCAAAAATTTCCTATTTTTATAGGAAATTTTTCAAAAATTTCCTATTTTTATAGGAAATTTTTCAAAAATTTCCTATTTTTATAGGAAATTTTTCAAAAATTTCCTATTTTTATAGGAAATTTTTCAAAAATTTCCTATTTTTATAGGAAATTTTTCAAAAATTTCCTATTTTTATAGGAAATTTTTCAAAAATTTCCTATTTTTATAGGAAATTTTTCAAAAATTTCCTTTTTTTATAGGAAATTTTTCAAAAATTTCCTATTTTTATAGGAAATTTTTCAAAAATTTCCTATTTTTATAGGAAATTTTTCAAAAATTTTCTATTTTTATAGGAAATTTTTCAAAAATTTCCTATTTTTATAGGAAATTTTTCAAAAATTTCCTATTTTTATAGGAAATTTTTCAAAAATTTCCTATTTTTATAGGAAATTTTTCAAAAATTTCCTATTTTTATAGGAAATTTTTCAAAAATTTCCTATTTTTATATGAAATTTTTCAAAAATTTCCTATTTTTATAGGAAATTTTTCAAAAATTTCCTATTTTTATAGGAAATTTTTCAAAAATTTCCTATTTTTATAGGAAATTTTTCAAAAATTTCCTATTTTTATAGGAAATTTTTCAAAAATTTCCTATTTTTATAGGAAATTTTTCAAAAATTTGCTTTTTTTTATGGCAAATTTTAAAAAAAATTTATATTTTCAGTTGTTGTGTTTTGTTATGGAAGTCCACAATTTATCTTCAAGATAACCAACTTTTTTAATAAAAACTAGTGTTCAGTCAACTTTGACAGCAAAGTGCTAAAAATGACTGAATGCAAATTACATTTTACTGAAACTTCTCGGTTAAGCTCGACATGATGACTGCCTACGCCAGAAAAGTCATATGTGGATCGATTTTTAACAAATTTTTGAGTTTTAGAGACATGTTTGTGTGAAATTTTTTCTGCATACTAGCAAGTGGACATTATTTTCCTATATAGCCAGACCTTTCTGAATGTCAACCTCATCAACAGATAGACTTGATATGCCATGTCTGGTTAACTAGGATCATTGATTGATCATTGTCAAATTTGTATGGCTAAATACCTCTATACCTCTGCAAATTCCAATTAAGAGAGCTTTATCGGAAGGCATGTGCTAGGACGGATTAACAAATATTGCATTGATTATGTGAATGAGATCGGCTCTTAACATCGTTTTTACAGATTTTGAGAATTTGTTAAAACACGTTTCTAGAATACTTAAATTTTTGGAGACACCCTTCCTACATGTGGTGGTGTAGCGTATAAAAATACGACTTGTTCTAATTTTTTTGCACTTATTATTTGTATCAAATTTCTATTATTGTTATAAGATCATTGTCAAGATTATTCTAATTTTCTGGATACAATAAAAGTTTTTAGTTATCAGTTATTTTCAGATTATTTTTAACAATTGTTTATTGTATTTAGTTGGCGTCTGACATATGGTGTAATAAAACTAAAACTTTTGATTAAATGCGAACATTATGATATACATATCGCGAATTTGATGCAACAACGTCATCATACAAACAAACAAAATAAATCGATGATTATGAGTTAATACAATTTCTAATCTGAACTACGAGTACACTAATGCAAATATAAGTTATACTTATTATCACAATATAACTGCTATATCACAATTCTGTTGAATTTTTTTTGACAATCACCATGTGATCTTTAGGCAATTGTAGCATGATTTTAAAAAGAAAACACGTGAATCAAGCTACAGAAATATGCATCTATTCATAACGTGAGTGATATCATAGGCTTTTCTTTTAATATACTTCATCCCTTTAATACCTTATCAAATTAAATACTTTTACTTGGGTAGATCAACAATTTATAGAAAAATTTTTGGAAATTACCATTTCTAGGAAATTTTTTGAAAACTTATTATTTTTCGGAAATTTTTCGAAAATTTACTATGAATAGGAAATTTTTCGAAAATTGACTATTTATAGGAAATTTTTCGAATATTGACTATTTATAGGAAATTTTTCGAAAACTGACTATTTGTAGCAAATTTTTCGAAAATTTACTATTTATAGGAAATTTTTCGAAAATTGACTATTTATAGGAAATTTTTCAAAAATTGACTATTTATAGGAATTTTTTCGAAAATTGACTATTTATAGAAAATTTTTCGAAAATTGACTAGTTATAGAAAATTTTTCGAAAATTGACTAGTTATAGAAAATTTTTCAAAAATTGACTATTTTAACACGTAATTTTTGTAGGAAATTTTTCAAAAATTTACTAATTTTATAGGAAATTTTTCAAAAATTTACTATTTTTATAGGAAATTTTTCAAAAATTTACTATTTTTATAGGAAATTTTTCAAAAATTTACTATTTTTATAGGAAATTTTTCAAAAATTTACTATTTTTATAGGAAATTTTTCAAAAATTTACTATTTTTATAGGAAATTTTTCAAAAATTTACTAGTTTTATAGGAATTCTTTCAAAAATTTACTATTTTTATAAGAAATTTTTCAAAAATTTGCTATTTTTATATGAAATGCTTCAAAAGTTTCCTATTTTTATAGGAAATTTTTCAAATTTTTGACAATCACCATGTGATCTTTAGGCAATTGTAGCATGATTTTAAAAAGAAAACACGTGAATCAAGCTACAGAAATATGCATCTATTCATAACGTGAGTGATATCATAGGCTTTTCTTTTAATATACTTCATCCCTTTAATACCTTATCAAATTAAATACTTTTACTTGGGTAGATCAACAATTTATAGAAAAATTTTTGGAAATTACCATTTCTAGGAAATTTTTTGAAAACTTATTATTTTTCGGAAATTTTTCGAAAATTTACTATGAATAGGAAATTTTTCGAAAATTGACTATTTATAGGAAATTTTTCGAATATTGACTATTTATAGGAAATTTTTCGAAAACTGACTATTTGTAGCAAATTTTTCGAAAATTTACTATTTATAGGAAATTTTTCGAAAATTGACTATTTATAGGAAATTTTTCAAAAATTGACTATTTATAGGAATTTTTTCGAAAATTGACTATTTATAGAAAATTTTTCGAAAATTGACTAGTTATAGAAAATTTTTCGAAAATTGACTAGTTATAGAAAATTTTTCAAAAATTGACTATTTTAACACGTAATTTTTGTAGGAAATTTTTCAAAAATTTACTAATTTTATAGGAAATTTTTCAAAAATTTACTATTTTTATAGGAAATTTTTCAAAAATTTACTATTTTTATAGGAAATTTTTCAAAAATTTACTATTTTTATAGGAAATTTTTCAAAAATTTACTATTTTTATAGGAAATTTTTCAAAAATTTACTATTTTTATAGGAAATTTTTCAAAAATTTACTAGTTTTATAGGAATTCTTTCAAAAATTTACTATTTTTATAAGAAATTTTTCAAAAATTTGCTATTTTTATATGAAATGCTTCAAAAGTTTCCTATTTTTATAGGAAATTTTTCAAAAATTCACTAATTTTATAGGAAATTTTTCAAAAATTTACTATTTATAGGAAATTTATCAAGAATTTACAATTTATAGGAAATTTTTAAAAATTTACTATTTATAGGAAATTTTTCAAAAATTTACCATTTAAAGGAAATTTTTCAAAAATTTACTATTTATAGGAAATTTATCAAAAATTTACTATTTATAGGAAATTTTTCAAAAATTTACTATTTAGAGGAAATTTTTCAAAAATTTACTATTTAGAGGAAATATTTCAAAATTTTACTATTTATAGGAAATTTTTAAAAAATTTACTATTAATAAAAATTTTTCAAAAATTTACTATTCATAGGAAATTTTTCGAGAATTGACTATTTATAGGAAATTTTTCGAAATTGACTATTTAAAGGAAATTTTTCGAAATTGACAAAATTGACTAATTATAGGATATTTTTCAGAAATTTACTACTTTTGTAGACAATTTTTCAAAAATTGACTACTAAAAATTCAATATTTATAGGAAATTTTTCAAAAGTTTCCTATTTTTATAGGAAAATTTTCAAAAGTTTCCTATTTTTATAGAAAATTTTTCAAAAATTTCCTATTTATAGAAAATTTTCAAAAGTTTCCTATTTTTATAGGAAATTTTTCAAAAGATTCCTATTTTATAGGAAATTTTCCAAAAATTTCCTATTTTTATAGGAAAATTTTCAAAACTTTCCTATTTTTATAGGAAACTTTTCAAAAATTTCCTATTTTGATAGGAAATTTTTCAAAAATTTCCTATTTTGATAGGAAATTTTTCAAAAATTTCCTATTTTGATAGGAAATTTTTCAAAAATTTCCTATTTTGATAGGAAATTTTTCAAAAATTTCCTATTTTGATAGGAAATTTTTCAAAAATTTCCTATTTTGATAGGAAATTTTTCAAAAATTTCCTATTTTGATAGGAAATTTTTCAAAAATTTCCTATTTTTATAGGAAATTTTTCAAAAATTTCCTATTTTTATAGGAAATTTTTCAAAAATTTCCTATAAATCTAAACTTATCTAATGCTTAATCTTTATGATACAAAACTCCTACTACTTTAGTTGATTTCATTCCTTAAATGAGCAATATCGCATGACCTTATCTAAGTATTTTATTTTTGGTCGATGTCTGTTGGAATTTTAAGGTACTAAAACAAACCATGTTTCACTATAGAATTGAATTCATATACATTTTCTTTTCATATGAAACAAAACATATGTTAGAAAAATGAATTTTCTGGGAAGAAAAACTATTTAGTTACTATTCACTTCCAAATGGAACGTATAAGTACTAAATGTTTTTAGAATTCGTGTTTGTTAACAAAATATCAAAAAAAAATATATATTTTTGTTATTAATCACTTCTACTGATTAATACCCTACTATACCAAATACCTATATAATATCTATTTAAAGAAAAACCAATAAAACTGACAAAGAAAGTTACTCCTACGAATATTTTCATATTTATAAACCAATTACAGATCTTATCTCTTATCTTGCCTTACGCATGACTTAACTCAGTATACCACACCTCGCAAGTGTAGCACACCCTCCAATACTTAACATTGAAATCTCAAAATTTGTCTTTGCAAATATTTAGTTCAATAGAATTTTTCCAACGCGCCGGTCGAAATCTCTTTCACTCGCTTCTAATATCTAAAACGAAATCTCAGAACATATTAAAATTCGCACATTAATAATACAATATTTAAGTATTAAAGAAAAAATTATTTAATTAAGAAATTTTAAAATTAAATAACAAAAAACTACTTCTTAAAAATGTCACAGAAATTTTTGAAATCCAGACATATCTTGGAATTGACCGTTCAAGAAAAACAAAAATTTTTGGATTCCTTCGATATGGTATTAACAGATTGTGATGGTGAGTGTTGAATGGTTGGGTTACACCAACAAAAAAAAAAGATATTAGTTTTTGTCTTGTCATGGATATTTATTAATAACAAAATATCTAATAATCAAATAAAATGTGTGGAAAAAAATTTACTATTTCAAAAATTTACTACTTATAGGAAATTTTTAAAAAATTTACTATTTATAGGAAATTTTTCAAAAATTTACTATTTATAGGAAATTTTTCAAAAATTTACTATTTATAGGAAACTTTTCAAAAATTTACTATTTATAGGAAATTTTTCAAAAATTTACTATTTATAGGAAATTTTTCAAAAATTTACTATTTATAGGAAATTTTTCAAAAATTTACTATTTATAGGAAATTTTTCAAAAATTTACTATTTATAGGAAATTTTTCAAAAATTTACTATTTATAGGAAATTTTTCAAAAATTTACTATTTATAGGAAATTTTTCAAAAATTTACTATTTATAGGAAATTTTTCAAAAATTTACTATTTATAGGAAATTTTTCAAAAATTTACTATTTATAGGAAATTTTTCAAAAATTTGCTATTTATAGGAAATTTTTCAAAAATTTACTATTTATAGGAAATTTTTCAAAAATTTACTATTTATAGGAAATTTTTCAAAAATTTACTATTTATAGGAAATTTTTCAAAAATTTACTATTTAAAGGAAATTTTTCAAAAATTTACTATCTAAAGGAAATTTTTCAAAAATTTACTATTTATAGGACACTTTTCAAAAATTTACTATTTATAGGAAATATTTCAAAAATTTACTATTTATAGGAAATTTTTCAAAAATTTGCTATTTATAAGAAATTTTTCAAAAATTTACTATTCAAAGAAAAATTTTCAAAAATTTACTATTTATAGGAAATTTTTCAAAAATTTACTATTTATAGGTAATTTTTCAAAAATTTACTATTTATAGGAAATTTTTCAAAAATTTACTATTTATAGGAAATTTTTCAAAAATTTACTATTTATAGGAAATTTTTCAAAAATTTACTTTTTATAGGAAATTTTTGAAAAATTTACTATTTATAGGAAATTTTTCAAAAATTTACTATTTATAGGAAATTTACTAATTATAGGAAAGTTTTCGAAAATTTACTATTTATAGGAAAATTTTCGATAATTGAATATTTCTTGAAAATTTTTCAAAAATTTTCCAAAAATTTGCTATTTATAGGAAATTTTTCAAAAATTTACTATTTATAGGAAATTTTTCAAAAATTTACTTTTTATAGGAAATTTTTGAAAAATTTACTATTTATAGGAGATTTTTCAAAAATTTACTATTTATAGGAAATTTACTAATTATAGGAAAGTTTTCGAAAATTTACTATTTATAGGAAAATTTTCGATAATTGAATATTTCTTGAAAATTTTTCAAAAATTTTTCAAAAATTTGCTATTTATAGGAAATTTTTCAAAAATTTGCTATTTATAGGAAATTTTTCAAAAATTTACTATTTATAGGAAATTTTTCAAAAATTTACTTTTTATAGGAAATTTTTGAAAAATTTACTATTTATAGGAAATTTACTAATTATAGGAAAGTTTTCGAAAATTTACTATTTATAGGAAAATTTTCGATAATTGAATATTTCTTGAAAATTTTTCAAAAATTTTTCAAAAATTTGCTATTTATAGGAAATTTTTCAAAAATTTGCTATTTATAGGAAATTTTTCAAAAATTTACTATTTATAGGAAATTTTTCAAAAATTTACTTTTTATAGGAAATTTTTGAAAAATTTACTATTTATAGGAAATTTTTCAAAAATTTACTATTTATAGGAAATTTACTAATTATAGGAAAGTTTTCGAAAATTTACTATTTATAGGAAAATTTTCGATAATTGAATATTTCTTGAAAATTTTTCAAAAATTTTTCAAAAATTTGCTATTTATAGGAAATTTTTCAAAAATTTACTATTTATAGGAAATTTTTCAAAAATTTACTTTTTATAGGAAATTTTTGAAAAATTTACTATTTATAGGAGATTTTTCAAAAATTTACTATTTATAGGAAATTTACTAATTACACAGGCCAACATGGTTTTGTTGTCAAAAAGTGGAGGGTCATTTCCGAAGTAATTTTTTGCGTAGAATCCGAATCCGGGGTCCGAATTGCTCTATCACGTCAGGATTTTGAGATATTTGAGGTTTTTTACCCAAAAAATGGCGTTTTTGGCTACTTTTGAGGTTATGTACAGAAGAGACAAAATTTTTTGGGAGTTTTTTTTTAGTTGCATCTTATAGCACTACTCTTCCTCTTTAATTTAAGAGTCGCAGAGTTCAATTACGATTTTTCTACACCAAGTTACGTCAATTTGAAATTACAAGATATGTCCTATTAATTGCATGACCATTTGCATTGAATACGTTGAGGCAGACATTTGTCTACTGGGTATTTTCTCTTCAAAATTTTTACTTGGGGATTTTTGGGGTTACTGATTACGAATATGAAGTTGAGATATTAAAATTATCAAATTCAAGATGGCGGATTCAAAATGGCGTATAAAAATTTTCAAAAAACATTGCAAATATGAAACATATTTTCATTTTCTGCTATCTAATAAGTTCGTAATCAGTAACCCCAAAAATCCCCAAGTAAAAATTTTGAAGAGAAAATACCCAGTAGACAAATGTCTGCCTCAACGTATTCAATGCAAATGGTCATGCAATTAATAGGACATATCTTGTAATTTCAAATTGACGTAACTTGGTGTAGAAAAATCGTAATTGAACTCTGCGACTCTTAAATTAAAGAGGAAGAGTAGTGCTATAAGATGCAACTAAAAAAAAACTCCCAAAAAATTTTGTCTCTTCTGTACATAACCTCAAAAGTAGCCAAAAACGCCATTTTTTGGGTAAAAAACCTCAAATATCTCAAAATCCTGACGTGATAGAGCAATTCGGACCCCGGATTCGGATTCTACGGAAAAAATTACTTCGGAAATGACCCTCCATTTTCCAACAACTTCCATGACCCCAATATTTGTAGGCCTGTGTTATAGGAAAGTTTTCGAAAATTTACTATTTATAGGAAAATTTTCGATAATTGAATATTTCTTGAAAATTTTTCAAAAATTTTTCAAAAATTTGCTATTTATAGGAAATTTTTCAAAAATTTGCTATTTATAGGAAATTTTTCAAAAATTTACTATTTATAGGAAATTAAAAAAAAACGAAACTTTTATCGCGATTTTTGATGATTTAGTTTTATCTTTTTAAGTGCATAACGGTCCTCTAGATACAAAAACTGCAATAGTTTGGTCATTTGTGATATTAGATGTTCAAAATTGTGCACAGATATGCGTTATGATATAGGGAATAATAATCCGTAAAAAACTCAATTTTGAAATTTTTGCAAATAGATTATTTGGTCTTTATAATGACGATGTAAACAATGTTGAAAAATATTAAATGGGTTAACGTTTCTAACTCGGAAAGTAAAGATATATGAAGATGAAATTAATACACAAAATATAGAACGATATGGGGAATAATTCTGTATCACTACTTCAAAAAATTATGTTTTTTTGAGTAAAGCCACTATTCAAGTAAGTGAGCGATATTTGGTGTAATCAAGCGTGTTTCAAATATAAAAATTAATTTTTTTTAATTTTTATATTTTGGTTAAAAATTAAAAAAAAAACAATAATACTCACTAATAATAATTAAAAAACAAGTAAGAAAGCGCTATAGTCGGTCTAGCCAGACCATACGATACCCTTCACCACTAAGGGCAAAGGTGTTATTTTTCCTGTATAAAGACAAATATTTGCTAAATTTTGCCATCATACAAACATTTTCTTAAAACTTATATATTTAAGCTGTTTCCGTCATTTGGACTTATATGAGAGCTAGGGTCAAATGTGGACCGATTATTTGGCAAATTGTTACAAAAATTTGTATGCAAAAAATAAACTCAAAATTTTCATTATCTTTAGATTTACGAGCGTTTTAGTGATTTTTTGTCTCGTTTAGTGAGTTTTTAAAGAAGAGTTTGTATGGGAGCTATGGTCAAATGTGGACCGATTTCAACGTACAGTGATTTTAGTTTACATAAGCAATATTTGTTTTAAATTTCATGAACAAATATTTATATTTGTGGCCAATATAGCAATTCCGGGAAGTGGGACCTATGGGAGGTACCATAAATAATGGACCGATTTTGACCAATTTCAATAGCCATGGTCCCATTATCAAAAAAATGATCCATGCCAAATTTCATCAAATTATCTTTAGAATTGCGACCTGTAGTTTGATTACAAGGTTTACATGGGGGTCCAGCCAGCCAGACGGACGGACGGACGGACATCGCTAAATCGACTCAAAAAGTGATTCTAAGCCTATTGGTATACTAAAAGATGGGTCTAAGACAAATATTTCTATGCGTTACATACATCAGCACAAACGTATAATACCCTTTCCACCAATGGCGGTGAAGGGTATAAAAAGTAGTAGAATGCGCAATTAGTTAAAATTTTAGTTTCAAAATTCTTTTCTGTTAAAGATTTATTGCATGAATCATATTTTTTAGTATTGAATCACAAAAAAGTGATATACAGCTTTTCATTTACAAAAAAAAAAAAAAATACTTAATGAAAAACAAACATTAAAATTTTTATTAGATTTTAAAATTTATTAGCTAGAGTGTAAAATTGCATATTTCCAACTGTTAAGCGTGAATATATTGTTATATATCGGTTAGTCATACTTTTTAATATGTAAAGGCTTAATAAAAATAGTTTTGTATTTAGTAATGGTAGATATCACAAAAAATACAACTATTATTGTAAGACCATTCTGAAATATATCGTTTGATTCAGAATCATAGGTTCAGTATGTGCCAAACGAGCCAATTTTATTTCTTTTACATCGACAGCGTGTTGCTATGGCAATCAATATATTTTGTACAAATTAGAAATTTTAAAAATTTATGTTGACGTGACTGAGAAGTCGATGTGTTAACTTAGTTACAGCAACCCCTCAGGTTTCTTGAATGGAACCGCAAATATACTTACTTATGTCAATAGAGATCACTATACCATATGACCCTAGCTGCCGTAAAAGATCCACTGTAGGAAAAAGCTTCCATAAGGAAACTGGCTTTTCTATAATTAAGTTAGTCATTTTTGTCAATATACGTCCTCAGGAAGCTTAGATGTACGAATAAGTGTCGTCCAAAGCTTCAAATTATATTGTAAACATTTTCATTTCCCCAACAAAGTCAATCATTCGCTTTGAAACACGTTTGATGAAGCTAGAATACTTCGCAGAGTTTTCATAATTTGCAGATGTGTTAGTGCCCTTTACTAGCCTAAAATATGTAAAAGTAAAAGTACCCGATTTCTTTTGCATTATCACCACGGGTACGTTTGCAGAAGTTCAAATGCTGAGCCCAATTTTCGACGGTTTTTAAGCATAGATTGGCCGGTCACGTCACGTTCGATATTCTTACGAAGTTCATCAATCGTCGCTGACTTGTTGACAAAGACCATAGACTTGAAGTAACCGCACAAGAAATAGTCTAACGACGTCAAATCGTACTACCGAGGCGGCCAATCGACTGGACCATTTCGTATTTTTAATAAATTGATTGTGAAATTCGATGTGTGGCTTGTGGCGCCGTCCTGTTGGAACCACATCTCCTCCAAGTCCATATCATCCAATTGGCGCCAAAAATATTTGGTTATCATTAAACGGTAGCGATTCCCATTCACAGTAACTTGCTGGTCTAAATTGTCACGGAAAAAGTACGGCCAATTACGCCGGCGGTCCATAAGCCACACAAAATCGGGATGCAATGATGATTCATGGTGTACATGTGGATTGTTGCCTGACCAATAACGCGTATTATGTTTATTTCCGAAGCCATTCAGCCAAAACTGAGCCTCATCGCTGAAGATGATTCGGGCTCTTAACATTGATTAAATTTTAATAATTTCGACTCGTTGTTGGCTCGTATATCTTTCTATAATGAAATGGCAAACCTTGCTGAAGAGTAATGTCAAAAGACCAGCAAGAATCATGGCGTCGTCTGCTTTCCCTGTCGCTATACTTTTGTAGCGATGTATGTATGCGATATATGTTAACATTCTTCTTCTGTTATCCTTGACTCCCAGTGGAGTATAGGAGCATCGAACTCTATTACGAGATGTTAGGCATACATCATTCCATGAATAGTTTGCTGCTTGTAACTCCGCATCAATTGACCTTCTCCATGTTCTAGCTGGTACACCAACACGACGGCCGCTTCCTTGTGGATTCCAACGAAGCGCTTGTCGAGCAATGTTGGTATTTGGTCTTCGTAGTGTGTGGCCTATCCACCGCCATTTCCGTTGACATACCTCTATAGAAGAAGGGATTTGGTTTGTAGCGTTTAGTAGATCTTCATTTTTTATGCGATTTGGCCACCGCAAGCATTTGTTTGCAAAGGTTTGTAGGCGCTTATTGATGACATTTGTGCGTTTCCAAGTTTCGCAGCCGTAATATAAGATGGACTTGACATTCGAATTATATATTCGTAACTTAGTTGTTGTTGATATTTGCCGAGATTTCCAAAGAATATGTTAACATAGTACCTATATACCTCCAAGCTTTAATAAATGAATATGATTAATCCAAGTAAAACAAGTAAGAAAACCTATAGTCGGTCAAGCCCGACTATATAATACCCTTCATTACTAAGAGGATATATGGACCAAAATTTAACAAGCTTTCCTTAAGTCTTAGTGACATACGTATAATATGCTATTTTTGTTTTAAAATTTCGAGATTTAATGTCGTTTCCTGCTAAGAGCGACATATGGAAGCTTGTATCATTTGTGGATCGATTGTTACCAAATTTCGGTTATTGGTTAACATTTACAAACAAATTTATCTTATTATTTATATAAAAAATAAAATTAGTTAAACTGAATTTTTTTCGAAAAATTGAATCTGCACCCAAATATGCACATATTTGCAAAAGATTTAAACTTTTTATTTAAGCTAAGAGCTTAGCGAATACCCAGATATATCAAAAGTCTAGTACAGACATGCACATTATAAGATCTGTTCCCCACAAAAACTAAAAACAAAAACACTAATTAGAAAATTTCCAGAAAAGCAAGTTTTATTAAATAGACCCGACGCTTAACAAATAATTTGGTAAAAAAATGGCAACTTTTTGATAGCGTTCATCACCATAGGTGGCGATTTAGCGATGTCAGTCCGTCCGTCTGGCTAAGTAGACCCCCATGTAAACCATGTAATCAAACTACAGGTAGCAATTTTAAAGATAATTTTATGAAATTCGGCACAGATCATTTTTTTGATAGTGGCTATTGAAACTCGTAAAAATCGGTCCAATATTTATGGTACCTCCCATAGGTCCAACTTCCCGGAATTGGTATTTTGGCTACAAATACACAGAAAGGGTATAATAAGTTTGTGCTGATGTATGTAACGTATAGAAATATCTGTCTTAGACCCACTTTTTAGTACACCAATAGACTTAGAATCACTTTCTGAGTTGATCTAGCAATGTCAGTCCATCCGTCCCTCTGGCTGGAACCACACGTGAACCATCTAATCAAAGTATAGGTCGCAATTCTAAAGATAATTGATGAAATTTGGCACAGATAGCGGGACTATGGCTATTGAAATTCGTCAAAATCGATCCATTATTTATGGTACCTCCCATAAGTCCCACTTCCCGAAATTGATATTTTGGCCACAAATATCAATATTTTTTCATGAAATTTAAAACATATACTGCTTTTTTAAACCAAAATCACTGTACCAAATTTGGAAATCGATCCACTTTTGACCATAGCTCCCATAAAAGCTCTTCTATCAAAACACACTAAATGAGACAAAAATCGCTCAGAAATCTGAATGAATGAGAATTTTGAGTTTATATTTTACATACATAATTTTTATAAAAACTGTAATCAATTTGCGAGATAATCGGTCCACATTTGACCCTAGCTCTCACATAAGTCCAAATGACGGAAACAGCTTGAGTTTTGAGAAAATGTTTGTATGATGGCAAAATTTAACAAATCTTATATATTTAAACGAGCAATAATTGTATGTATATATATATCTATATATATATATATAGAATGGCTATCTCGAAATCGGCTCTAACGATTTTGGCAAAATTTAGACACTGGGTACCTTTTTTACCGCTAAGGGGGTAAAAACGGGAAAAAATCAAAAACGTTATATCTCCTAAAGTAAAAGGTATAGAAACAAAGTTAAAATTAAATTTTGAACAACTATGAAAAAAAGCGGACAGGTATTTGGTACTTTTTTGAAACTATGTTCAATAGGGGGTAAAAAGGGAGATAATAGTTTTTTTGGTACTACTCTTAACTTTTAAACAAAGAATATAGAAAGGAACTTTATACTGCAGTCAACAGATGTGAAAGATATATTGAACACGTATTTGGTACTTTTTGATTTTGGAGCCAAAATGGGTAGAAAAGGAATAAAATGATAACTTCTCAAAAAGTAGTATGAATAGGAACATTTTGTCAACTGCGTTTTAATAAAATGTACTGAATTCAATTGGTACCAAAGAAGTACCAAATATGCATATGGAACTTTTTTTTTTTAATTAGGGGATAAAAAGGTGAAAAAATTAGTAATGCTATAACTTTTAAACAAATGAATGTTTGTCTGTATGTATGTTCTTTATAGAATAGTAAACTATGCCTTTGATTATGTTATGCTCCTTAGAGAAGATGATGCGGGTATGTCGACAAAGGTTTTTAAGTTGGCACAACTAATTACCGACAGGTGGCGCCAATGAAAATTACTAAAAATTAATTAAATCGTAAAATGTGCATTTGATCATGATATGATCTTGAGCAAAGTTGTAGCGCATAAGCCGGCAAAGGTTTCTTAGTTAGTGTGAACCATTTCCGGCAGCTGGCGCTACTGAAAATTACTCAAAGTGCGTTAAATTGTAAACTGTGTATTTGGTCATGCTGTGATATTTAGCAAAGTTGTTACACATTAGCCGAAAAACGTTTCATTGTTGGCAGAAAGAAATTTCGACAGGTGGCGCCACTGAAATTTACTCAAAGTCAATTAAATCGTAAGCTGTACATTTAATCATGCTATGATCTTTAGCAAAGTTGTTGCGGATAAGTCGACGAAGGTTTATTAATTGGTATGACCAAAGTCCAACAGTTGGCGCCACATGATCAAATGCACAATTTACGATTTAATTCACTTTAAGTTAATTTCAGTGGCACCACTTGTCGGACTTTGGTCATACCAATTAATAAACCTTCGTCGACTTATCAGCAACAACTTTGCTAAAGATCATAGTATGACTAAATGTACAGCTTACGATTTAATTGACTTTGAGTAAATTTCAGTGGCGCCACCTGTCAATGAATGTGCTACAATTGTTGTCTGCTGTATATTTATCACGTTAGGATAAATATTGTTTTCTCTTGACTGCTCTAGAATCAAAGCTATCGTCTTCTGAGCTGACAGTAACTGGTAAACTACTGGTAAAATACAACTAATTCCGAAAAAGAAACTAATTTCTTTTTAAGCCCCCGAGACTTTTCATAACAAGTTATATCCTAAAATTGTTAACTTTTTTAAAATCTGTTTTTTATTTCTGAAAATTTTCAGGTGTTCTTTGGATGCTTGTAGGTGGTATAGACAATGCGGGCGAGGCTATTAATTTAATCAAAAATGAGGGAAAAACTTACAAATTTATCTCGAACAATAGCATGCGCACCGATGAAGAGTATTTACAAAAATTAAAGAAAATTGGGGTGGACAGTGTAAATGAGGTAAGAGAATAAATTAAAATCTCAATAAATTTGTCTAAATATATTTCTTACTTTTAGGAAGACCTAGTGTATCCAGTCAAGCCCATACTCAAACATATCAAGGAAAACTTTACACCAGATCAGAAATTCTTTGTTTTGGGTACACCCACTTTTGAAAATACACTGAAAGAAAATGGTGTAAATATTAAAACTTTGGTATGTTAAAAATTTTGAATATAGTAATTTCAAGTTATATAAAAGCCATAACTCTATTCTTTGCTCCAGATCCCTCCAGCCGACATTGAACTAGAAGATGTACCTGCTCTTATTACACCAACCGAACAAGTAGCTGCTGTTATTTTCGATATCAGTATTAGACTGAGCTTCATGGAATTGGCCTTGGCCGAACAGTATTTAAAGCAGAAAAACTGTCAACTACTTGTGGGTGCCTATGACGCTCATTTGCCTATTACCAATAATCTAACTACCCTGGGCCAGGCGGGCATTATCAATTTATTGTCGAAAAGCTGCCACAAAGAACCAATTATATTTGGAAAACCTGGTACCTTATTGGGTCAATACCTTTTGGATTACTTCGAAATTGATGAGCCGAAACGTGTTTTGTTTGTTGGCGATAATTTAGAAATGGATATCAAATTTGGTCTAAATTTGGGCTTCCAAAGTTTGTTTGTTCTAAGCGGTGCTCATACAATGGAAGATTTGTTGGCGAAACCTTTAGACTCGCAACCGGATTATTATGCTGATAGTATGGGTGACTTCTTGGGATTTTTTAATGATCTCAAATAAAGTTTTATGTGTATATACATTATAAGGGTAATTGTTTAAATAATGTGAAAATAAAAGGAAAATATTATTGAAAGTCAAGTACAAAAAAAAAAAGATTTATTTCTTTTGGCGGCAAATTCAAGATGAAAATAGATGTAATTTTCAATATCTGTTTAAATTAGTTATATAACTTTTTTCAGTATAGCGTAATAATAATTTGTTCCATCTGAAAGCGTTTGAATTCAAAAAACAAGCAATAATTTAGAAAAAATTGATTTTTTTTAGCAAAAAGTTAAAAATTTATCGTTAAAAAGTTCAAAAAAAAAAAATTTAAGAAAATGTTTTCTTATAAAAATTTTTCTGTTTGAAAAATTTTCTATAGAAAATTTTTCGTTATAAAAAATTTTCTATAGAAAATTTTTCGTTATAAAAAATTTTCTATAGAAAATTTTTCGTTATAAAAAATTTTCTATAGAAAATTTTTCGTTATAAAAAATTTTCTATAGAAAATTTTTCGTTATAAAAATTTTTCTATAGAAAATTTTTCGTTATAAAAAATTTTCTATAGAAAATTTTTCGTTATAAAAAATTTTCTATAGAAAATTTTTCGTTATAAAAAATTTTCTATAGAAAATTTTTCGTTATAAAAAATTTTCTATAGAAAATTTTTCGTTATAAAAAATTTTCTATAGAAAATTTTTCGTTATAAAAAATTTTCTATAGAAAATTTTTCGTTATAAAAAATTTTCTATAGAAAATTTTTCGTTATAAAAAATTTTCTATAGAAAATTTTTCGTTATAAAAAATTTTCTATAGAAAATTTTTCGTTATAAAAAATTTTCTATAGAAAATTTTTCGTTATAAAAAATTTTCTATAGAAAATTTTTCTATAGAAAATTTTTCGTTATAAAAAATTTTCTATAGAAAATTTTTCGTTATAAAAAATTTTCTATAGAAAATTTTTCGTTATAAAAAATTTTCTATAGAAAATTTTTCGTTATAAAAAATTTTCTATAGAAAATTTTTCGTTATAAAAAATTTTCTATAGAAAATTTTTCGTTATAAAAAATTTTCTATAGAAAATTTTTCGTTATAAAAAATTTTCTATAGAAAATTTTTCGTTATAAAAAATTTTCTATAGAAAATTTTTCGTTATAAAAAATTTTCTATAGAAAATTTTTCGTTATAAAAAATTTTCTATAGAAAATTTTTCGTTATAAAAAATTTTCTATAGAAAATTTTTCGTTATAAAAAATTTTCTATAGAAAATTTTTCGTTATAAAAAATTTTCTATAGAAAATTTTTCGTTATAAAAAATTTTCTATAGAAAATTTTTCGTTATAAAAAATTTTCTATAGAAAATTTTTCGTTATAAAAAATTTTCTATAGAAAATTTTTCGTTATAAAAAATTTTCTATAGAAAATTTTTCGTTATAAAAAATTTTCTATAGAAAATTTTTCGTTATAAAAAATTTTCTATAGAAAATTTTTCGTTATAAAAAATTTTCTATAGAAAATTTTTCGTTATAAAAAATTTTCTATAGAAAATTTTTCGTTATAAAAAATTTTCTATAGAAAATTTTTCGTTATAAAAAATTTTCTTTAGAAAATTTTTCGTTATAAAAAGTTTTCTATAGAAAATTTTTCGTTATAAAAAATTTTGTATAGAAAATTTTTCGTTATAAAAAATTTTCTATAAAAAAGTTTTCTTTATAAAAAATTTTCTATAAACATTTTTCGTTATAAAAAAATTTTCTATAAAAAATTTTTCGTTATAAAAAAATTTCTATAGAAAATTTTTCGTTATAAAAAATTTTCTATAGAAAATTTTTCGTTATAAAAAATTTTGTATAGAAAATTTTTCGTTATAAAAAATTTTTGTATAGAAAATTTTTCGTTATAAAAAATTTCCTATTGAAAAGTTTTCGTTGTAAAAAATTTTCTATAGAAAAATTTTAGTTAACAAAATTTTTCTATAGAAAAATTTTAGTTAAAAAAATTTTTCTATAAAAAAATTTTCATTAAAAAAATTTTTCTATAGAAAAATTTTCGTTAAAAAAGTTTTTCTATAGAAAAATTTTCGTTAAAAAAATTTTTCTATAGAAAAATTTTCGTTAAAAAAATTTTTCTATAGAAAAATTTTCGTTAAAAAAATTTTTCTATAGAAAAATTTTCGTTAAAAAAATTTTTCTATAGAAAAATTTTCGTTAAAAAATTTTTTTATAGAAAAATTTTCATTAAAAAATTTTTTCTGTAGAAAAATTTTCATTAAAAAATTTTTTCTGTAGAAAAATTTTCGTTAAAAAATTTTTTCTATAGAAAAATTTTCGTTAAAAAATTTTTTCTATAGAAAAATTTTCGTTAAAAAAAATTCTGTGTAGAAAAACTTTCGTTAAAAAATTTTTGTAATAGAAAAATTTTTGTTAAAAAATTTCTTCTATAGAAAAATTTTTGTTAAAAAATTTTGTCTCCAGAAAAATTTTCGTTAAAAAATTTTTTCTATGGAATAGTTTTCGTTAAAAAATTTTTTCTACAGAAAAATTTTCGTTAAAAAAATTTTTTCTATGGAAAAGTTTTCGTTAAAAATTTTTTCTATAGAAAAATTTTCGTTAAAAAATTTTTTCTATAGAAAAATTTTCGTTAAAAAATTTTTTCTATAGAAAAATTTTCGTTAAAAAATTTTTTCTATAGAAAAATTTTCGAAAAATTTTTTTCTCTATAAAAAAATTTTCGTTAAATATATATATATATTTTTCTATAGAAAAATATTTCTAACGAAAATTTTTCTATAGAAAAATATTTCTAACGAAAATTTTTCTATAGAAAAATATTTCTAACGAAAATTTTTCTATAGAAAAATATTTCTAACGAAAATTTTTCTATAGAAAAATATTTCTAACGAAAATTTTTCTATAGAAAAATATTTCTAACGAAAATTTTTCTATAGAAAAATATTTCTAACGAAAATTTTTCTATAGAAAAATATTTCTAACGAAAATTTTTCTATAGAAAAATATTTCTAACGAAAATTTTTCTATAGAAAAACATTTCTAACGAAAATTTTTCTATAGAAAAATATTTCTAACGAAAATTTTTCTATAGAAAAATATTTCTAACGAAAATTTTTCTATAGAAAAATATTTCTAACGAAAATTTTTCTATAGAAAAATATTTCTAACGAAAATTTTTCTATAGAAAAATATTTCTAACGAAAATTTTTCTATAGAAAAATATTTCTAACGAAAATTTTTCTATAGAAAAATATTTCTAACGAAAATTTTTCTATAGAAAAATATTTCTAACGAAAATTTTTCTATAGAAAAATATTTCTAACGAAAATTTTTCTATAGAAAAATATTTCTAACGAAAATTTTTCTATAGAAAAATATTTCTAACGAAAATTTTTCTATAGAAAAATATTTCTAACGAAAATTTTTCTATAGAAAAATATTTCTAACGAAAATTTTTCTATAGAAAAATATTTCTAACGAAAATTTTTCTATAGAAAAATATTTCTAACGAAAATTTTTCTATAGAAAAATATTTCTAACGAAAATTTTTCTATAGAAAAATATTTCTAACGAAAATTTTTCTATAGAAAAATATTTCTAACGAAAATTTTTCTATAGAAAAATATTTCTAACGAAAATTTTTCTATAGAAAAATATTTCTAACGAAAATTTTTCTATAGAAAAATATTTCTAACGGAAATTTTTCTATAGAAAAATATTTCTAACGAAAATTTTTCTATAGAAAAATATTTCTAACGAAAATTTTTCTATAGAACAATATATTTAACGAAAATTTTTTTATAGAAAAATATATTTAACGAAAATTTTTCTATAGAAAAATATATTTAACGAAAATTTTTCTTTAGAAAAATATAATTAACGAAAATTTTTTTATAGAAAAATATATTTAACGAAAATTTTTCTATAGAAAAATATATTTAACGAAAATTTTTCTTTAGAAAAATATAATTAACGAAAATTTTTCTACAGAAAATATATTTAACGAAAATTTTTCTATAGAAAAATATATTTAACGAAAATTTTTCTATAGAAAAATATATTTAACGAAAATTTTTTTATAGAGAAAAAAATTTTTCGAAAATTTTTCTATAGAAAAAATTTTTTAACGAAAATTTTTCTATAGAAAAAATTTTTTAACGAAAATTTTTCTATAGAAAAAATTTTTTGACGAAAATTTTTCTATAGAAAAAATTTTTTAACGAAAATTTTTCTATAGAAAAAATATATTTAACGAAAATTTTTTTATAGAAAAATATATTTAACGAAAATTTTTCTATAGAAAAATATATTTAACGAAAATTTTTCTTTAGAAAAATATAATTAAAGAAAATTTTTCTTTAGAAAAATATAATTAACGAAAATTTTTCTACAGAAAATATATTTAACGAAAAATTTTCTATAGAAAAATATATTTAACGAAAATTTTTCTATAGAAAAATATATTTAACGAAAATTTTTTTATAGAGAAAAAAATTTTTCGAAAATTTTTCTATAGAAAAAATTTTTTAACGAAAATTTTTCTATAGAAAAAATTTTTTAACGAAAATTTTTCTACAGAAAATATATTTAACGAAAAATTTTCTATAGAAAAATATATTTAACGAAAATTTTTCTATAGAAAAATATATTTAACGAAAATTTTTTTATAGAGAAAAAAATTTTTCGAAAATTTTTCTATAGAAAAAATTTTTTAACGAAAATTTTTCTATAGAAAAAATTTTTTAACGAAAATTTTTCTATAGAAAAAATTTTTTAACGAAAATTTTTCTATAGAAAAAATTTTTTAACGAAAATTTTTCTATAGAAAAAATTTTTTAACGAAAATTTTTCTATAGAAAAAATTTTTTAACGAAAATTTTTCTATAGAAAAAATTTTTAACGAAAACTTTTCCATAGAAAAAATTTTTTTAACGAAAATTTTTCTGTAGAAAAAATTTTTTAACGAAAACTTTTCCATAGATAAAATTTTTTAACGAAAATTTTTCTGGAGACAAAATTTTTTAACAAAAATTTTTCTATAGAAGAAATTTTTTAACAAAAATTTTTCTGTTACAAAATTTTCGTTAGAAATATTTTTCTATAGAAAAATTTTCGTTAGAAATATTTTTCTATAGAAAAATTTTCGTTAAATATATTTTTCTATAGAAAAATTTTCGTTAAATATATTTTTCAGTAAACAAATTTTTTTTCGTTAAATATATTTTTCTATAGAAAAATTTTCGTTAAATATATTTTCTATAGAAAAATTTTCGTTAAATATATTTTTCTATAGAAAAATTTTCGTTAAATATATTTTTCTATAGAAAAATTTTCGTTAAATATATTTTTTTGTAGAAAAATTTTCGTTTAAAAATTTGTCTGTAGAAAATTTTTCTATAGAAAATATTTCGTTATAATAAATTTTCTAAAAACAATTTTTCGTTATAAAAAATTTTATATAGAAAATTTTTCGTTATAAAAAATTTTGTATAGAAAATTTTTCGTTATAAAAAATTTTGTATAGAAAATTTTTCGTTATAAAAAATTTCCTATTGAAAAGTTTTCGTTGTAAAAAATTTTCGTTAAGAAAATTTTTCTATAAAAAAAATTTCATTAAAAAAATTTTTCTATAGAAAAATTTTTGTTAAAAAAGTTTTTCTATAGAAAAATTTTCGTTAAAAAAAATTTTCTATAGAAAAATTTTCGTTAAAAAAATTTTTCTATAGAAAAATTTTCGTTAAAAAAATTTTTCTATAGAAAAATTTTCGTTAAAAAAATTTTTCTATAGAAAAATTTTCGTTAAAAAATTTTTTTATAGAAAAATTTTCATTAAAAAATTTTATCTGTAGAAAAATTTTCATTAAAAATTTTTTTCTGTAGAAAAATTTTCGTTAAAAAATTTTTTCTATAGAAAAATTTTCGTTAAAAAATTTTTTCTATAGAAAAATTTTCGTTAAAAAATTTTTTCTATAGAAAAATTTTCGTTAAAAAAAATTCTGTGTAGAAAAATTTTCGTTAAAAAATTTTTGTAATAGAAAAATTTTTGTTAAAAAATTTCTTCTATAGAAAAATTTTTGTTAAAAAATTTTGTCTCCAGAAAAATTTTCGTTAAAAAATTTTTTCTATGGAAAAGTTTTCGTTAAAAAATTTTTTCTACAGAAAAATTTTCGTTAAAAAAATTTTTTCTATGGAAAAGTTTTCGTTAAAAATTTTTTCTATAGAAAAATTTTCGTTAAAAAATTTTTTCTATAGAAAAATTTTCGTTAAAAAATTTTTTCTATAGAAAAATTTTCGTTAAAAAATTTTTTCTATAGAAAAATTTTCGAAAAATTTTTTTCTCTATAAAAAAATTTTAGTTAAATATATTTTTCTATAGAAAAATTTTCGTTAAATATATTTTTCTATAGAAAATTTTTCGTTAAATATATTTTCTGTAGAAAAATTTTAGTTAATTATATTTTTCTAAAGAAAAATTTTCGTTAAATATATTTTTCTATAGAAAAATTTTCGTTAAATATATTTTTCTATAAAAAAATTTTCGTTAGAAATATTTTTCTATAGAAAAATTTTCGTTAGAAATATTTTTCTATAGAAAAGTTTTCGTTAGAAATATTTTTCTATAGAAAAATTTTCGTTAGAAATATTTTTCTATAGAAAAATTTTCGTTAGAAATATTTTTCTATAGAAAAATTTCCGTTAGAAATATTTTTCTATAGAAAAATTTTCGTTAGAAATATTTTTCTATAGAAAAATTTTCGTTAGAAATATTTTTCTATAGAAAAATTTTCGTTAGAAATATTTTTCTATAGAAAAATTTTCGTTAGAAATATTTTTCTATAGAAAAATTTTCGTTAGAAATATTTTTCTATGGAAAAATTTTCGTTAGAAATATTTTTCTATAGAAAAATTTTCGTTAGAAATATTTTTCTATAGAAAAATTTTCGTTAGAAATATTTTTCTATAGAAAAATTTTCGTTAGAAATATTTTTCTATAGAAAAATTTTCGTTAGAAATATTTTTCTATAGAAAAATTTTCGTTAGAAATATTTTTCTATAGAAAAATTTTCGTTAGAAATATTTTTCTATAGAAAAATTTTCGTTAGAAATATTTTTCTATAGAAAAATTTTCGTTAGAAATATTTTTCTATAGAAAAATTTTCGTTAGAAATATTTTTCTATAGAAAAATTTTCGTTAGAAATATTTTTCTATAGAAAAATTTTCGTTAGAAATATTTTTCTATAGAAAAATTTTCGTTAGAAATATTTTTCTATAGAAAAATTTTCGTTAGAAATATTTTTCCATAGAAAAATTTTCGTTAGAAATATTTTTCTATAGAAAAATTTTCGTTAGAAATATTTTTCTATAGAAAAATTTTCGTTAGAAATATTTTTCTATAGAAAAATTTTCGTTAGAAATATTTTTCTATAGAAAAATTTTCGTTAGAAATATTTTTCTATAGAAAAATTTTCGTTAGAAATATTTTTCTATAGAAAAATTTTCGTTAGAAATATTTTTCTATAGAAAAATTTTCGTTAGAAATATTTTTCTATAGAAAAATTTTCGTTAGAAATATTTTTCTATAGAAAAATTTTCGTTAGAAATATTTTTCTATAGAAAAATTTTCGTTAGAAATATTTTTCTATAGAAAAATTTTTGCTAGAAATATTTTTCTATAGAAAAATTTTCGCTAGAAATATTTTTCTGTAGAAAAATTTTCGTTAGAAATATTTTTCTATAGAAAAATTTTCGTTAGAAATATTTTTCTATAGAAAAATTTTCGTTAGAAATATTTTTCTATAGAAAAATTTTCGTTAGAAATATTTTTCTATAGAAAAATTTTCGTTAGAAATATTTTTCTATAGAAAAATTTTCGTTAGAAATATTTTTCTATAGAAAAATTTTCGTTAAATATATTTTTCTATAGAAAAATTTTCGTTAAATATATTTTTCAGTAAACAAATTTTTTTTCGTTAAATATATTTTTCTATAGAAAAATTTTCGTTAAATATATTTTCTATAGAAAAATTTTCGTTAAATATATTTTTCTATAGAAAAATTTTCCTTAAATATATTTTTCTATAGAAAAATTTTCGTTAAATATATTTTTTTGTAGAAAAATTTTCGTTAAAAAATTTGTCTGTAGAAAATTTTTCTATAGAAAATATTTCGTTGTAATAAATTTTCTAAAAACAATTTTTCGTTATAAAAAATTTTATATAGAAAATTTTTCGTTAACAAATTTGTTTCTTATTCATACAAATTATTTTTCTGTACAAAATTCTTCGTTAAAAAATTTCTATACAAAATTTTTCATTGAAAAATTAGTCCTTACAAAATTTTTTATTAAAAAATTTCATTTAGCAAAAAATTTTCTATTTAATTTTTTTTTTTTAACGAAAAATTTACGGTACAAAATTTTTTTTTTACGAAAAGTTTTCTATAAAAAAAATTTTGAAAACGAACATTTTTTGGGATGCATTGACCGCTTATGGATCTTATGTGCATTGTTATCTTTCCAAATTCGAAAAATTTGTTTGTTTGCGATGGGAAGTCCCTTTTGGAAGACCCCTAATATGCTGTGATAATCAGACTCCTCATGGGTTAATTTAAAGCTGACCAGACTCTACATACCATGTCCAAATACTTAAATGGAATGAAACAAGCACGTGCTGCATGCAGCTAAGTAATTTGTTGCATACTAATAGATCAAAATAAATTTTTCAACTCAATTTGACTACGACGCTCCACTTGTACTAATTAATTAAAATGCTTGAGGCAACTTAATGTCATCAAGAAAATCTAAATAAATTTAAACGTTTCTTTATTTCTACGAGTATTTCTTTGTTATTGAAACTATTTTGATGGTAGCAAATATCAATTGTTTTAGAGAAGCACTTACGGCAGCTGTGCTTACAAATTAGGGTGGCTCAAGTTTCATATAGTTTTGTTTGAGCTTTTATGAGATCATAAATTTTCATATTTAATAAATGTGATACCATATATAAATATTTATGTAAATTTGTTGAGCTCTAACAATTGCATATAAATAAAATAATACTAAAATTTTTGCAATAAAACAATGTAAAATCATTTGTAGTAATTGATATACTTACATGTAAATTATTTACACACAATCTCTAAAGTAATTCAAATTTTTTAGTTGCATTTTAGACGTCCATCCATAGAGAACTAAATACACCTCAAACCCGAGTTTTGATTTTTATTTGATTTCATTCTATTCGGTTACACATTTAACAGTTGATGTGTTAATAATTTGTTGGCCTGAAAAAATGTCTTGTCAATATTCGGAAACGTTTCTCCATAATTTAACGCTTGAAGAAAAACAAACATTTCTCGATTCTTTTGATTTGGTTTTCTGTGATATTGATGGTGGGTATTCACTTTTATTAAAGACTGACTTAATTATTTAAATACTGATAGTTTTGAATTATTAAAAATGAATTCCAGGTGTTATTTGGCAAAATTTCTATGACGAAATACCTGGTTCAGCCGATGCCATCAAATATTTGCGTAATATTGGCAAAAAAGTTGCATATGTAACGAATAATAGTATTTTATCGACACAAGATCAATTGAATAAATTTGCCAGCTGCGGTTTGGAAATTGAAGAGGTAATCAATATAGACATAAGTGTTTGATAGTGAGTAATTAAAGTGAAATATAAAAACTGAATATTGCAAAAAGCGGGAATTTTTTGTATTGATCTGTACTATTTATGTGTTTTTTTTAAAATACGTGGGTTGCCTTTAATGGTTCCGACATCGAATTACTGTCCATTAGTATAGTTTAGCATTTCTGGATCTACGCCTATGAGCCTGAATATATGCAGCGGTCGGGAAGTCCTCCAAGCAAAAGAAAGTATTCAAAGTCGAAGCACTTCGAAGAAAATTCTAGCCTTTTTTAATAAATAAAACACATTAACGCACAAACAAACATATATTTCATGAGCACATGTGTTTGAATTAGCTTTCCCTCATTTGATAATCGTCTCCATTAGTTGCTTTCAAATTGGAGTAAAAACGGTATACTATTTTTTTATGGGACTTTTCAAAACGACCATACGCCAAATCAATCTATAAGAGTGCAACATCTTAATTTTTGAGAGTTTTTGATTTAACTCTTAATTTTACATAAAAATTTACTATAAAAACATTCATCATCATCAATGCCATTCGTAGAAGGTACCATGTAGTCGCTGATAAGACTTTGGGAGGCTGACAAGAAATTTAACTTTTGCATGTATTTGCTTTGATAGCCAGACACACAAAATCTCAAATTGTTTTGAATAAATGCTTTTAAGCTGAGGCTAAGTAATTATTGATGAGAAGAAAAAACCAGCATAGCCTAAAACAAGTAAGAAAGTGCTATAGTCGATCAAGCCCGACCATACGATACCTGGGGTTAAAGGTGTTCTTTTTCCTGTATAAAGACAAATATTTGCTAAATTTTGCCGTCATACAAATATTTTCTCAAAACTTAGACATTTAAGCAGTTTCCGTCATTTGGACTTATATGAGAGCAAGGGTCAAATGTGGACCGATTATCTCGAAATTTGACAAATTGATTACAGTTGTTACAAAAATTACGTTTGCAAAAATAAACTTAAAATTCTCATTATCTTCAGATTTAAGAGCGTTTTAGTGATTTTGGTCTCATTTAGTTCGTTTTGACAGAAAAGCTATGGTCAAATTTGGACTGATTTCAACGAAATTTGGTACAGTGATTTTGGTTTACATAAGCAGAATCTGTTATAAATTTCATAAAAAGTATTGATATTTGTGGCCAATATATCAATTCCGGGAAGTGAGACCTATGGGAGGTACTATAAATAATGGACGGATTTTAACGAATTTCAATAGCCATGGCCACGGGTCGGCGCAAAGAGAACAGAACAAAAAAGATAGTCCTTAGTGTTGCCGTTTTTTATACTTTTAACTTAAACAGGTATTTTTTTCAACGTTAGAACTACAACGTTTTAAAAAGAAAAAGTTTTCTAATCCATTTTTTAAAAATATTTTTATCAAAAATTTTTCTATAGAAAATTATTTTATCAAAAATTCTTCTATAGAAAATTTTTTTAACAAAATTTTTCTATAGAAAATTTATTTATCAAAAATTTTTCTACAGATAATTTTTTTATCAAAAAATTTTCTATAGACAATTTTTATCAAAAATTTTTCTATAGAGAATTTCTTTATCAAACATTTTTCTATGGAAAATTTTTTATCAAAAATTTTTCTATAGAAAATTTTTTTATCAAAAATGTTTCTATAGAAAATTTTTTTTATAAAAAATGTTTCTATAGACAATTTTTTGATCAAACATTTTTCTATAGACAATTTTTTTATCAAAAATTTTTTATCAAAATGTTTCTATAGAAAATTTCTTTATCAAAAATTTTTCTATGGAAAATTTTTTATCAAAATTTTTTATCAAAAATTCATCTATAGAAAATTTTTTTATCAAAAATTTTTCTATAGAAAATTTATTTATCAAACATTTTTTTACTGATAATTCTTTTTTTCAAAAATTTTTCTATAGACAATTTTTATCAAAAATGTCTCTATAGAAAATTTCTTTATCAAAAATTTTTCTATGGACAATTTTTTGTCAAAAATTTTTCTATAGAAATTTTTTTTTATCAAAAATGTTTCTATAGAATTTTTTTTTATAAAAAATGTTTCTATAGAAAATTTTTTTATCAAAAATATTGCTATAGACAATTTTTTTGATCAAACATTTTTCTATAGACAATTTTTTTACCAAACATTTTTCTATCAAAATGTTTCTATAGAAAATTTCTTTATCAAAAATTTTTCTATGGAATATTTTTAATCAAAAATTTTTCTATAGAAAATTTTTTATTAAAAATTTTTCTATAGAAAATTTTTTTTTATCAAAAATTTTTCTATGGAAATTTTTTTTATCAAAAATTTTTCAATGGAAAATTTTTTATTAAAAATTTTTCTATATAAATTTTTTTATCAAAAATTTTTCTATAGAAATTTTTTTTATCAAAAATGTTTCTATAGAAAATTCTTTTTTTTTTATCAAAAATGTTACTATAGAAAATTTTTTTATCAAAAATGTTTCTATAGAATTCTTTTTTATAAAAATCTTTTTTATAAAAATTTTTCTATGGAAAATTTTTTTATCAAAAATTTTTCTATGGAAAATTTTTTATTAAAAATTTTTCACTAGAAAATTTCTTTATCAAAAATTTTTCTATGGAAAATTTTTTATCAAAAATTTTTATCAAAATTTTTTATCAAAAATTTTTCTATGGAAAAGTTTTTTATCGAAAATTTTTCTATGGAAAATTTTTTTTTAAATGTTTCTATAGAAAATTTTATTCTCAAAAATTTTTCAATAGAAAATTTTTTTTTCCAAAAATGTTACTATAGAAAATTTTTTTATCATAAATTTTTTTATAGAAGATTTGAACATTTTTTCATATAAAAATATTTTTATCGAAAATTTTTACAATTTTTTATCAAAAATTTTTCTATGGAAAAGTTTTTTATCGAAAATTTTTCTATGGAAAATTTTTTTTTAAATGTTTCTATAGAAAATTTTATTCTCAAAAATTTTTCAATAGAAAATTTTTTTTTCCAAAAATGTTACTATAGAAAATTTTTTTATCATAAATTTTTTTATAGAAGATTTGAACATTTTTTCATATAAAAATATTTTTATCGAAAATTTTTACAGAAAAATATTTTTATCGAAAAAAATTTCTATATAATATAATTTGTATCGAACAATTTTCCAAAGAAAAATACTTATATTAGAAATGTTTCTATAAAAAAAATTTTGGATCAAAAATATGTAAAATTGTTTAATATTAGAATTTATTTCTGTTTTGAAAAATATTTATAAAAATATTCCCAATACATACAAAAATAATAGTGTGGTGGCAACAATGTTCGAGATTATATTTCTTTGTTCTCTCGAACCATGTATTTTGTTGCTACAAATTGAATATTGATTTGTTTCTTGCCTTTTTTGTTTTTGTCTGTTCTTAAATAAAGCGGCACAAACGAACTCTGTTAACATCCAAATTATAACTGAATGATTTTAATACTCATTTTCTGGTGGTAAGGGATGGCGGTATGGGCTGCCTACTTCTGATTATATCCATCGGCATTAGTTACACAAGTCAGAAAAAATTTTACGGCATGAGGTTTGGTGACCAAATCCGAAAACGACAAAAAAATTTTTGGACAAAAAAATTTTCTATAGCAAAATTTTTGACAAAAAAATTTTCTATAGCAAAATTTTTGACAAAAAAATTTTCTATAGAAAAATTTTTGATAAAAAAAATTTTTATAGAAAAATTTTTGACAAAAAAATTTTCTATAGAAAAATTTTTGACAAAAAAATTTTCTATAGAAAAATTTTTGACAAACAAATTTTCTATAGAAAAATTTTTGACAAAGAAATTTTCTATAGAAAAATTTTTGACAAAAAAATTTTCTATAGAAAAACTTTTAACAAGAAAATTTTCTATAGAAAAATTTTTGAAAAAAAAAATTTCTATAGAAATATTTTTGACAAAAAAATTTTTTATAAAAAAAATTTTGACAAAAAAATTTTCTATACAAAAATTTTTGACAAAAAAATTTTCTATAGAAAAATTTTTGACAAAAAATTTTTTTATAGAAAAATGTTTGACAAAAAATTTTTCTATAGAAAAATTTTCTATGGAAAAATTTTTAACAACAAAATTTTCTATAGAAAAATTTTGGACAAAAAATCTGCTATAGAAAAATTTTTGACAAAAATTTTTCTATAGAAAAATTTTTGATAAAAATATAAAAAAAAATGAAGTAGAAAACTTTTTCTTTTAAAACGTTAGAACTACACATTGAAAAAAATACCTATTTTAGTTAAAAGTATAAAAAACAGCAACTCTACCGACTATTTTTTTGCTTTCTTCTCTTTGCGCCAACCCATGGATATAATCGAATAATTTGAAAGTAAATATTATAAATTCTAGTAATTTAAATTTTTTCCAGAACGATTTGATTCATCCAGCCAAAAACATTTGCGATTACCTTCAAATGGAAAATTTTGAAGGACTCATTTTATGCTTTGCCTCTAGCATCTTTAAGGAGCACTTACGGGAGCGTGGCTTTCAACTAGTAGAAGAGGTGTGTATTCACTTGTACCATATAGTAAAATTACTTTTAATTACAATTAACTTTTTTCCCTCAGGATGAACGCTTTATCAAAAATGGCTCCTTGGCCGATCTTTACCGGGCTATTTATAGTAACGAGCCAGTGAATGCTGTAATAATCGACGTCGACTTTAACTTGACCGGCTGGAAGTTAATGAGAGCTCAAGTGCATTTAAAAAATCCCGAATGTTTATTTATTGCCGGAGCTGCAGATCCTCAAATACCCTTTGGCGGAAATGAGCTAATAGGACCGGGAGCATATATCAAAATCCTCGAGGATGCAACACATATTAAAGCAAAGATATTTGGTAAACCTGGTAAAGAGCTGGGTGAACTTTTGTTCAGAGCTTTTGATATTGATGATCCTCAAAGGGTGCTAATGCTGGGTGATAGCATGAAGAGTGATATAGGTTTTGGGAAAATGTGTGGCTTTCAGACATTGCTGGTGCTAACGGGTGGCACTAAGCAAGAGGATTTGGAGAGTATTCTAACAGAAGAAAGCAGGCCGGATTATATAGTGCAAAAGTTAGCGGATTTAAATGATTTAATTTAATTTTAATTACAAACATAAAAATATATTATTTAATATTATTATTAAAGTATAGAAAATTTAAACATTACTTTTATTTAAATCTTTCATAAACTCCACAAAATCTGCCATACTTTGAGCATAATAACTAGGAATCAGATTTGGTTCAGTTTGAGCCATCATCTCGTCATGAGAACAACCCCCGCTGAGTACTAGAAGACTCTGAAAACCACAATTGGTGGCAAATCGTACATCCTGTTCCAACATATCACCAATCATTAAAACACGATCCGGCGAAGGTATATGTAAACGTTGTGTTAAGAGTTCTGCTAAAGCTTTGCCAGGTTTGCCAAAAGTTAACATCTCCTGGCGGCTGGTTTCCTGCAAGAGTTTGACAAAACCACCGGGACCCAAAACTGAGAAATCCTTGGTAACCGGCAACATATAATCCGTAGCACCAGATATCAGTAGACAATCGGGTTGACGTAAATACAAATTTGCCTTCATCAATTTAAGAAAAGATAAATTGAAGTCGAAATCTAGAATAACAGCTTTGACGGGTTGACGATCCATTACATGACTCATGGCCTCGGTAAGGGATTCATTTAGGATAACATTCGGCTGAAATAAAGAAAAAATATTAAATTAAAAAGTTTTACTGTAGTGTATTGCACTAAGATCCCCATTTATTAGTTTTTTGATAAAACCAAAAAATGTTGGTGGGGAAACCTTTCCTCGACGCGTTTCGATTTTTGGTTAGGCCAACTCATCAGGAAGATTATCCCTAATTCTAGACAAAGCAAAAACCATACATTATATCTTATTTGCGGGACAGAATAAATAAGAATTATTGCGTTCAACAATTATCAACATAAAGTGAAGGTTATCATCTGAACAGAAACACACAAGAATTTTTCAGTTTTATCTTTTCTTTATTTCCCACACTTTTGTTGTTGCTTTGTTGGCGACTAAGGCAAAAATGCTATAAAGGGGGTTCAAAAAAAGATTTAAATAAACAAAATTTATTTATTTTAAAACTTGGCACAGGTGAAGCCGTATATTTATTAAAAAGGTGTTTTCAAAAATTTTGGGACGTCAAATATTTAATTAAAAAGTTTTACTGTAGTGTATTGCACTAAGATCCCAATTTATTACAATTATTTATTATTGTAATAAACAGTTTTATGATAAAACCAAAACGAATCGCGTCGAGGAAATGTTTCCCCACCAACATTTTTTGGTTTTATCAAAAAGCTATTTATTACAATAATAAATAATTGTAATAAATTGGGATCTTAGTGCAATACACTACAGTTAATGTTTTTAAAAAATTATAGTTTTCTTCAATTTAATCTTTAAACTTAAGCTCTTACCGCTTCATGCAACTGAAAGCCAGCTTCTCGCAAGCCATTCCTAAAGCCCTCGGTAGCCATTGCATAAATTAGACCCTCAAACTTGATGCTTTTTAAATATTCTGTAATACTTTTAAGTGGATGCATGATATTTTCCTGGAATATATAAAATTTGCTTCTTTCATTAAACAACTTTTCGATTTTATGTGATCAAAACCTACAGCTTCTATCTCGATACCAGCAGCACACAACTTCTTAACGCACTCCTCCTCGCCCCTTACACTGTTATTGGTAATAAAGGTTAAGTGTTTACCCATATGTCGAAGTTCCTTAAATCCCTCTGGAGCTCCTTTGATTTTGTGGGATAAAGTCCATACCACACCTGTTTTATTTAATAAAAACATTACAAATTTTTAAATTTTTATAGTTTTTGAAATTTAAACTTTCCATCAATATCCGAAAATATATGATCAAAGGAATCCAAAAATTTGCGTTTTTCTTCGCTAGTCAGACTTAAGATATTTCTACGTGACATGGCCTGCAATGGGAGAATTAATAAAAATGGGTTAAAGTTTTCTATGTTTATGTAAAAAAATAATGTTGGTAAAATTTTTCCTACAGATCTTGTCGAGATTCGACTGACATGAAGTCCAGCAGTCACCAAGAAAGTTAACTTTTAGACCGAAAATTATGGTCATGTTGTGGCTTAGTTAGCACGACCACTACTAAGCATAAAATATAACATTAAGCCTGGGTTCAAACCCCGTTCACATCAATATCAATTTTTGTAATTATTAATTTCTATTAAAATTATTAATGCTATGGTCATCCTCTAACTGCAGTAAGAATGCAGCATTAGCACGTCGTCGATGTAAAAAACATAAAATTGGCGAAAGAACAAAAAAGCTTAACAAGAAATGGCTAAAGTTTAACAACTAATGGCAATCAATATCTGGACTATAAATGACGGTGCCCCCACTCGGATTATGTTTGCGCCAGTTCTCCCGACATAACAATTGCAAGTCCTTGTCTGATTAACTTCGTAATCTGGCGAGCAGTTGTGTCTGTGGCTTCAGACCACCTGCCCATAATCGTTACACTAGAGCGACCAAACGATTTTATCGCCTCTGAATGCCGTAAGTATATATTAGAAAAAATCAGACTGGAACTGCTTCAGAGAGTTTACCGACTGTCACTTTAGAGATCTAAAACCACCATCGAGGAAGTTTCGCATAACCATCAACGCTGCAGTCCCCAGTTTCTTCCCTGCCCATCCCACCCGTAGTAAAGCCGCACTTCCCAGCAGAAGCAGTGAGATTAGCAAAAGAACGTGATGCGATCCGCAGTACCCACCCTGATGATTTCAGGAACAGCCAGCTGAACCATGATATTAGCAGGCTGGTAAATGAACTTAAAGAACTTCAACCATTGCCCGGGAATAAGTAAGTTGTGGTCCAATGTTCGATCTCTCTCGATGGGTGATCGGGTCACAATTAAGTTTGCCGAAACACCATATCCGACCTGAAAGCGTGCTCGAGTGCTTTTATTTGATTATTTATTGACCACCCCTTGACATACAAGGCAAAAAGGAATCTAGTTTGCAAGCTGCATGACCTCGCAGTCTCGGACCCACCACAACTTTTTACGCCCGCTGAAATTGCAAAGGCCATCCGTAAGCCTTCAAAGGCAATTGGTCCTGACGAAATTTCCATGCTGATGCTAAAACACTTTGGCAAGTGGAGAGTCGAGTTTTTGACAGGTGTCCTAAATCAGTCTATGACTAGCCTCATTATAGCCGGGTAGAATGATTCCAAATCTAAAACCTGGAAAACTCGCGAATAAGAAATCATCGTACAGACCAATATCCCTCTTATCGTCTGAAGCGAACACACTCGAGGCTCTACGCCTCCCCCAGCTGACCAGCCAACTACCAGAAGCTAGTCACCGGCACTGATTCCGCAAAATACACAGTCATTACCACTCAGATCGCACAAGGCTTAAACCAGCAGAGGCATTGTGAAAGATAGGTATTTGGGGTCCTTGACTTGTCAAAAGTAAAGTTAAGAGACCAGCGCTCAAAACATCGTAGGGTCAATCAGGGAGTTCTTCAGGGCGGAGTCCTGTCGCCACTCCTATTTAACTTCTACCTATCTAAATTCCCAGCTCCACCGCAAGGCGTTGAAGTGATATCATAGGTGGACGACAGCATGATAAATGGCGACCTGCCATAATGTGGAACACCTATATGGTAAAGTGAATCTTTCTGACGTAACCTGAAGATATAACCAACTAAATCCCCAGCAACCCTATTTACCACCTGGACAAAAGAAGTAAGCTTATAACTTGGCATCGAGATCGGTGGCGTGCTACTTCCAACAGTGAACCACACGAAAATCCTATGAGTCACACTCGACAACCATTTTTATTCGTCAGCATATGCCATAAGTGTCGCTCATAAATTGTGATGTAGAAACAAGGTCCTTAACGCACTAGCCGGCAGTACTAGGGGAATGGACAAAGAAACCTATAAAACGATTGGTCAGTCAGTGGCAAATTATGCTGCTTCGGATTGGTCAGCTTCGCTAAGTGATACTCAGTGGAGAAATATTCAATGATGTCAAAATGCAGTTCTAAAAACAATAACAGGCTGCCTACAAATTACCCTACCACATCCTTTTCATAAGAAAACAGTTCCATTTAGGATGTTATCCCAAAAATCATCCAAACTTTAACATGACACAGTTGGTATCTTCTTCGAGGCATGTCAGGAAAGATCTTCGCGTATATGAGGATAGTATACGAAGATATCTGGTGAACCGCCATGGTATAGCAGGTTAGTCATCCGCCTAGCATACAGAGGTCCCAAGTTCGATCCCCAGTCAGACCCATTTGAAAAAAATAAATTTTCGAAAAAGCGGCGGTTCTCCTCATAACTCAGCGAGCCACTGGTTATTGAGTATTAGGCTATGTAAAACTTCTCTAAGCATTTGCACTTCGGAGCCGGAGTTAAAACGTAGGTCCCTTTCATGAGTCTAAAAATAGAATCGGACGCAGCTCATTGTCTGAGAGAAGTATCCCTTATTCCAATTGGAATGTTGTCGGGGAGTTATATTTATATATATACGAAGATATCCACTTGGTGCTTTAGATCGTATCTTGTACATGGCAGCATTAAATAACATTCATATTTTAACATACATAATTGAAGTAAAGGGTTATCCATTTCTTGGTTTCAAAAGTATAGGATTGGAATTCGACATTTGTCAAAATTAGTTGTTAAACCAATTTTTTTCTTTTCAGTTGAAAGTATAACATTGACGAAAATGGATCGCTTAAGTATCAGACAAATTGTCAAAACATACTACAAAAATGGTGATTCTGCAACAGTCACAAATCGGCAATTGGCAAAATTGTGAAGAAATTTAAAGAGATTGGAGCGGTTACAAATATTATAAGGCCTGTGCATTATCGTTTTGCTCGTTTCGCTGAAAATATCGCTGCTGTAAGTGAAAGTGTTGCCGAAGACCCGAATGTGTCGATTTTTCGTCGTTCTCAGGAGTTATGACGAACACATTTTTGAAGAATACGACTTGGAGAATATGTGGTTTCAACAAGGCGGTGCCACATGCCACACAACTCGAGCGAATATGCCTGTATTGCAAAAGACATTTCCTGGCCGCATAATTTCTCGTCGTGGTGATATCTACTGGCCATCAAGATCACGTGATTTGACACCATTAGACTTTTTTGTGGGGCTACGCGAAAGACCGTGTTTATGAAGATAAACATTTAAATCTTGAGCATTTAAAAATCAACATTCGTCATGTTATGGCTGAAGAAATACTACCCAAAATGTATCAGAAAGTCAATTACATAAAAAAATCAACGCTTTTAACATTTCGTGTGGTAGTCATTAAAATAATCTTAACGTTCAAACTTTATAAAAAAAAAGAAATATTATGAAAAAAATATTTTACATGTATTGTATTTGCGTTCACTTTTGAAACCGCCAAAACGGATAACCCGATATTTCTTAATTTTAAAAATGTTCATCCATTTTATCACAAAATTTGAGTGAATCTTAATAATCGATGAAATCTTCGCTGAATAGGCCACAAAGAGTATAATTGGCCTCAGAGGTTCATCTTTTGTAAATTCAAACTCGAGCTATCTTTTGAAAACCTATTTAGTTTAGTTTAGTTTTTATCCATTTCTTCCCAGCTTCCAAAACCCGAAAAATTTAAACTTTTTTTTAAAGTGTTATTTTTGTTTCACTCGAAATTGTCTGGTATCGAGGAAGACCTGTATTAAAAACACTAGAGTTGCTTATCTTTGATTTTAGTTCTTTAACACGAATTGGGATTTTGTTAATCAAAATGTTTATTGATATCTTTGACAAATTTAGCAGACTCATAGTTTGAAACGAAATTTATTTTCAAAAATTTTTCTATTATTGATTAAAATTTAATCTGTATTTGATCTAAAATGGGAAGCCATAGTTTTTTTTCAATCACACAAGAATATTTTTTTTGATTATACAATTTTTTACTAAAAATAAAATAATTATAATTATAAATTTAGTTAAACCTTTGCTCATTAGGAAATATTGAGTTTTTGTACATTATATTAACATGTGTTCCTTGCACTAATGATTTACTGCACCAGAAAGTACAGAAACGTTTTGGTCTAAATCCATATTTATCAAAAAAACTGTTATAAAGTTTATGAAGATATAATCTTAAAAATTTTATAAACATAACAAAAAACAAAACCATAAACAAAACAGAATATGAACATATTTTTTCAAAAGACTCAAGATTATTTTTCTAAAATAAACAAAAATTTATCTTTTGCCTTCCTCAAGTTACTCACTTTATTTATTTTCAAATAAGTTTTGTAAATATTAAACATATAATGCAATATTTTATTTTTAATGTTTATTTCCGCGATCTATTTTATTTATTTATACTGTCGCGATCATGTCAGTTTGAATATAAAAGTGCAACTGAAATATGGAAAAAATTTGCTCTCTAAAAGAACTACCGCGAAATTCAATATTGAATTTTAATATGAATTGTCATTCATAAATAATCTTATCGCTAGAACTTTTTTCTAACATAGGTATTGTTTATATTTTGGTTTGTTTATTATATTAATAATTTTTTGTTATTATTTTCAAAGCATTTAGATACCCGGTAGGTCAAAAAGTTTTCCGGCGAAAACTTTTCATATAAAACTTATATTGAATATAGAAATTTTCTATCGAAAATTTTCTAAATAGAAATTTTCTATCAAAAATTTTCAATATAGAAATTTACAAATTTCCAATATAGAAATTTTCTATCGAAAATTTTCAATATAGAAACTTACAAATTTCTAATATAGAAATTTACAAAATATCAATTTTCTATGGAAAATTTTCAAAATTTTTTAATAAAGAAATTTTCTAAAAAAATGTTTCTTGTAACTTTGATGGACCGTCGGATTAAATTCATTAATTTATTTTAAATTCTTTAAAATTCATTTCCGAGAAGATACTTTCTTAAACAAAAGAGACAAGTTGTCGTTTTACTTTTGAATCACTTATGGAAATGACTTATTCATTGCACATAAACGATCTAGAGGAGATTGGAGGCATGTTAAAAACTATTACACTTAATAGTAACAAATTTAAATGTAACAGATAAAATCTATTACGAAAAGATTTCCCTAAATGATAATGCTTGATAATGGTGTAATGATAATTCTATGTATTTATATGTAAATCAGTAACACTAGGCAACAGTACATATTTTGGAATATTTAAATAAGATTGTAAAGATTAAGCATAAATATTCTAAAAAACCGAACAACAAAAAAATATTTTAAGATATGAAGTTTTATGACTTTAGACTTTTTCGCAAAATCTTTTAAAAATAATCTTTTGCTGACAATAAAAGAAAACTAAAGATCAAATTTTGACGTTACACAATTAATATACCCAGCAGTTTCAGTAATTTTTTGGGGGCTTCCGTAAAGATATTTTATAATAGAAATTTTCTATAGAGAAATTTTATAATGAAAATTTTTTATAGAACAATTTGATAAGGAAAATTTTTTATAGAAAAATTTAATAATGACAATTTTTTATAGAAAAATTTTCTATAAAAAATTTTTATCATAAAAATTTTCTATGGAAAAATTTTTAAATGAAAATTTTGTATAGAAAAATTTTATAATGAAAATTTTCTATAGCAAAATTTTATAATGAAAATTTTCTATAGAAAAATTGTATAATGAAAATTTTCTATTGAAAAATTTAATATTGGACAAATTTTATGATAAAAATTTTCTATATCAAATTTTTTATAGACAAATTTTATAATGAAAATATTCTATAGACAAATTTTATAATGAAAATTTTCTATAGAAAAATTTTATAATGAAAATTATCTTTAGATAAATTTTCTGATGCAAATTTTTTATAAAAAAATTTTATAATAAATAATTTCTATAAAAAAATTTTATAATAAAAAATTTCTATAGAAAAATTTTATAATGAAAATTTTCTTCAGAAAAATTGTATAATGAAAATTTTCTATAGAAAAATTTTAAAATAAAAGTTTTCTATAGAAAAATTTTAAAATAAAAGTTTTCTATAGAAAAATTTTATAATAAAAATTTTCTATAAAAAAATTTTATAATGAAAATTTTATAAAAAAAAAATTTCTATAGAAAAATTTTATAATAAAAAAATTTCTATAGAAAATAATATAATATAATAAAAAACTTTCTATTGAAAAAATTTTATAATAAATATATTTTTTAATTATCTTTAGAAAAATTTTCTGATGCAAATTTTTTATAAAAAAATTTTATAATAAACAATTTCTGATGGTCGTGGGTTCGAGTCGGGCTCAGGTTCATGTCATAAATTATTTTTTTAATTTATGATTTTTAAATTAGATGAATAAATTTTAGGAATACTGAAAAAACTATGTGACACTTAGCAGTGTGGAATGCTGCATTTTCTGTCCCGCTACGGACTTCATCAGCACACTGTGTCACCAACTGTTAGATGCCAGTAGTTAAGATCATCTATTTAACTGAATTCTTAAGCGAAATTGAAAACGAGAATTATGTTAACACTTTTATAATAAAAAATTTCTATAGAAAAATTTTATAATGAAAATTTTATAATGAAAATTTTCTACAGAAAAATTGTATAATGAAAATTTTCTATAGAAAAATTTTAAAATAAAAGTTTTCTATAGAAAAATTTTATAATAAAAATTTTCTTTAAAAAAATTTTATAATGAAAATTTTTTTTGAAAATTTTATAAAAAAAAATTTTCTATAGAAAAATTTTATAATAAAAAAATTTCTATAGAAAATTTTATAATAAAAAACTTTCTATTGAAAAAATTTTATAATAAATATATTTTTTAATTATCTTTAGAAAAATTTTCTGATGCAAATTTTTTATAAAAAAATTTTATAATAAATAATTTCTATAAAAAAATTTTGAAATAAAAAATTTCTATAGAAAAATTTTATAAAGAAAATTTTATAATGAAAATTTTCTACAGAAAAATTGTATAATGAAAATTTTCTATAGAAAAATTTTAAAATAAAAGTTTTCTATAGAAAAATTTTATAATAAAAATTTTCTATAAAAAAATTTTATAATGAAAATTTTTTTTGAAAATTTTATAAAAAAAAATTTTCTATAGAAAAATTTTATAATAAAAAAATTTTTATAGAAAATTTTATAATAAAAAACTTTCTATTGAAAAAATTTTATAATAAATATATTTTTTAAAAAACTTTTATAATGGAAATTTTCTACTACAATTTTATAATAAAAATTTACTATAGAAAAATTTTTTAATGAAAATTTTCAATAGAAACATTTTTCAATAAAAATTTTCTATAGCAAAATTTTACAATGAAAATTTTCTCTAAAAAAATTTTATAATGAAAATTTTCTAAACAAAAATTTTATAATGAAAATTTTCTATAGAAAAATTTGATAATGAAAACTTTTTGCAGAAAAATATAATAAAAATTTTCTATAGAAAATTTTTTGATGACAATTTTCTATAGAAAGTTTAAGAATGAAAATTTTTATTATAAACATTTTTTAAAGAAAATTTTCTTTGTAAACATTTTTTAATGAAAATTTTCTATAAAAAAATTTTTATAATGAAAATTTTCTACAAAAAAGTATATAAGTGAAATTTTCTACAGAAAAATTTTATAATGAAAATTTTCCATAGAAAAATTATTTAATGAAAATTTTCTTTAGAAAAATTTTGTAATGAAAATTTTCTATAGAAAATTTTTATAATGAAAATTTTCAATAGAAAAAGTATATAAGTGAAATTTTCTATAGGAAAATTTAATAATGAAAATTTTCCTTAGAATAATTTTATAATAAATTTTTTTTGTTTTGAAAAATTTTATAATGAAAATTTGCTATAAAAAACTTTTATAATAAACATTTTCTATGGACAAACCTTATGATAAAAATTTTCTATATAAAATTTTTTATAGAAAAGTTTTATAATGAAAATTTTGTGTAGATACGTTTTGTAATAAAAATTTTATATACAAAAATTTTATAATGAAAAGTTTTAATAGAAAAGTTAAATAATTAAAATTTTTTTTATAGAAAAATTATATAATGAAAATTTTCTATAACAAAAATTTATAATGAAAATTTTCTATAGAGAAATTATATAATGAAAATTTTCTATAAAAACTTTTATATTGAAAGTTTTTGAAATAGAAATTTTTTTTAATAAAAAGTTTCTATAAAAAACTTTTTAAAAAAGATTTTTCTATAGATAAATTTTTAAATAAAAATGTCTAAAAAAATTTGTTTAATCAAAATTTTATACCAAAAAAAAATTTGTAATGAAAATTTTCTACACAAAAATTTTCTATAGAAAATTGTTAAAAAGTAAACTTTCTATAGAAAACTTATGTATTGAAAATTTTCAACTAAAATCTATAAAATAAATATTTTCTATAGAAAACTTTTATAATAAAAAAAATTCTATATAAAATAGTTATAAACATTTTATAACGAAAATTTTTCATCGAAATATTCCTAGAGTGGTAAAATGTGGTTGTTCGAAAAATAAATTGTTTTGGGAACTACTGGGTACAGAAGGAGCTCATATGCATTTAATTGTACAATGTCAAAACTTATCAGGTGCTTCCGATCTTAAAATTCTATTATAATATTCACTTTATTGCATATATGGTTCTTTAAAAAAGAAACAATTTTTAGAACATATTTTGGGGTCATTCGATTTCATAACTTAAAGTATTTTCCTATTGTTGAGTTTTAAAAAAATATTTATGTTAAAATATTTCAAATTAGTGTTGCCGAGTGTTACAGATAACATATAGTATTACAGTTACACCCTAAAAGCATTATCTTTCAGTGTAATAGAATCGCAGCTACTGATTTAAGTTTAATAAATTGAATCAGTAAAATATAAATTTTTAACAACTCAATATAATAAACTTTATCACGCCTCCAATCTTCTTTAAGTAGAACGTTCACGTGCTAAGATTAATTTTTTTTAGGAACAATATTTTTATGGGTTACCTATACATCAGCAGAAACTTATAATATAATTCCCTTCCATAATAATGTAGCTTATAATTATTGTAGTATTAAATTTTTTTTTGATATTTTTCCTATTTTTATCGGAACATATTAAAGTGATATCGAAGTGACGTCGATGATGATTATTCAATTTTTGTATTTTTAGCTGCTAAGGAGGAATACATTTTTGATCTCTACACTTGCGGTTTTAAAACACAATCTTATATTCTTAAACGAGCAATAATTGTATGTATTTATATATATATATATATAGAATGACTATCTCGAAAACGGCTCTAACGATTTTGATAAAATTTGGACAGTGGGTATCTTTTTTGATGTATAGGTCGAAGAAGAAGGGACTTTTGGAACCTTTGATTCTAAGAGGGTAAAAACGGGTAAAAAGGGGAAAAAATCGAAAACGCTATATCTCCTTAAGTAATAGGTATAGAAACAAAATTTAAATTACGTTTTAAACAGCTATGAAAATAAACGGACAGGTGTTTGGTACTTTTTTGAAACTATGTCCGATAAGGGGTAAAAAAGGGTGAAAATAGTTTTTTTGGTACCTTTTTAACCCACTCTTATATTTTGAACTAAGGAATATATAAAGAAACTTTGTACTGCAATCAATAGATGTGAAAGAAATATTAAACACGTATTTGGTACTTTTTTGATTTTGTGGCCAAAATGTGTAAAAAAGGGATAAACTGATGACTTAACATCTACAAAAGTAATATGAATAGGAAAATAATGTTAACTGCTTTCTAATAAAATGTACCGAATTCAATTGGTACCAAAGAAGTACCAATTATGCATATGGAACTTTTTGAAATTAGGGGATAAAAAGGGGAAAAAATTAGTAATATTATAACTTTAAAACAAATGAATGTTTGTCTGTATGTATGTTCTTTATAGAATAGTAAACTGTGAATTTGATCATGTTATGCTCTTTAGCAAAGATGTTGCGGATAAGCCGGCGGAGGTTTTTAAGTTGGTAAACAGAATTTCCGACAGGTGGCGCCACTGAAAATTACTAAAAATTAATTAAATCGTAAACTGTACATTTGATCATACTATGATCTTTTGCAAAGTTGTAGCGCATGAGCCGGCGGATGCTTTTTAATTGTTGTGAATAATTTCCGACAGGTGGCGCTACTGAAAATTACTCAAAGTCAATTTAATCGTAAGCTCTACATATAATCATGCACATGAGCCGACGAAAGTTTCTTAGTTGGTTTGAAGAAATTTCGACAGGTGGCGCCACTGTGCATTTGATCAGACTATAAGTGAATTAAAGCATAAACTGTGCATTTGATCGTGTTATGATCATAAGCAAAGTTGTTACGCATAAGCAGATGAAGGTTTCTTAGTAAAAAATGAATTAAATCGTAAACTGTGCATTTGATCAGACTATAATCTTTAGCAAAGTTGTTGCGCTTGAGTCGACGGTAGTTTATGTTGGTATGACCAATTTTCAAAATTATTTAAAATGGGTTAAACTGTAACTGTATAAAATAAAATATAAAAAATTTTAAAATTTGCCTCAAAATGCTTATCATAAAGGCCCGAGCAAGGCTCGGTCAACCAGGTACTAAGTGAATTATATTGATAATAAAAATATTTAAATTTCTTAATATGAAATATAAATACTTCAGCTATAAGTATGAGTGATTGTGAAAGGTCTTGTGACGTAATTGTGAGGGAAGAATTGTAAGACAAACATTTTTTTTATAAATTTATTTGTGATATTGTTGGTGATAAATTTCCAATTTCAGAAATTATACCTGTTACCAAATCAGCTAAGGAATTTTAGAGTTATGAAAAACAAAAATAAAACTGCATATATGAAACATTATAATTGATTATAATACTATAATTGATTATAATCCTCAAGGACATGTAATGGCCAGTGAAAATTGTAATAACTCGAAAACTGTTTAACCGATGTAGCTTATTGGAAAAATCATTGCGTTTGCACTAAGAACTAGAATCCACTTTTTTGCAAAAGGGAGAATAAATAGCTTTAATTTTGCAAAAACTGAAAATTTGTCAATTTTTTTCGATTTAAAAGCTATTTTTCAGATTTGGGGCCTATACGCTATGTGTTAACGTTGTCCAATTCGACTAAAATTTTGTGGGTGGAAGTTTCTCACCAAATGTCACAATAATTAGACATGCAACCCTTAAAATTGGAAAATTTCCAGGGTTGCTATGATGGCTATAATGCGTATATCAAGCAAAAAATTAAAATTTTGTGAAAATGAGCGAATTCACTAAATTGTGAATAAATTCGAAAAAAATCAATCGATTTTTATGGTCGATATCTCATTTTGTTGCTTTTATATGTCGCTATGCGATAAAATAATAAATATGGAAGATTTTTGCCGTTTTCGATTTTTCATGATTTTTTTAAAACGAAAATTTTTGCCATTTTTATGTAAAAAATATATTTGTTTCTTAAGTTTTTTATTATAACTCCGATACTATTGATCCGATTGAAACGCGATATAGACGAATTAAAGGCTATGTAAATCTTAATTTTTCTGATGTTATTTTAATAATATCGGACTAGTAGTTTTTGAGTTATCATTACTTATTTAAAGAAACGTCTAAAAAAAATTGCAATTTAAAAAAAAAATTTCAAAAAAAAAAAAATCTTGCAATTTTTTTTGTATTTTGTTGTGCTGTGTTATTAGAAACTAGTCTATGATTGGATGACCTTGAAAACTTCTATGTAAATTTTCTCTATTTTATTAATATTTTTAATTACAGATTTAACTCTTCTTATCACCAATTAAAACTATCCTCTAGTTACAAAGAAATTGCCCTCATTGACCTTATGCGTGCCCACTGTCGTCATAAGCTATTCAAGAGTAATTAAAAGAGCCCACCGAATATACGATCGAATGTTTATTCGAATATTTGTCTGAGAACTGCATTATCGATAGAAATAAATTAACTTATCTAGCAAAAACACAAACCATATTTATGAATTTAAAGAAATAAAATATTTTTTGTTATTCTTATCTGAATTTCACAGCGGACTTTAAATCCCTCAAACATAATCAGGTCATAATGGTTCCACACACATTTATATATCCGAATTATTGTAAAATATTGCCCAAAATTTCATAGTATAAATTATTTCTACCCCGCTTTATCATTGCAAGCAAAACAAACTAATTACCAAAGACAAAAACCAAAGTGATTACAAACATCACCGCTAGATGTTTAGTCTTTCCAGGGGTGGAATGATAACAGTAAATTTTGGAAAAATTTCAAATGCATAGAAAATTATTAATTTGTTATTATCAATAGTCAAATTAAGCAAATTTTCTAATTAACAATAAATTTTCTTAAAATTTTATATAAAAAATAAATTTTTGAAAAATTTCCTATTAATAATAAATTTTTAAAACAATTTCTCTCAATGTTAAATTTAAAGGAAATTTCTCAAAAATTTACTATTTGTAGAAAATTTTTGAAAAATTTACTATTTATGGGAAATTTTTAAAAAATTTGCTATTTAAAGGAAATTTTTCAAAAATGTGCTATATAAAGAAGATTTTTAAAAAATTTACTATTTAAAGGAAATTTTTTTAAAAATTTACTATTTAAAGGAAATTTTTCAAAAATTTGCTATATAAAGAAGATTTTTCAAAAATTTACTATTTAAAGGAAATTTTTTTAAAAATTTACTATTTAAAGGAAATTTTTCAAAAATTTACAATTTATAGAAAATTTTTTAAAATTTACTTTTTGGTGGAAATTTTTTCAAAAATTTAATATTTAAGAACATTTTTTAAATATTTACTATTTATAAAAAATTTGTAAAAACTTCCAATTTATAGGAAATTTTTTAAAAATAAATATTTAAAGGAAATTTTTTAAAAATTTATTATTTTTTTAAAAATTTCCTAAAAATAGAAAACTTTTGTAAGATTTCCTATAAACGGTAAACTTTTGAAAAAATTCCCATATATCGTAAATACTTTAAAAATTTCCTATAAATAGTAAATTTGTGAAAATTTCCTTCAAATAATAAATTTTTGAAAAATTTACTATAAATAGTAAATTTTTGAGAAAATTTTCTATAAATAGAAAATTTTTGAAAAATTTCCTATAAATAGTAAATTTTTAAAAAATTTTCTATAAATAGTAAATTTTTAAAAAATTTCCTATAAATAGTAAATTTTTGAAAAATTCTCCTTTAAATAGCATAATTTTTGAAAATTTTTCTATAAACAGTAAATTTTTGAAAAATTTCCTATAAATAGTAAGTTTTTGAAAAATTTCCTATAAATAGTAAATTTTTGAAAAATTTCCTATAAATAGTAAATTTTTGAAAAATTTCCTATAAATAGTAAATTTTTGAAAAATTTCCTAAAAATAGTAAATTTTTGAAAAATTTCCTATAAATAGTAAATTTTTGAAAAATTTCCTATAAATAGTAAATTTTTGAAAAATTTCCTATAAATAGTAAATTTTTGAAAAATTTCCTATAAATAGTAAATTATTGAAAAATTTCCTATAAATAGTAAATTTTTGAAAAATTTCCTATAAATAGTAAATTTTTGAAAAATTTCCTATAAATAGTAAATTTTTGAAAAATTTCCTATAAATAGTAAATTTTTGAAAAATTTCCTATAAATAGTAAATTATTGAAAAATTTCCTATAAATTGTAAATTTTTGAAAAATTTCCTATAAATAGTAAATTTTTGAAAAATTTCCTATAAATAGTAAATTTTTGAAAAATTTCCTATAAATAGTAAATTTTTGAAAAATTTCCTATAAATAGTAAATTTTTGAAAAATTTCCTATAAATAGTAAATTTTTGAAAAATTTCCTATAAATGGTAAATTTTAGAAAAATTTCCTATGAATAGTAAATTTTTGAAAAATTTCCTATAAATAGTAAATTTTTGGAAAATTTCCAATAAATAGTAAATTTTTGGAAAATTTTCAAATAATTAAGATTTTCTATAAACGGTAAACTTTTGAAAAAATTCCCATATATCGTAAATACTTTAAAAATTTCCTATAAATAGTAAATTTGTGAAAATTTCCTTCAAATAATAAATTTTTGAAAAATTTACTATAAATAGTAAATTTTTGAGAAAATTTTCTATAAATAGAAAATTTTTGAAAAATTTCCTATAAATAGTAAATTTTTAAAAATTTTCTATAAATAGTAAATTTTTAAAAAATTTCCTATAAATAGTAAATATTTGAAAAATTTCCTGTAAATAGTAAATTTTTTAAAATTCTCCTTTAAATAGCATAATTTTTGAAAATTTTTCTATAAACAGTAAATTTTTGAAAAATTTCCTATAAATAGTAAATTTTTGAAAAATTTCCTATAAAAATAGTAAATTTTTGAAAAATTTCCTTATAAATAGTAAATTTTTGAAAAATTTCCTATAAATAGTAAATTTTTGAAAAATTTTCCATAAATAGTAAATTTTTGTAAAATTTCCTATAAATGGTAAATTTTTAAAAAATTTCCTATAAATAGCAAATTTTTGAAAAATTTCCTCTAAATAGTAAATTTTTGAAAAATTTCCTTTAAACAGTAAATTTTTTAAACATTTCCTATAAATAGAAAATTTTTGAAAAATTTCCTATAAATAGTAAATTTTTGAAAAAATTTCCTTTAAATTGTCAATTTTTGAAATATTTTCTCTAAATAGTAATTTTTTGAAAAATTTCCTTTAAATAGTAAATTTTTGAAAAATTTCCTTTAAAAAGTAAATTTTTGAAAAATTTCCTATAAATAGGAAATTTTTGAAAAATTTCCTATAAATAGTTAATTTTTCAAAAATTTCCTATAAATAGAAAATTTTTGAAAAATTTCCTATAAATAGTAATTTTTTAAAAAATTTCCTATAAATAGTAAATTTTTGAAAATTTCCTATAATTAGTAAATATTTGAAAAATTTCCCAAAAATAGTAAATTTTTGAAAAATTTCCTATAAATAATAAATTTTTCAAAAATTTCCTATAAATAGAAAATTTTTGAAAAATTTCCTATAAATAGTAATTTTTTAAAAAATTTCCTATAAATAGTAAATTTTTGAAAATTTCCTATAATTAGTAAATATTTGAAAAATTTCCCAAAAATAGTAAATTTTTGAAAAATTTCCTACAAATAATAAATTTTTCAAAAATTTCCTATAAATATTAAATGTTTGAAGAATTTCCGGTAAATATTAAATTTTTGAAAAATTTCCTACAAAAGTAAATTTTTTAAAAATTTCCTATTAATGGTAAATTTTTGAAAAATTTCCTTTAAATAGTAAATTTTTGAAAAATATCCTTTAACTTGTCAATTTTTGAAAAATTTTCTCTAAATAGCAAATTTTTGACAAATTTTCTCTAAATAGTAAATTTTTGAAAAATTTCCTATAAATAGTAAATTTTTTTAAAATTTCCTTTAAAAAGCAAATTTTTGAAAATTTTCCTATAAATAGTAAATTTTTTAAAATTTCCTATAAATAGTAAATTTTTGAATAATTTCCTTAAAAATAGTAAATTTTTGAAAAATTTCCTATAAATAGTAAATTTTTGAAAAATTTCCTATAAATAGTAAATTTTTGAAAAATTTCCTATAAATAGTAAATTTTTGAAAATTTTCCTATAAAAAGTAAATTTTTGATAATTTTCGTTTAAATAGTAATTTTTTGAAAAATTTCCTATAAATAGTAAATTTTTGAAAAATTTTCTATAAATAGTAAGTTTTTGAAAAATTTCCTATAAATAGTAAATTTTTGAAAAATTTCCTATAAATAGTAAATTTTTGAAAATTTTCCTATAAAAAGTAAATTTTTGAAAATTTTCGTTTAAATAGTAAATTTTTGAAAAATTTCCTATAAATAGTAAATTTTTGAAAAATTTTCTATAAATAGTAAATTTTTGAAAAATTTCCTATAAATAGTAAATTTTTCAAAAATTTTCTATAAATAGTTAATTTTTGAAAAATTTCCTATAAATAGTAAAATTTGAAAAATTTCCTACAAATTTTTGAAAAATTTCCTATAAAAAGTAAATTTTTGAAAAATTTCCTATAAATAGTAAATTTTTGAAAAAGTTCCTATAAATAGTAAACTTTTAAAAAATTTCCTTTAAATTGCCAATTTTTGAAAAATTTTCTCTTAAAGTAAATTTTTGAAAAATTTCCTATATAAAGTAAATTTTTAAAGAATTTTCTTTAAATAGTGAATTTTTGGAAAATTTGCTTTAAATAGCAAATTTTTGGAAAATTTCCTTTAAGAAGTAAATTTTTGAAAAATTTCCTATAAATAGTAAATTTTTGAAAAATTTCCTTTTGATATAAAATTTTTGGAAAATTTCCTAAAAAAACTAAATTACTGAAAAATTTTTTAAAAAAGTAAATTTTTGAAAAATTTCCTATAAATAGTGATTTTGAAAGTATTTTGCATTAAATAGCTTTAAAGGAATTTTACATAACTGAATTTTTTGTCACCTTAAAAAATTGCAAAATTAAAATTGAAAAAAAAAACTGTTGTCCTTTGGGGATTAACAAATAAAAATTTTTATACAATTTATTTATTTGCATTGTAAACCAGACCGTTGGTAAATAATAATTAAAACAAATAAATACAACAAATATTGTATAATGTATTTAAATGCAATAACTAAGCGTATAATTAATATATAAATTGTCAACATCGAACATTTCACATACGCACCGAAGACTGTAGTTACAGCAATGGAGAAAAAATGGGAATATTTTCTGTAATGAATGCTTTTATAGCAACCAGTTGAATATTTAAAATTTATAATGGTTTTCTACGGTGTGATAAATGGGAGGTATTATTAGTTTGCTAAAAAATTAGTAACATTTACTAGAAAAATATCAAAAGGGTTTAAGTGAAATTTTTTTTATCTTTCAATAAAGTTATTCTTAAAACTTAAATATTTTAGAATGAATCTAATAAATCTATTATACATTTTAATATTACCCTTTTCTATTCATCCCAATTTGCCTATAGAGCTCCTCTATGTCGCTTTTATCAATGAAACTTTTTGTACTTATATTTGTTACAAATTACATACATTTACTTTTTGCATCTGGACATTACAAAACAATCATGTTTTTAATTTGTATTTACATAATCATCACTTTTTTTTATTTGTTTGTTTGTTGCATTTTAACGATTTTATAACATATTTGTTTCCTCTTTTACTTATTTTGCTAATAGGACAACTTCCGCTTAATTTATTACCGTTATACCGGAAATTTCTACTTTAAAAACAATCACCGCCAGCAATAGATTTCCATAAATCTATCTACCATTATTATAAAAAATTAAACACACACACATATAGACACATATACTCAAACATATTCACACATTTGCAAAAACAATCAATCATCAGTCAGTGTCCGTCTGTCTGCCCCTGCCCTTTATGGGGGGATTCACAGTCTTTCAGTGAAATGTCATTAATGCCAGAAGGTTTAAGCACAAAAATTTTGTGAAAAAAATAAAAAATTAACAGAAAAAAATTAAATAAGTAAATATTAATAAAAACATAAATAAATAATAATACAATAACAAATATTTAACAGACGTGCTTTTTTGCCATAATCTGTCTATCAAACATATTTTATTGAAATGTATCCACAATATGATACATTTAAAGGGGGTAGCAAAATTTGATAAAAGATATGGATGAAAACCTTAATTGAACAACCAAATATGAACAATTTTTGAATTTTTTGTCATATCTTAAATATTTACTTGTTACTCGAATCTAAAAATTTGACCGAAGACTATAATATAAAGACATTTCACTTCCATGTATTGAATTGCCGTATGGTCTTTTCGATAGGTCCCATAAAAAAAGAGAGTATTCCGCTTTTATTCTCATAAGGAAACAACTAATGGAGACTATTATCTAATGAGAGAAAGCTGAGGCATACACACGTGCTCATGAAAAATATGTTTGTTTGTGCGTTTATATGTTTCTCATTCGTCTTCATACACTTTAATTTCACTTTTGACAGAAAACAAATGTTTAAAGTGCAATACCTAGACATTATAGAGTCTTTGAGTTTTCTGCAGTTATAAAGTTTATTTTATTGTTTATATAAAACAATTTAAATAATTAAAAACACATGAATCCCAATTGACCTTTTTTGGCAATTAAACTTTTGGTATATGAAAATTAGTCATTTTTTATAAAATCAAATTTCCTGAATTCGTTTACAAATCCAGGCTACTTTTAATTTTTGAAAACTAAAGGTAGTACATGGGACTCTATAATAAAATTTCAGAAAGTTGCAAAATCTGCTTGACTTTTTTGTTATATCTTCGAAAACACAAAAATTTTCTTAAAAATCCGACAAATTTCGGTCCATGCTGTACTTAGAGTAAACGTTGTACTGACTTAGAATTTGCTACCAAATCATGCCTGGGGCCAAATTACCGCATTCAATATCGATCGCAAACTCATACTTTTAAGCGAATATTGTGAAGTATACTTTAGGGATGTTCAAAGTTACTTCGATGCAAAAAGTTTATTGAAATTTGGTGTCCATTTTGATTCGTTTTTAAAAATATTTACTGTTCAATTAAAACTCTTTTACTATTGTTCATCTTTTTGCAAATAACTTCAAAAACTTATAGTAAACTGTGCATTAGAGTGGTTCGAAAAAAAAGTTGAGTCAGTCACCCCCTAGGATTAAAGATAATGTTAAAATAATTCTAAAAAATTTGTATTTATTTTTTTACCACGCCTACAAATACCGCCCTTTTTATATTTTGTTAACTGTGTCACCATCTTTAGTCCAATCATAACACTCTATACATCGATGTTCAGGGCTCTGTAAGGGTTACATTTCTCTCTTTGATAGTTTTTTACAATCTCGTCAATTTCGAGTCTTTACTTTTTAAAATTCGAGACGTACCTACCGTAATAAAATCGAGTAAAAATCTAGTTTTTAAAAGTTATGACTATAAATTGACGTGGTAGTAAAAAACTATCAAAGAGAGAAATGTAGCCCTTACAGAGTCGCGAACGCCGATATATAAAATGTTATGATCGGACATAAAATGGCGACGCAGTGAATAAAATACTAAAAGGGCGGTATTTGTAGGCGTGGTAAAAAAATAAAAAAAATATTTTTTGGAATTGTTTTAACATTATCTGACTGACACAACTTTTATTCTTTGTATGGAAGGCGAACCCCTCTACTGTGTATCATTTAAACAATTTTGATTATCCTTAAAGTATGCTATACAAATGCTTAGAAAATATCTAAGATTTCGATCGATATCGAATGCCGTAATTTGGCCCCTGCTCTCTACGAATATGTAAAAAAGCATTAATTTTTTTCAAAACTTCTTTGCAAAAAGTGAAAAATTGATATCATTTTGATAAAAAATTCACTATTTTTGATCAGCGAAAAATATTTGACTTTTGAAGTTTCTGAAGATGAAACGGTTCAAGATATTTGAAAATGGTTTTAACAATATTATTTTCTTAGCTGTTGGCTATATGCCAGTATTGTATTTTTTAGAAAATTATCTGCGTAATAGGAAATGCACAATGGGTCAAAAACTAAAATGAGTCGAAGAAAAAAATTATTTTTTTTCTTTTGAAATAAAATAACTTAAAATCCATAATAGTTATTATAGTAAAATAACCATGTGTTTAGTTAGTTTTCTTAAATTCATTGCAAAATATAAAAGTCAACATTATTTGATAATAACTGAAAGAGCTACACGGATCAAAAGCTTTTTCTACTTCTGAGGTGGTCTACTTTGACGCCCAATAATTTGTCCTGTATAAACACAGAGTAACCATAAATCTAAAATTCAAAAAGCTTGGGTCCTCCTTAACAATTATCTCTTACATACTAATGCAATCAGACTAACAGTTTAGAAGATACAGATTTATAACCACTTTTTTTGTTTCAAACAATTGTGCGTCTTGTTTTTACTGTAGACTTACTACTAATAAATTTTTCCCCCAGAATTAATTTCCACTCTAATTTTGATCACCCTGTCTTTAAATGTTACAATTTTACATTTGATTTGATAATAAACAATTTTTGATTAAAAATAATAATTGACATTTGGTGATTTTTCTTTTTATTTCTTCTTGGGTGGGCAGAATTTTTTTTTTGTAATTTTTTTACAGGATTTGCTTAAAAATTTAATTTTTTACGCGTAAACAAATAACAAAAAAAAAACCATCTGAGTAAAAATATTAAAAACAGTCAAGGTTAAAATAATATTAAAATAAGTAGAATTGATAGCAAATGAAACAAATGTTAAAAATATCGGACTTGATCAACAAGAGTTTATTAACTCAAAATTTTAAAATGTTTAGTAGAGTCAAAAAACTATTTTATTTTCACATAAAGATGAGGGGTAAAACTGTAGTTCTTTTGACGAAATTATAGTGAAAATAATGTCAGATTTTCACAGTGAGTAGATAAGACCACTACACATCATTATACCCTTCACCACCATAGGTGGAAAGGGTATTATTAGTTTGTACTGATGTATGTAACGCATGGAAATATTTGTCTTAGACCCACCTTTTAGTATACCAATAGGCTTAGAATCACTTTCTAAGTCGATTTAGCGATGTCCGTCCGTCCGTCTGGCTGGCTGGACCCCCATGTAAACCTTGTAATCAAACTACAGGTCGCAATTCTGAAGATAATTTAATGAGATTTGGCACAGATCATTTTTTTTGATAATCGGACCATGACTGTTTAAATTCGTCAAAATCGTTCCATTATTTATGGTACCTCCCATAGGTCCCACTTCCCGGAATTGATATATTGGCCACAAATATCATAATTTTTTCATGAAATTTAAACCAAATACTACTTATGTAAACCTAAATCTCTGTACTAAATTTCGTTGAAATCGGTCCACATTTAGCCATAGCTCCCATACAAAATTTTCTTTAAAAACGCACTAAATGAGACAAAAATCACTAAAACGCTCGTACATCTAAAAATATTTAGAATTTAAGTTTATTTTTTGCATATATAATTTTTGCAACAACTGCAATCAATTTGCCAAATTTCGAAATAATCGGTCCACATTTGACCCTAGCTCTCATATAAGTCAAATTGACAAAAACAGCTTAAATATATAAGTTTTGAGAAAATGTTCGTATGATGGCAAAATTTAGCAAATATTTGTCTTTATACAGGAAAAAGAACATATTTGACCATAATGGTGAAAGGTATCGTATGGTCGGTCTTGACCGACTATAGCACTTTCTAACTTGTTTTTTTTTTAAGTGAAAATTTAAAAATTTTCAGTAAATATCCTCTTGTTGAACAAGTGCGATATAAGTAAAAGTTGGTTTTTATAATAATATTTGAAAAATTTAAATCTAAAATGAGGGGCTTGGAGCACAAGGGGTCTAAGTGCCTTTTTTAAAAAAATTGAGTTAGCATGTGGAATTAGTTCGTGAAGTACAGGGAAATTTGGAGCATAAAAGGTGGAAGTGAGATTGCCATCCAATAGTGAGATATGGCGACCATATCTAAACTTGCCAACTAAAATACCTGTTTTGGTTGGAGCACAAGGGGTATATGTGCACTTGAACCCCTTGTGCTCCAACAAAATTTTAAAATTAATGTTTCACATGGACTATGTACTTGGGTCAATAAAAAGTTTTGAGCTAAAATTTACCTGGACTTTGTATAAGATAATTTGTAAATTAATTCATTATTAAATTTACTTACATTAACAAATTAATCATGTTTATTTCTAATAAGTAAACTCAAAAACTAATGCACCGAATTAGACCAAAATTAACCTGTGTATTATATATGACGTGAGCAGCGTTTGTGTGGAGTTCTATTTTCTTTCGATAGATGGCGCCAAAGTTCTACATATTGGTCAATTGAGCGGTAACTGCTGAGCCGATCGTCATAATATTTAAACGTGGTATAGATCTTTCAGTGAGCTTTAGTGTAGACATAACTATTCATGGAAATTTTAAACATGTTGAAAATTTATTCATTTTATTCCAAAGTGAGGATGAAGTTGAGCCCGATGATGTAATGGAATCTGATTATAACGACTAAAAAATTTAACAAAGCAGCCTTAAAGCTTTTCTTAATAAAATGTTGTTTTAAAAATTTTATCCTTTGAAAGAAGTTACTTACAGGATATTACATTCGTTTGTGGTACAAGTAAGATTATTTAGCAATTTTTTAAAATTAATTTTTCACATGAACTACGTGCTTGAAGCAGAGACTAAAAAATCTAACAAAGCAACCTTAAATACGTTTCTTAATAAAATATTGTTTTAAAAATTAAATCCTTGTTGTTTTCTTTTAAGACGTTACATATAACATATAACATTATTTTGGGGTACAAGTAAAATTATTTAAAAATTAAAAAAAAGTTGGAGCACAAGGGGAATAAGTGCTAGGTGCTTATTTCAAGAGTAATTTTTGGATATTTGCAAATGCAGAATATGGTATTTTTTTAAATAATCAGTTAAAAATATATCTCAAGATCTCTACTCATTAAAAAATAATGATCCACACAGCATCCAACATTTTTTATTGCAATTTAACTTTAACCTTTCATTTCACATTATTAGAAAAAAGTCACTTAGATCCCTTGTGCTCCAAGCCCCTCAAATATATGTTACGTTTAAATTTTTTGTAAAACAAAGTTTTCAAACCTTGACCTAGGGTTTCTGTGCCTAGACTTGCTTATAACTCACGATATTTCTGATATTTTCTAAAAAGTTTTGATATTTATTATTAATTAAAAAAAACGAAAATATTCTGAATATTTATGAAATTCTAATACGATTGAGCGATGTCTGTCTGTCTGCCTGTTTGTTTTTTTTTTTGACTGTTTGTCTGTCTGTCTGTCTGTCTGTCTGTCTGTCTGTCTGTCTGTCTGTCTGTCTGTCTGTCTTCCTGTCTGTCTGTCTGTCTGTCTATCTGTCTGTCTGTCTGTCTGTCTGTCTGTCTGTCTGTCTGTCTATCTGTCTGTCTGTCTGTCCGTCTGTCTGTCTGTCTGTCTGTCTGTCTGTCTGTCTGTCTGTCTATCTATCTATCTATATATCTATCTATATATCTGTCTGTCTGGCACAATAGGGCGTAAACATAAGGAGCTAGGTCACTAAAACTTGGCAAAACTATTCTTCATTTCTTGAAAAATGTTGATATTGAAATTGGGCGAAATCGGTTTACATTTGACTATAGCTCTCGTATAACCTTACATATGCTAATCGCTTATTTTATAATAAATGACATTATAATAGGTACGATGATAAAAATTGGTATATAAAAGTTTTACATAATCACTTAGAAGCATCTGAAATTTCATTGAAATCGGTTCACATTTAGCCATAGCTCGCATACAAAAAACTTACGGAAACAGCCTAAATTACACCTAAAATTCACTTAAATGCCAATAAATGATAAACTGTAATAGGTTTATCAACACAAAGAAGTCTTATGCAAGTGTGCAAAATTTTGTCACAATCGGTTACCATTTGACCATTGCTCCCAAATAAAAAACTTACGGAAACACAAAAATACAAAAAGATAAGGGGGTTTATGTTCATCTGTCCGTCAGATTAAAGCGCAATGGCGCCTTAATATAAAGAGCTAGATATACAAAATTTTCCAAAAGTATTTTCGATATATTAGGAAAGTTGTGTATTGAAAATGGACAAAATCGGTTCACATTTAGTTAGAGCTCCCATATAAACCAATCGCCGGGAAACACATTAATTTATCAGCATTAATTATTAATTATTAATTAATTGAATACAATTGTAATACTTATGACGACTTAATTTAGAATAAGGAAGTTTTATGCAATTATTGGTCAGTATATCAAATTTTATAGGAATCGGTCCATATTTCACTATAGCTTTCATATAAAAAACAGTTATAAGCTATTAAATTAGAAGCTCTGGCAGCTTTGGCTACTTAACGGAAAGTGCTAGAGGGACAAAATTTTACAAAAGTATTTTCGATGCCTTGAAAAAGTTGTGTGTTCAAAATGGGCTAAATCGGTTCGCATTTAGTCAGAGCTCCCATATCACCTCACTCTGGGAATCACATTAATGCTGATAAATTGAATACAATTGTTATAGCTATGGCTACTAAAATTAGAACAGATAAGTTTTATGCAACTATTAGTCAGTATGTCAAATTTTATAGGAATCGGTCCATATTTGACAATAGCTTTCATATAAAAACCACACCAGGAAACCAAAAAAAAAAAAAAAAATGTAACAAATTGCAGTTAAAAGCTTCTAAATTAGAAACTATAACAGCTATGATCAATAAATTTTGCCAGAATGAGCTTTATGTAAATGCCAGCAAGTGTATAAAATTTTGTGACAATCGGTCAATATTTGGCTATAGTTCTTATATCTACAATCAAAAAGATTTGAAGGTACATTCAGTATATAAATTAGATAGCTGTCAATAAAGGTTAAGTCCATATATTATAACGGTGGATGCATTTGCAACTTCCAACAAAATATACGGACCTATCAACAACACAACAAAAAGTATTTATGGGACAACATTTTGTACAAAGTAAATATTTACTAGGGAAACTACTTAAGATACATTTGAATGTTGAACTATAATGTTATTACATCGGAATTTAGTCCAACTATTTTATCATCGATATCAAATTTTGTGCACACATGAGATGTGTTTCTAAATTTAACGCAACTTGATGGTGGGTATATAAGATTCGTCATAGCCGAATATAACACTCTCACTCGTTTTTGTCATAAAATATTTTTCTAAAGCTTTTGGCAAAACTTGACTAAAGGTTTCCATATCTTTATGCTTTTTTATAATTCGTACTTACAATGCATCCGGTACAAAGCCTACAGATGTAATAACTACAAAGTAAAATAAGAGAGACAAATTTATCTCTATAAGTTACTGGATTTTCGAAGATTATGTAGAGTTAAAACAGGTAATTAATTATAACGATAAATATGCAAAAACTGCTAAATATGCAAATATATGCAGATAATTTCTACATTTTTATAAAGCTAATCGTTCACCCTCTTAATTGTATGGAAAATTAAGTTGTATGTTTTCGTCGAAGAAAATTTCTTTATATGTAAATCTTTTTACTTCGAATAATTAATTTTTTTTAAATTGTTTTTTTCTTTCCAGACACTGCCTCTTATTTGCCCTCAACTGTGATTTTAATATAAAAATTTTAGCCAGCAGAAAAAAATCAATTTAATTTTTAATTAAAAGCAAACAAAAGTAAATAAATAATATGTTTATTTTGCCATACAATTTTAATGCAATGATTTTTACTGATGCGTTCCGCACCCGGTCTACAAAACACTATAATTTGATTTAATATTTATTTACATTAAATATTAATCAAATTTTTAAATAATTTATATGAAACAAATGTTTTTGAAAAATCGTCTATAAATGTCAGGAACATAAGGCGACAGCGTTAAATTTAGAAGTGACATTCAAATATAAGGATTAATTTATTAAAATTTTTTCGATGTTGTGGGAGAACAAAGTATAAAAGCAGCACTTCTGTAGTGTAAAGATCAGATTATCTGGTGGGAATTGAACCTACAACCCCCATACAAGCAGTCTATGACACTAACTACTAGACTACTGGAGCGAACCAGAAAAGCTTATTATATAAGAATGTATGAATAAAAGTCATTAAAAATTTTTATAATTAAAACATTATCATATTGAACTCTACTTACTTCATTTCAACATATCCAATGCATTAATTCTATAGTTTTTGCATAACTATAGTAATATGATGATAACCTTCTGACACCTTACTTGTACTTATTTGTGTACATATCTAACAGATTATGTATATTTCCTCCAACTCTTAGTAAGATTACAAAACTCGACATTAAGGTCAAAAGAAATGAAAACAGAAAAAAAACTCAATGTTCTTGTTAGTACATGAACGTGTTAGTTGCAGGAGCAATATTTAATATTTACTGCCCCCTTTTGGGTTCAGTCATGAACACCATGAAACAGGAATCTTTTTGAACTTTTGTTGGCTAAATGAGAATAAAGTTGCAATGTTTGTAATAATATTTATTCGCAGTTGTTTTAAATATAATCATGCAATAATTTTATATGATGCCAAAAATTAGCTAAACTGTGCCAAATATACAAATAATGTTCCATCTACTAAAAAATCCATTATATTAAAATATTTGGCAATATTTATGAAACCAAAAATATTTTTTTTATAACAAGTATCAAAATGTATGTCTTAGTGTATGTTTTAGTGTATATTTTAGTCTATGCCTTAGTCTATGTCTTAGTCTATGTCTTAGTCTATGTCTTAGTCTATGTCTTAGCCTATGTCTTAGTCTATATCTTAGTCTATGTCTTAGTCTATGTGTTAGTCTATGTGTTAGTCTATGTCTTAGTCTATGTCTTAGTCTATGTGTCTTAGTCTATGTCTTAGTCTATGTCTTAGTCTATGTCTTAGTCTATGTCTTAGTCTATGTCTTAGTCTATGTCTTAGTCTATGTCTTAGTCTATGTCTTAGTCTATGTCTTAGTCTATGTCTTAGTCTATGTCTTAGTCTATGTCTTAGTCTATGTCTTAGTCTATGTCTTAGTCTATGTCTTAGTCTATGTCTTAGTCTATGTCTTAGTCTATGTCTTAGTATATGTCTTAGTCTATGTGTTAGTCTATGTCTTAGTCTATGTCCTAGTCTATGTCTTAGCCTATGTCTTAGTCTATGTCTTAGTCTATGTCCTAGTCTATGTCTTAGTCTATGTCTTAGTCTATGTCTTAGTCTATGTCTTAGTCTATGTCTTAGTCTATGTCTTAGTCTATGTCTTAGTCTATGTCTTAGTCTATGTCTTAGTCTATGTCTTAGTCTATGTCTTAGTCTATGTCTTAGTCTATGTCTTAGTCTATGTCTTAGTCTATGTCTTAGTCTATGTCTTAGTCTATGTCTTAGTCTATGTCTTAGTCTATGTCTTAGTCTATGTCTTAGTCTATGTCTTAGTCTATGTCTTAGTCTATGTCTTAGTCTATGTCTTAGTCTATGTCATAGTCTATGTCTTAGTATATGTCTTAGTCTATGTGTTAGTCTATGTCTTAGTCTATGTCCTAGTCTATGTCTTAGCCTATGTCTTACTCTATGTCTTAGTCTATGTCTTAGTCTATGTCTATGTCTATGTCTATGTCTATGTCTATGTCTATGTCTATGTCTATGTCTATGTCTATGTCTATGTCTATGTCTATGTCTATGTCTATGTCTATGTCTATGTCTATGTCTATGTCTATGTCTATGTCTATGTCTATGTCTATGTCTATGTCTATGTCTATGTCTATGTCTATGTCTATGTCTATGTCTATGTCTATGTCTATGTCTATGTCTATGTCTATGTCTATGTCTATGTCTATGTCTATGTCTATGTCTATGTCTATGTCTATGTCTATGTCTATGTCTATGTCTATGTCTATGTCTATGTCTATGTCTATGTCTATGTCTATGTCTATGTCTATGTCTATGTCTATGTCTATGTCTATGTCTATGTCTATGTCTATGTCTATGTCTATGTCTATGTCTATGTCTATGTCTATGTCTATGTCTATGTCTATGTCTATGTCTATGTCTATGTCTATGTCTATGTCTATGTCTATGTCTATGTCTATGTCTATGTCTATGTCTATGTCTATGTCTATGTCTATGTCTATGTCTATGTCTATGTCTATGTCTATGTCTATGTCTATGTCTATGTCTATGTCTATGTCTATGTCTATGTCTATGTCTATGTCTATGTCTATGTCTATGTCTATGTCTATGTCTATGTCTATGTCTATGTCTATGTCTATGTCTATGTCTATGTCTATGTCTATGTCTATGTCTATGTCTATGTCTATGTCTATGTCTATGTCTATGTCTATGTCTATGTCTATGTCTATGTCTATGTCTATGTCTATGTCTATGTCTATGTCTATGTCTATGTCTATGTCTATGTCTATGTCTATGTCTATGTCTATGTCTATGTCTATGTCTATGTCTATGTCTATGTCTATGTCTATGTCTATGTCTATGTCTATGTCTATGTCTATGTCTATGTCTATGTCTATGTCTATGTCTATGTCTATGTCTATGTCTATGTCTATGTCTATGTCTATGTCTATGTCTATGTCTATGTCTATGTCTATGTCTATGTCTATGTCTATGTCTATGTCTATGTCTATGTCTATGTCTATGTCTATGTCTATGTCTATGTCTATGTCTATGTCTATGTCTATGTCTATGTCTATGTCTATGTCTATGTCTATGTCTATGTCTATGTCTATGTCTATGTCTATGTCTATGTCTATGTCTATGTCTATGTCTATGTCTATGTCTATGTCTATGTCTATGTCTATGTCTATGTCTATGTCTATGTCTATGTCTATGTCTATGTCTATGTCTATGTCTATGTCTATGTCTATGTCTATGTCTATGTCTATGTCTATGTCTATGTCTATGTCTATGTCTATGTCTATGTCTATGTCTATGTCTATGTCTATGTCTATGTCTATGTCTATGTCTATGTCTATGTCTATGTCTATGTCTATGTCTATGTCTATGTCTATGTCTATGTCTATGTCTATGTCTATGTCTATGTCTATGTCTATGTCTATGTCTATGTCTATGTCTATGTCTATGTCTATGTCTATGTCTATGTCTATGTCTATGTCTATGTCTATGTCTATGTCTATGTCTATGTCTATGTCTATGTCTATGTCTATGTCTATGTCTATGTCTATGTCTATGTCTATGTCTATGTCTATGTCTATGTCTATGTCTATGTCTATGTCTATGTCTATGTCTATGTCTATGTCTATGTCTATGTCTATGTCTATGTCTATGTCTATGTCTATGTCTATGTCTATGTCTATGTCTATGTCTATGTCTATGTCTATGTCTATGTCTATGTCTATGTCTATGTCTATGTCTATGTCTATGTCTATGTCTATGTCTATGTCTATGTCTATGTCTATGTCTATGTCTATGTCTATGTCTATGTCTATGTCTATGTCTATGTCTATGTCTATGTCTATGTCTATGTCTATGTCTATGTCTATGTCTATGTCTATGTCTATGTCTATGTCTATGTCTATGTCTATGTCTATGTCTATGTCTATGTCTATGTCTATGTCTATGTCTATGTCTATGTCTATGTCTATGTCTATGTCTATGTCTATGTCTATGTCTATGTCTATGTCTATGTCTATGTCTATGTCTATGTCTATGTCTATGTCTATGTCTATGTCTATGTCTATGTCTATGTCTATGTCTATGTCTATGTCTATGTCTATGTCTATGTCTATGTCTATGTCTATGTCTATGTCTATGTCTATGTCTATGTCTATGTCTATGTCTATGTCTATGTCTATGTCTATGTCTATGTCTATGTCTATGTCTATGTCTATGTCTATGTCTATGTCTATGTCTATGTCTATGTCTATGTCTATGTCTATGTCTATGTCTATGTCTATGTCTATGTCTATGTCTATGTCTATGTCTATGTCTATGTCTATGTCTATGTCTATGTCTATGTCTATGTCTATGTCTATGTCTATGTCTATGTCTATGTCTATGTCTATGTCTATGTCTATGTCTATGTCTATGTCTATGTCTATGTCTATGTCTATGTCTATGTCTATGTCTATGTCTATGTCTATGTCTATGTCTATGTCTATGTCTATGTCTATGTCTATGTCTATGTCTATGTCTATGTCTATGTCTATGTCTATGTCTATGTCTATGTCTATGTCTATGTCTATGTCTATGTCTATGTCTATGTCTATGTCTATGTCTATGTCTATGTCTATGTCTATGTCTATGTCTATGTCTATGTCTATGTCTATGTCTATGTCTATGTCTATGTCTATGTCTATGTCTATGTCTATGTCTATGTCTATGTCTATGTCTATGTCTATGTCTATGTCTATGTCTATGTCTATGTCTATGTCTATGTCTATGTCTATGTCTATGTCTATGTCTATGTCTATGTCTATGTCTATGTCTATGTCTATGTCTATGTCTATGTCTATGTCTATGTCTATGTCTATGTCTATGTCTATGTCTATGTCTATGTCTATGTCTATGTCTATGTCTATGTCTATGTCTATGTCTATGTCTATGTCTATGTCTATGTCTATGTCTATGTCTATGTCTATGTCTATGTCTATGTCTATGTCTATGTCTATGTCTATGTCTATGTCTATGTCTATGTCTATGTCTATGTCTATGTCTATGTCTATGTCTATGTCTATGTCTATGTCTATGTCTATGTCTATGTCTATGTCTATGTCTATGTCTATGTCTATGTCTATGTCTATGTCTATGTCTATGTCTATGTCTATGTCTATGTCTATGTCTATGTCTATGTCTATGTCTATGTCTATGTCTATGTCTATGTCTATGTCTATGTCTATGTCTATGTCTATGTCTATGTCTATGTCTATGTCTATGTCTATGTCTATGTCTATGTCTATGTCTATGTCTATGTCTATGTCTATGTCTATGTCTATGTCTATGTCTATGTCTATGTCTATGTCTATGTCTATGTCTATGTCTATGTCTATGTCTATGTCTATGTCTATGTCTATGTCTATGTCTATGTCTATGTCTATGTCTATGTCTATGTCTATGTCTATGTCTATGTCTATGTCTATGTCTATGTCTATGTCTATGTCTATGTCTATGTCTATGTCTATGTCTATGTCTATGTCTATGTCTATGTCTATGTCTATGTCTATGTCTATGTCTATGTCTATGTCTATGTCTATGTCTATGTCTATGTCTATGTCTATGTCTATGTCTATGTCTATGTCTATGTCTATGTCTATGTCTATGTCTATGTCTATGTCTATGTCTATGTCTATGTCTATGTCTATGTCTATGTCTATGTCTATGTCTATGTCTATGTCTATGTCTATGTCTATGTCTATGTCTATGTCTATGTCTATGTCTATGTCTATGTCTATGTCTATGTCTATGTCTATGTCTATGTCTATGTCTATGTCTATGTCTATGTCTATGTCTATGTCTATGTCTATGTCTATGTCTATGTCTATGTCTATGTCTATGTCTATGTCTATGTCTATGTCTATGTCTATGTCTATGTCTATGTCTATGTCTATGTCTATGTCTATGTCTATGTCTATGTCTATGTCTATGTCTATGTCTATGTCTATGTCTATGTCTATGTCTATGTCTATGTCTATGTCTATGTCTATGTCTATGTCTATGTCTATGTCTATGTCTATGTCTATGTCTATGTCTATGTCTATGTCTATGTCTATGTCTATGTCTATGTCTATGTCTATGTCTATGTCTATGTCTATGTCTATGTCTATGTCTATGTCTATGTCTATGTCTATGTCTATGTCTATGTCTATGTCTATGTCTATGTCTATGTCTATGTCTATGTCTATGTCTATGTCTATGTCTATGTCTATGTCTATGTCTATGTCTATGTCTATGTCTATGTCTATGTCTATGTCTATGTCTATGTCTATGTCTATGTCTATGTCTATGTCTATGTCTATGTCTATGTCTATGTCTATGTCTATGTCTATGTCTATGTCTATGTCTATGTCTATGTCTATGTCTATGTCTATGTCTATGTCTATGTCTATGTCTATGTCTATGTCTATGTCTATGTCTATGTCTATGTCTATGTCTATGTCTATGTCTATGTCTATGTCTATGTCTATGTCTATGTCTATGTCTATGTCTATGTCTATGTCTATGTCTATGTCTATGTCTATGTCTATGTCTATGTCTATGTCTATGTCTATGTCTATGTCTATGTCTATGTCTATGTCTATGTCTATGTCTATGTCTATGTCTATGTCTATGTCTATGTCTATGTCTATGTCTATGTCTATGTCTATGTCTATGTCTATGTCTATGTCTATGTCTATGTCTATGTCTATGTCTATGTCTATGTCTATGTCTATGTCTATGTCTATGTCTATGTCTATGTCTATGTCTATGTCTATGTCTATGTCTATGTCTATGTCTATGTCTATGTCTATGTCTATGTCTATGTCTATGTCTATGTCTATGTCTATGTCTATGTCTATGTCTATGTCTATGTCTATGTCTATGTCTATGTCTATGTCTATGTCTATGTCTATGTCTATGTCTATGTCTATGTCTATGTCTATGTCTATGTCTATGTCTATGTCTATGTCTATGTCTATGTCTATGTCTATGTCTATGTCTATGTCTATGTCTATGTCTATGTCTATGTCTATGTCTATGTCTATGTCTATGTCTATGTCTATGTCTATGTCTATGTCTATGTCTATGTCTATGTCTATGTCTATGTCTATGTCTATGTCTATGTCTATGTCTATGTCTATGTCTATGTCTATGTCTATGTCTATGTCTATGTCTATGTCTATGTCTATGTCTATGTCTATGTCTATGTCTATGTCTATGTCTATGTCTATGTCTATGTCTATGTCTATGTCTATGTCTATGTCTATGTCTATGTCTATGTCTATGTCTATGTCTATGTCTATGTCTATGTCTATGTCTATGTCTATGTCTATGTCTATGTCTATGTCTATGTCTATGTCTATGTCTATGTCTATGTCTATGTCTATGTCTATGTCTATGTCTATGTCTATGTCTATGTCTATGTCTATGTCTATGTCTATGTCTATGTCTATGTCTATGTCTATGTCTATGTCTATGTCTATGTCTATGTCTATGTCTATGTCTATGTCTATGTCTATGTCTATGTCTATGTCTATGTCTATGTCTATGTCTATGTCTATGTCTATGTCTATGTCTATGTCTATGTCTATGTCTATGTCTATGTCTATGTCTATGTCTATGTCTATGTCTATGTCTATGTCTATGTCTATGTCTATGTCTATGTCTATGTCTATGTCTATGTCTATGTCTATGTCTATGTCTATGTCTATGTCTATGTCTATGTCTATGTCTATGTCTATGTCTATGTCTATGTCTATGTCTATGTCTATGTCTATGTCTATGTCTATGTCTATGTCTATGTCTATGTCTATGTCTATGTCTATGTCTATGTCTATGTCTATGTCTATGTCTATGTCTATGTCTATGTCTATGTCTATGTCTATGTCTATGTCTATGTCTATGTCTATGTCTATGTCTATGTCTATGTCTATGTCTATGTCTATGTCTATGTCTATGTCTATGTCTATGTCTATGTCTATGTCTATGTCTATGTCTATGTCTATGTCTATGTCTATGTCTATGTCTATGTCTATGTCTATGTCTATGTCTATGTCTATGTCTATGTCTATGTCTATGTCTATGTCTATGTCTATGTCTATGTCTATGTCTATGTCTATGTCTATGTCTATGTCTATGTCTATGTCTATGTCTATGTCTATGTCTATGTCTATGTCTATGTCTATGTCTATGTCTATGTCTATGTCTATGTCTATGTCTATGTCTATGTCTATGTCTATGTCTATGTCTATGTCTATGTCTATGTCTATGTCTATGTCTATGTCTATGTCTATGTCTATGTCTATGTCTATGTCTATGTCTATGTCTATGTCTATGTCTATGTCTATGTCTATGTCTATGTCTATGTCTATGTCTATGTCTATGTCTATGTCTATGTCTATGTCTATGTCTATGTCTATGTCTATGTCTATGTCTATGTCTATGTCTATGTCTATGTCTATGTCTATGTCTATGTCTATGTCTATGTCTATGTCTATGTCTATGTCTATGTCTATGTCTATGTCTATGTCTATGTCTATGTCTATGTCTATGTCTATGTCTATGTCTATGTCTATGTCTATGTCTATGTCTATGTCTATGTCTATGTCTATGTCTATGTCTATGTCTATGTCTATGTCTATGTCTATGTCTATGTCTATGTCTATGTCTATGTCTATGTCTATGTCTATGTCTATGTCTATGTCTATGTCTATGTCTATGTCTATGTCTATGTCTATGTCTATGTCTATGTCTATGTCTATGTCTATGTCTATGTCTATGTCTATGTCTATGTCTATGTCTATGTCTATGTCTATGTCTATGTCTATGTCTATGTCTATGTCTATGTCTATGTCTATGTCTATGTCTATGTCTATGTCTATGTCTATGTCTATGTCTATGTCTATGTCTATGTCTATGTCTATGTCTATGTCTATGTCTATGTCTATGTCTATGTCTATGTCTATGTCTATGTCTATGTCTATGTCTATGTCTATGTCTATGTCTATGTCTATGTCTATGTCTATGTCTATGTCTATGTCTATGTCTATGTCTATGTCTATGTCTATGTCTATGTCTATGTCTATGTCTATGTCTATGTCTATGTCTATGTCTATGTCTATGTCTATGTCTATGTCTATGTCTATGTCTATGTCTATGTCTATGTCTATGTCTATGTCTATGTCTATGTCTATGTCTATGTCTATGTCTATGTCTATGTCTATGTCTATGTCTATGTCTATGTCTATGTCTATGTCTATGTCTATGTCTATGTCTATGTCTATGTCTATGTCTATGTCTATGTCTATGTCTATGTCTATGTCTATGTCTATGTCTATGTCTATGTCTATGTCTATGTCTATGTCTATGTCTATGTCTATGTCTATGTCTATGTCTATGTCTATGTCTATGTCTATGTCTATGTCTATGTCTATGTCTATGTCTATGTCTATGTCTATGTCTATGTCTATGTCTATGTCTATGTCTATGTCTATGTCTATGTCTATGTCTATGTCTATGTCTATGTCTATGTCTATGTCTATGTCTATGTCTATGTCTATGTCTATGTCTATGTCTATGTCTATGTCTATGTCTATGTCTATGTCTATGTCTATGTCTATGTCTATGTCTATGTCTATGTCTATGTCTATGTCTATGTCTATGTCTATGTCTATGTCTATGTCTATGTCTATGTCTATGTCTATGTCTATGTCTATGTCTATGTCTATGTCTATGTCTATGTCTATGTCTATGTCTATGTCTATGTCTATGTCTATGTCTATGTCTATGTCTATGTCTATGTCTATGTCTATGTCTATGTCTATGTCTATGTCTATGTCTATGTCTATGTCTATGTCTATGTCTATGTCTATGTCTATGTCTATGTCTATGTCTATGTCTATGTCTATGTCTATGTCTATGTCTATGTCTATGTCTATGTCTATGTCTATGTCTATGTCTATGTCTATGTCTATGTCTATGTCTATGTCTATGTCTATGTCTATGTCTATGTCTATGTCTATGTCTATGTCTATGTCTATGTCTATGTCTATGTCTATGTCTATGTCTATGTCTATGTCTATGTCTATGTCTATGTCTATGTCTATGTCTATGTCTATGTCTATGTCTATGTCTATGTCTATGTCTATGTCTATGTCTATGTCTATGTCTATGTCTATGTCTATGTCTATGTCTATGTCTATGTCTATGTCTATGTCTATGTCTATGTCTATGTCTATGTCTATGTCTATGTCTATGTCTATGTCTATGTCTATGTCTATGTCTATGTCTATGTCTATGTCTATGTCTATGTCTATGTCTATGTCTATGTCTATGTCTATGTCTATGTCTATGTCTATGTCTATGTCTATGTCTATGTCTATGTCTATGTCTATGTCTATGTCTATGTCTATGTCTATGTCTATGTCTATGTCTATGTCTATGTCTATGTCTATGTCTATGTCTATGTCTATGTCTATGTCTATGTCTATGTCTATGTCTATGTCTATGTCTATGTCTATGTCTATGTCTATGTCTATGTCTATGTCTATGTCTATGTCTATGTCTATGTCTATGTCTATGTCTATGTCTATGTCTATGTCTATGTCTATGTCTATGTCTATGTCTATGTCTATGTCTATGTCTATGTCTATGTCTATGTCTATGTCTATGTCTATGTCTATGTCTATGTCTATGTCTATGTCTATGTCTATGTCTATGTCTATGTCTATGTCTATGTCTATGTCTATGTCTATGTCTATGTCTTAGTCTATGTCTTAGTCTATGTCTTAGTCTATGTCTTAGTCTATGTCTTAGTCTATGTCTTAGTCTATGTCTTAGTCTATGTCTTAGTCTATGTCTTAGTCTATGTCTTAGTCTATGTCTTAGTCTATGTCTTAGTCTATGTCTTAGTCTATGTCTTAGTCTATGTCTTAGCCTATGTCTTAGTCTATGTCTATGTCTTAGTCTATGTCCTAGTCTATGTCTTAGTCTATGTCTTAGTCTATGTCTTAGTCTATGTCTTAGTCTATGTCTTAGTCTATGTCTTAGTCTATGTCTTAGTCTATGTCTTAGTCTATGTCTTAGTCTATGTCTTAGTCTATGTCTTAGTCTATGTCTTAGTCTATGTCTTAGTCTATGTCTTAGTCTATGTCTTAGTCTATGTCTTAGTCTATGTCTTAGTCTATGTCTTAGTCTATGTCTTAGTCTATGTCTTAGTCTATGTCTTAGTCTATGTCTTAGTCTATGTCTTAGTCTATGTCTTAGTCTATGTCTTAGTCTATGTCTTAGTCTATGTCTATGTCTTAGTCTATGTCTTAGTCTATGTCTAAGTCTATGTCTTAGTCTATGTCTTAGTCTATGTCTTAGTCTATGTCTTAGTCTATATCTTAGTCTATGTCTTAGTCTGTGTTTTGGTCTATGTCTTAGTCTATTTCTTAACACATATCTATGTTTGTGCTTTTAAAAAAAATCACATCCAAAGTTTTCTGTTATTAGCCAATAATATCTGCATTTATTTAACCCGCTGCTACTAAATTTATTAAAACTAAGACCCACATATTTGGCACAATTCTAAAGACTTTTAAGCTGAAAAAATGTATATATTCACTTTAAAGCCATAAAAAACTACACAACACTAAATTAACTTTTTTGAATTGTTAAACAATTTTAAATAAATGAAAACAGTATACAAAAAAAAAAAAAAAAAACAGAAATAGTTGGCGTTAATATTGGCATTATTACTAGTATTAGCATAAAGAAGTACGAATATCATGAGTTTGATAATGTCGACTGGGATTAAAAATAAAGAATATCCTTATGTTGGCAAAAGACAGTCATTTATGCAATTGTTTAATACAAATGCAGACATACACACATACATACATCTATCCATAAGGATAAAAACCTAGACATAGATAAGTATTTACTACACATGCAAAAACAGTGATTGTAAGTCGGTTTGTGGGAAGTGTTGGCAAATGAATGTCAAAATAGTTAAATGTAATTTTGATGCATAAAATGTAAGTGGGTGAAATAGGATTAAAATGTTATAGATTGTATAGTGTTTCACCATAAGTAGATGATAATATGTATCCAAATGAATTGTACTTATGTGATAAATATTATATAGTATAATGACATATGTAAATTATATACCACAACCATATACATACACTTAAATATTCGTTCGAGACCACTATACATACAACCACATTTAAGTACAATTCAAGTCAAATATTATAGAGAAAAGGAAAAAAAAAATATATAAGCAGATAAAAAACAATAAAGTCATTGCACCCACAATAATACATTTCGTACTTGTATTGACTGAATTCTTACTTATACAAACACACACTTACTTACACACTTTTAAAACAATAGGAAAAGTCTTGCTAAATGTTATTGCTACACTTTAAGTAGACTAAAGTATAAAATGCTTATATTACTAATGTCTGAACATGTGGAGGTACATGTATACATGCAACACTTAAATTCGAGGGCTGACTAAAACAGTGATCGCGAACTTGTACATAGGATTAAAACATACACTAAGAAATAGACTAAGACATAGACTAAGATGTAGACTAAGACATAGACCAAGACATAGACTAAGACATAGACTAAGACATAGACTAAGATATAGACTAAGATAAAGACTAAGACATAGACTAAGACATAGACTAAGACATAGATTAAGACATAGACTAAGACATAGACTAAAACATAGACTAAGACATAGACTAAGACATAGACTAAGACATAGACTAAGACATAGACTAAGACATAGACTAAGACATAGACTAAGACATAGGCTAAGACATAGACTAAGACATAGACTAAGACATAGACTAAGACATAGACTAAGACATAGACTAAGACATACACTAAGACATAGACTAAGACATAGACTAAGACATAGACTAAGACATAGACTAAGACATAGACTAAGACATAGATTAAGACATAGACTAAGACATAGACTAAGACATACTCTAAGACATAGACTAAGACATAGACTAAGACATAGACTAAGACATAGACTAAGACATAGACTAAGACATAGACTAAGACATAGACTAAGATATAGACTAAGACATAGACTAAGACATAGACTAAGACATAGACTAAGACATAGACTAAGACATAGACTAAGATATAGACTAAGACATAGACTAAGACATAGACTAAGACATAGACTAAGACATAGACTAAGACATAGACTAAGACATAGACTAAGACATAGACTAAGACATATACTAAGACATAGACTAAGACATAGACTAAGACATAGACTAAGACATAGACTAAGACTAAGACATAGACTAAGACATAGACTAAGACATAGACTAAGACATAGACTAAGACATAGACTAAGACATAGACTAAGACATAGACTAAGACATAGACTAAGACATAGACTAAGACATAGACTAAGACATAGACTAAGACATAGACTAAGACATAGACTAAGACATAGACTAAGACATAGACTAAGACATAGACTAAGACATAGACTAAGACATAGACTAAGACATAGACTAAGACATAGACTAAGACATAGACTAAGACATAGACTAAGACATAGACTAAGACATAGACTAAGACATAGACTAAGACATAGACTAAGACATAGACTAAGACATAGACTAAGACATAGACTAAGACATAGACTAAGACATAGACTAAGACATAGACTAAGACGTAGACTAAGACATAGACTAAGACATAGACTAAGATATAGGCTAAGACATAGACTAAGATATAGACTAAGACAAAGACTAAAACATATACTAAGACTTTATCGTTTTATATAAAATTTATAATCAACCCTCGTCTGATAGTATATGTATGTGTACTCCTTTATTTACACAATCCTTTTATATTCAACACATCTTTACATTGAAATACATTCCAACTTTTTTTTTTCATTTTTTATTTATTCATTTATTTATTTAGTTTTGTATATTTCTATTGTTCCTTTTAGGGTTCAGTGCTACAGACTAGAGCCGAGCTAAGTGTTGTGGCATTCAGACCGAGTAGGGTAAGTGGAGTGCTATGATTATTATTGCTGTTGCATTCAAATGATGCACAATGACGATGATGATGATAATGATGCTTGAATTGGCGCCAAATCCTTGATTAACTAGCAAACCGGAAAAAGGAAACGGAAATTGTTGGCATACGCGTTTATAATTTAAATATTCCTTATACAATATTGTAGTTTATAAATACATTTATATAAATTTATTGAATTTAGGTTTTTGTTTTAAGGAAATTTTTGGCTTTAGTTTTGTTAATAATTCTAATTTAAGCTTAAAAGTCTTGGTAGGATAATTTGAATGTTGTTTGGCATCCAAGACAAATTGGCTTAAGTCTGGGTTATTTATTGAAATTGTGGGAGCTGTTTCTTGGCTTTTTGTTATTTTTTGATAAAACTGCATGCATTCAGCTTATTTTTTAAAATAAACTTGTTTATTTTAAAACATCTTACCCCCCCCTTCTTCACAGCATTCTGCATATAGTAGCCGACGGCTACAGCAAGAATGTGGGAAGTGAAGGTAGATGAAAACTGAAAAATGTTTGTTTTTGTTCAGTCGATAATCTACGCTTTTACTTTTGGTTTATGAACATAATTCTTAATAGTTATGTTTGTAAATTTAGTAATAATGCGAGGTTTTCGATCTGTCTAAATTGGGGATAATCCTCCTGAAGAGATGGCTTTACCAACCATCGAAACGCGTCGAGGAATTTGGTTTCTCCGCAAACATTTTTTGGCTTTTTATCAATAAATTGATCTGTTACATTAATAAATAAATGTAACAGGTTTGGGATCAAATGCAAATACACTTCTTTTTGAAGAAATTTTTTTCATCAAAAATTTTTCTTTAGAAAATTTTTCTAGAGAAATTTTTTTTATCAAAAATTTTTCTATAGAAAATTTTTTTATCTATAGAAAATTTTTTTATCAAAAATTTTTCTATTGAAAATTTTTTATCAAAATTTTTTATAGAAAATTTTGTATCAAAAATTTTTCTATAGAAATTTTTTCTATCAAAAATTTTTCTATAGATATTTTTTTATACAAATTTTTTTATCAAAAACTTTTCCATAGAAAATTTTTTTATCGACATTTTTTATGAACAATTTTTCTTTAAAATTTTTTTTTTCAAAAATTTTTCTATAGAAAAATTTTTTTTTTCAAAAACTTTTCTCTAGAATTTTTTTTTATCAAAAATTTTTCTATAGAAATTTTTTTTATCAAATTTTTTTTTTGAAAAAATTTTCTATAAACAATTTTTTTTCCAAAAATTTTTTTATCACAAATTTTTCTAGAGAAAATTTTTTTATCAAAAATTTTTCTAGAGAAAATTTTTTTATCAAAAATTTTTCTAGAGAAAATTTTTTTATCAAAAATTTTTCTGTAAAAAATTGTTTTACTAAAAATTTTTCTAAAAAAATTTTTGATAAAATTTTTTTTTATCAAAAATTTTTCTATAGGAAATATTTTTATCAAAAATTTTTCTATGGAAAGTTTGTTTATCAAAAGTTTTTTTTAGAGAAATTTTTTCTGTATAAAATTTTGTATCAAAAATTTGTCTATATAAAATTTTTTATCAAAAATTTTTCTATCAAAAATTTTTCTATGGAAAATTTGTTTATCAAAAGTTTTTCTATAAAAATTTGTTTACCAAAAATTTTTTATCAAAAAATTTTCTATAGAAAATTTTTTATCAAAAAAATTTCTATAGAAAATTTTTTTATCAAAAATTTTTCTATATAAAATTTTTTGATCAAAAATTTTTCTATAGAAAATTTTTTTAGAGAAATTTTTTCTGTATAAAATTTTGTATCAAAAATTTTTCTATATAAAATTTTTTATCAAAAATTTTTCTATATAAAATTTTTTATCAAAAATTTTTCTATAAAAAAATTTTGCATCAAAATCAAAAACTTTTCTATATAAAATTTTGTATCAAAAATTTTTCTATAAAAAAAATTTTTTTCTATGAAAATTTTTTTTGTAGAAAATTTTTGGATCGAAAATATCTAAAACATATAAAAGATTAGAATTTTTTTCTGTTTTAAAAAATATTCCTAATATTTACTAAAATATTCCCAATGTTTACAAAAAAAATAGTGTCGTCCGCAAATGGTTTATAAGCAAAGAAGGCCCAAAAGTCAACCAAAAAATGCCAAGAGAAATTTTTTGGAGACAAATATCAGAAATTATATTTTATCTAAACTTTTTCAAGAAGTTTTCGAAAACTTAAAATTTTTCGGATCCGACAAAATTTTGCAAAGGTTTTATGTACCCGAGGTGGGCTACTTTGCTCCACTGTAGAGCCCATTGTACTTCTGCAGATATATGCGTTCTTTAACGTTGATTTAA